>VWPW01018643.1:66845-383103 GCA_013389825.1 Crypturellus undulatus
CGGCCCTCGCCAGCCCCTTCGGGGGCCGGTCCCGGGGGTGGGCGAGCGGCTCTGCGTGCGCGGGGCGGGGGGCGCCGGGGCTCGCCTGCTGCCGCGCTGCACAGCGCGCCGCGCTCCGTGCATGTCGAGCCCGCGAATGGTGTAGCCGCCCGTGTCTGAATTATTTATAGACTCGTGCCAGCTGCTTTATTTTTTTCCTTTTTTCCTCCTTCTTTTTCCTTGATTCCGCTCGTGTGCACTGTTGGGAAATGCGTTTTTCCTCTCCTTCTTCTCCATATATTAATGTCTTTGTCGGGCAGCGGGTTTTGTCGCCTTCAGACCCCTCTAATACGAAACTGATGCTTATTTTTCCCTTCAGGAGGGGGACGCTTTGAGGATAATCATGCTTCACAGAAGAACAGCACCGACCTCCAGTTGCTTTAAACACAACCTTCTCTACTAGTGCTCCAGAGGGAAAAAAAATTGAAAAAGGCGAAAGGAATGCATACTCTGGAACCTGCATTTGACGATCCTCACCACATGCGCTGAATATCCTCTGAAGTGATTCTCCCCTCCTTTTGAATTTTCACTGCTTCAAGACGCAAGATTGCCACAAAGAATTCTCTATTTTTTTTACAGCCCAATAGGATTTTTTTGAAAAACTCATACCCCCACATTTATCCCCCGACCCTTATTCTTCTTATGTGGATATGCAAGCAAGAAGAGGAGACTGGACATTCCCAACATGCTCTCTCCCTTGATCTGTCCGTCTAGAGGTTCTGCTTCTACAAACCAAGGTAGGGAAATTCCTGTTTCTGTGTTTTTTGTTGGCAGCTCATTTTTTATACACGGGTTTGCTCACGGAAGACTACTCACGGTAGAACAAAAGATTTGGGGATGCAGATCTAGAAGGAAAAAAAGAGAGAAAAAGGAAACATTCACCAGACATGTTGATTCCCTCGGATCATCATATAGCACATGAGAATAAGGCAAGAAAGATGTTTTGAAATGCATAGATACATAGTGTCCGTGAGTCAGGGGAAAGTCCCTTGTGATTTATTTTTTAGAGCGGGGGAGGTGGAGTGAGGGGAAACACGGAATGAAGAGAAAGGCTTTGGTGGAAGGGGGAAAATGAAGCTAATTCCCATCCATCCATCCATCCATCCATCCATCCATCCATCCATCCATCCACCCATCCATCTGTCCGTCTTGCAAATCTCTCGTCGCTGGTCCGGTGGCTCCTTGTCACGATTTGATGCGAAAATAGAGCTCTTTAGGGAATAGCGGCACAAAGAAGGCTGCTTGCAGACCGGGAGGCTGCCGCATCAGTGAGAGCCCCCTCCGGCCTCGCGCTCACGAGCGGCCTAATGCAGGGGCCGGGGCCGCGGCGGGAGCAGCTCGGCGCGCGCCCGCCTGCGCGGAGGTGAGGGGCTATTTTAAGTCCACGCACGTCAGGAGACTTCATCTAAACGTACGCGGCGCTGGATTCAGACAACTCCAGGGGCTCTAATTTATCCCCGTCCTTCCCTCTCCCGCCGCCGCTGCCCGGTGCGGCTGTGGCGGGGCTGCCGGCGGGCACCGCGGCACCTCGCCCGCGCGTCCCCCCCGCCTCCTCGCAGCCCCTTCCCCAGCCCAGGGCTGCCTCGCGGGGCTGCGCACGACCATGGCGCGGCCGCGGGCGGCTCCGCTCCGCGCAGCCCCGCGCTTCTCCCCGTAAGATGGAGGCGAGACAAAGGCGGCCGCGCTGCCCGCCGCAAGGTGCGCAGCCCGCGCGGGGGTCCGCAGCGCCATCCCCCCCGGCCCTCGCTTCGCCGCGCTGCGCGCGCCCGCGCCCAGGAGGGAGGCAGGAGGGGAGAGCCCCCCACGCACCCGGGCAACCCTCCCGGATATCCCCCTCCTATCTGCCCTTCTCCAGACCAAAGGGGGCGGCAGGAGGCACCCACAGCGAGGGGCTCTGCCCTCCTCCCCAAGCGCGGGGAGCGGACGCGGGCTCGCTGTGGGGCACCCCCAGCCCAGAGGGATCCCAGCATCCCACCCTCCCCTCGCTCTGCTTCCTGCCCCTCGGAGCGGGGTGGCCGAGCTGCCGTTAAAAACCGGGAGCGAGGCCCTTTGGAGAGCCACCTTTCCTGCCATATTCCGGCTGCGCTTCTATAAATATCTAAGGCTTCCCAGGGTTTATCCGCGCCTGGATCCTCCCTGCCAGAGCGCGCTCCCTCCTTCCCTCCCTCTTTCCTCCGCAAGTGGGAGTAGAAACTTTACCTGTGCGGAGAGGAGGCGTGGGAGAGGTTTTTTTTTTTTTTTTTTTTTTTTTTTTTTTGTGAAGGATTTCTCCAGCCCCGCAGCAGCTCCGGGCAAGTGCCGGCTTCGCCCGGGACCCCCGCGGGATCGGGAGGCTGCCCCATCCCGTGCATGTGGTGCCCTCGGCAGAGCCCCTAAAAGCACAGCACGGGGAGAGTGGGGATAACGGCATCAAGGCAAGGGCCGATGTGGGGCCGGCCCTCTGCAGCCCCTCCCCTGAGCTTTTGCAGGAGAATTGGAGGGCAGGCAAGACCTTCCCAGCCGTGACCCTAGATTTGGGCAGAGGCAAAGAGGGGGAGGAAGGGGCAGGGTGGTGTCACAAAGCTCAGATGTTCATTCATGGGCACAGGGAGCGTGAGTCCCTTTACCCCCTTTTAATTCCCAGTCTCTCTTGCTACTTTTACCCAGGACTTTCCTTTTCCCCTTCCCTGCAAGCTCCAGCATGGGCAAAAGGGGATACCTCCTAATATTACACCATCAAACACAGAGGCTCCGAGACCTAGCAAGCTGTGCAGGGGTGGGGAGATGGCTAGTCCACCCCCCCACCCCCACCCTCGGGGTCTGTTGCTGACAGGCAGGAGAGTTGGGTTTTCAGTACTCCCGGTCCAATGACCCTGGTGCTGCCCTGTAGCCAAGTCCTGGGGTAGCAGAGCAGGGGGATGGCACATGGGGTGACGGGTGGCCTGATGTGCCCCAGCTGTGGCTCTGTGAGGAGCAGCAGTGTGGGGGTGGTTGCAGGGTGCTCTGTGGGAGGGGATGCGCGCAGGGTGCTCTGCAAGAGGGAAGGTGTGGGTATGGGGCATTTTCAAGCTCTCACCCACGCCACCCTGAAGCAGCAGTTTGTGTCGCCTCCACATCTCCCGGTCCCCCTTCCCTGCCAGCACTGCCAGCACTGCCTTGTTTCCCCATCCAGGGTGCAGGTCTCAGAGAAATGGGGTGGGATGGGGCAGATCGAGGGAGGAGTGGGGGAACAGGTTGGGGGCCAAGGGACCCACATCATCTTTCCCTCAGTGCTGCCTTCAGTAGGCAAAGGTAGATATCATCAGGGAGAAGGAAAGCATGGTCAAAGCTAGTACTCTTCTTCCTGGGAACCCTGAGCTCTGGTCTGGTGACATACACCTGCCAGACCAGCTGGCTCAGCCCCCTCCAATCCTGGTGCCTCTTGCAAACCCCTCATCAGTGATACCCATAGCCAGGAAAAGGAAAGTGTTGGGAGCAGCCCGCACCGTTCTTGCCTGGGCAGGGTTCTCAGAATGCCTGAGCTCATGGCCAGGTTTTACCTCTACATCCAAGAGCATGAAGAGATCACGGGGAGATGCAAAATGTAGAGCAAGGGCTAGAATCCCCACCTTCCATCCCTATTTATTCATGTAGGCTTTGATTTTATTCCCATTTTGGAACATCAACTGTTGCTGTACAAACATCCTCAGCCCTCATCTATTGGGGGAAAAGTGCTTAAATTCTTTTCTGCATTTCATCTTGATATTGGAGCTGAGCTGGGGCAGTTTCTTGTGCTTGGTCTGGAAGAGGACAGGTGGACGCTGGCTCCAATGCCTAAGACATTCTGCACTAGAGCATGGAGACGCACTTGGATTCCCACACTGGACTCTTGTTGCCTGGGCTGGCACCAGGAATCGGTGCTGTAGCGCTCAGTGTCTCTGCAGTACCACGTGGGAGGTCTGGGTTTGATTCCCAGTGCTATTTTCTCATTCCCCCAATCTGGCAGAGGATGGGAGTGCTATGCAGACAGTGCTGTTTGTCTCTCTGCAATGGACTTCATTCCTTGCTCCTGTCTTTCACTCCTTAGGATGGACCAAAGCTACTTGTGAGATGGCCTGATCTCTGCTTGTGAGATGGCCTGACCTGCGGGCTGGTCCTTAGAGGTTTAAGCTGCTTGGCGTTTAGGGAGACCACAGCCCCACTGTGGCTGTACTCAGCATAGGTTGGTGGGTAGCAGGGAGAGAGAGTTGTCCTGCAGTTGAACAACACAGAGTGACTTTTTGTGTGTGTGTGTGTGTGTGTGTAAGCCTTTATTTATCACAAAGAAATTGATTTATTGATAGGAGGGATGAATTAGATGATCTTTTTGAGAGAGATGGCTTCGTACACCAAGACTGCCTCATCTACAGTGAGACACTGGTGGTACCTGCTCTGCCTGATGTCTGGGTGCTAAGACTGCCCGACACCTTTGTGGTTCTGTGATCAGCCTTCTTGGAGATATGCTTACACTTGGTAGAAAAGCAGGGAGAGATTGGGAGACTGCTAACAGCTCATCCTGGTCCATCCTCCAACCACCCGTCCGTAAGAATTCTTTCTATCACAGTGAATTGACTGGACTTTGCCACAGTCAAACGTACAAGCTACTGCCCTGGGTGCTGCCCTGCATAAGATGAAATGGCATTTTGGAGATTGCAGTATTGTAACATGTGGAAGGGGAAGAAGAGGCAAGTAAGAGAATAAAAACTAGGCATGACCTTCCTACTACCATTGTCTTATATTTTCCTCTGAGTCCTACTTTTTGCTTCAGCTAAATGCGTCATAACGGGAACTAGAAAGACTATTTCTCTGGCCATGAAGAAGGCTCTAGTGACTTGTCTTGCTTCTCTGTCCGAAATCCTGAGAGGAGGTTCCCAGCAAGTCAAAATTGACACAACTGTAGCAAAGTTAATAGCAGTTATCTAGTTAGAAGCTCTAGTTACCAGTTAGCACTGATAAGTGCTTGAGAATCAGGAGACTAACCAAGCCAGGTTAAATGTGAAAGCTTCCTTTTATTTTTTTGAGGGGGGCCGAGAGAGAAATAATCCAGATAAATCCACCTTTTATAGTTCAAGAACTCAAGGCTTTCTTGAGCCACAAGTCACTAACTTCCAGATTGAATTGTGTGTAGGCGTGTGAAACGACGTGTTTAAAAGTTGACCAAGAGCACACTGGTGGTCTGTGCAAACCAGGTACCTCCATGGGCCTGAGGTCACCTGCAGTGGAAAACACAGTGTGTGCTGTTGATTGGAGGCAGGGAGAGTGCTCTGGGAAAGCAAGCTTATCCCCTTGCCTGCGGAGAAACAAATCTGTGGCACTGGGCAGTGTGCAAACTGAGCTGTGACCAAGCCAATTCATACCATGGCTAATTTGGATCTTTTGAGGTATAGCTGCTCTTTGTTTAGTATTTTGGTTTTTTTAGAAGCAGGAGAACCTGGAGCACTAGCCTTGGGCAGGAGGAGCGGTTGACTTCTATTTCTTTATATTTTACATATCCACTGCATGTTTTTAGCATTAGAGAAATAGAATAAAATAGAATAAAATAGAATATAATAGAACAGAATAAAATAAAATAAAATAAAATAAAATAAAATACACTGCTTTCTCCATAGTTATGCCCACTAAAAATGGGAAAGGAAATTGGGAAGTGAAGCAGTTTGCCCTACGGTACATGTTTTGTAATTTACAATCAATTGATATTTCCTAATACAGAAGGGATCTATGGTCTGTAAAGTAGGGTGTGCTGGGTGGGTGTCCTCGCTTTCCAACATTAACAATCTGAGGCAACAATCAGAGCCACAAATATATAGGGATTGATTAAGCTTCTGGGAAAAAATGAGGAATTATGAATGGGAGTATGGTTACTGGCTCAAACTGAAGAGATGCAAAGTTGACATCTCTGTTTCTGTCTCACTCCTCATTTCTATCCCTGTCAAAGATTCATGAGTCAGTGGACGTGGCTCAGCTGAAGGTTGCCAGGTCAGAATATTGAAGATCCTCTCTCAATTCCCAGAACACATATAGTGTCTTTTTTTTTTTTTTTATGTGTATGTCTGTATGGAAATATTTTTTGGTAAGAAATGTCTATAGAAGAATGGGAATTTAGTCTTCATGGCTACCAAAAACAGGTGTGAGGCCATCAGTTCATCTGACAGACAATGTTTACTGCCACCACTAACTTCTGCCATGTTATGCACATAGGAGCTCATGTCCTGTTTACTGTGAGTGTGACAAGCTCAAAAGTTATTTCTGAAGGTAGGAGTCAGCCTAAACTACTTTAGATCTGTCTAGTTACCTAGTTTTGAGATAGGAATAATTCTTGTTTACTGCGGTCCTGGAAGAATTAAATGTCATCATCCTCTACAGGATCTGTTGTCCAGCCTGTGTGTGAGCTTCATATATAATCATAGTTTATACAGAACGGTGAAATTATACTATATATTTACAGATGTGGTTAAGCCTCACTTCTTAGTTAACTGTATTGTGTTTAGGGGTTGCACTTTTTAAAGGGAAGGACTGGGGACAATGTGGAGGAGTGAATAAAGACAATGATCACAGACCATAGAAAACAAGATCTGTAAAAAAAGGCTGGGAGAACAAGACAAGTTCAGCCTGGAGAAAAGGCAACTGTGGGTGGATACTTAACTGTCTGCAAATACATAAAAGACCATTACAGAAAAAGGACAGGGGCAATTGTTCTCATTAGTCACCAAGGACAGATCAGGAAGTAAATGAGTTTAAGATGAGGCAGACAGAATACATATTATACAATAAATTAAATGTTTACTGCAAAAAAAAAGTTATAGGTGGAAATAGAAGATGCTTACAAAAGTGGCAGAATGGCTGTGACTGAAGATATTTAAATCTAGATGTAGATGATTGACTATCAAAGTATTAAATTGTGTCTAATAAAGGTTGTTGTCAGTAGGCCATGAATCATGATATTTGCATACCTAATCAAACAGTTTTGGGAGAAAGTAATGAGGTCAGTCTGTTCTGTGTGCCTCAACATTTGCAGGGGCAATTCTTTAGTCCTTGGTTAAGTTGGGCTATTCTACACTGAGACTATGTCTCTCTTCATTACTAAGCTTCACCTGTTTGTAGCCATTGCTCTTAAAGTTATACACTGTTCCAGCATCTGGGTATCTAGTATTTCAAAATCTGATACTGCAAGGAGAGATGACATATGCCTTCACTGCTGAATGATATGAAAATGCACAGTTTGCCATTTCATTATGTGGCTCCTCTATGTTGTAAGTTGAGCCACAGTTTAAAGTGATCTTATCTTTACTCAACTTCGCTGTTTCCAGTATTTAAAATGGGATCTGGGAAGTCATGAATGTAGTGATTTCTGAGAACTGGTGCTCTCATCAGCCAGCCTTCACACTCATGTCTCTCTGTACTAGGAGTTGGTGAGACTTCCTGAGTAAAGTTTGGGTTTGGATGGAACGCTTCACTAATGGGTTCAGAAAAGGAGTCCCGAAATTTGAGTCAGTAGTGCTGATCCTATGAGTATTAGGAAAGGCGGAAGGTGCCATTTAGAGACTGCAAGTTTGGCCAGCATTGGGAAGATACTGGTCACCTGTGTGAACTAAAGACTAAGTTAACTAATGAACCCATGCTGAAGAGATAGATATTATGCTAGTATCATCTGTGCATCAGTAGAAAGCAGAAGTGTGGTAGAAAGACACCCTTGCTGGTAGATTTTTTTATCAGAGCAGCAAGCATGTAATCCTGACCTCTAGCACTTTTCCTAAGAACGAGGAGCTTTCTGCACAGGTGTTTGGGACAAACTCAAATAGAGTAAATGATGTGTTCAGCTTTCTTTGTTATTTTACTTGGATTTGATATTTTTATTTCACCTCTTGACCTCTTAGGATTGTCATACACTCTTTAGGAACTAATACGCATGGCTCTTTCTGGTATCTCTTTTTGGTAACTTGATTGTTTCTTGCATGCACAACATCTGCAGAATTTGGAGAATTTTGCAAAGGAAACAAATGCAAAACTTGCATTTCATACTATTTCAAAGGAGACCAGAGGGTGAGATGGTTACTAGGAGCCATCTGAGATAGATAATGTTTGATATCATGAACCTGTTGATAATTTACTCCTGCAAATTCCATGTCCTACATCCCAGCTAATTGACTAATGAAGAGGAAATTGTTTTCAGGTGATTGGCATTATAGTCTAATGGGATCTGAAGACAGCAGCAGCCACAGATGGACTCCAGCTGTGGGCCATGAGCAAAGTACAGGAGGATATGGCTAAGGGAGAAGTGAATCTGAAAGACCTATGGTTGCAATTTGTCACAACAAAGGATGTTCATTTCCCTGTGCCACCTGTGGCATATGATGCACCAACATTCCCAGTTGGCAGCAGGGTCCTATAGGCACAGTGATTGCCATGAAAGGCAAAGGAGCTGCACGCCTAGCAGCTGGAAACTATTGCACAAGATCTTCTAGCCTCCTAAAGCTGCGTCTGATTCCAAGGGCAATCTTAACTTTTCAGAGTACCTGGGGATAGGTGCTTTTGAAGTCTGCTGTGAGAAGCACAGCTCCGGTGATGCGTGGAAAGGTGTAGATATGCTGACAGCTGTTCCCACGGAAGGAGGGAGACAGGGTCGCTGCTGCAAATCTCTTTGTGCTTGGTAATGCAAGAGGTTAATTAACTGCACATGACTGGATTGCTGGGGAATTTCTGTCACAGGAGTCTGCTGAGAAATGCATTTGAAGTTCATTGTGGCAGAGAAAATACACAAAAATGCACTTGCTCACAGCGACTTGCACGTAGGCATACGCTTGTGGAAAGCATATGGGAGGGATCTGGACTTACCCGCACCCCTCTTTTTCCTCCTCCTACTCCTCTCTAAGTCTTCAGTATCACTGGCTGCTGTAGTCAGTGGCCTAAGAATCCCAGGAGAGAATCCCTCATGTCAGACGTGTTTCAGCAGAGCAAAGCTGAAACATCAGAGGATGACAGTCCCCAAGGGAGAGTCTAATGAAAGCGACAGAATGACATAATCTATTCACTCGGTCTCTCCTCTTCAGTTCTTCACATTTTTGGTCCAACGTGAAATTACTCTGTAATTTATTTCTGCAAAAAATGAATATATAATTTTTATATATATATAAATATATATATATAAAATTAGAATTGCAAAGATAGCGTCCGGAAACCTTGAAAGTCAAAGTATAAAAGCTACTTGGATGCTTGGACTCTGAGGTACCATGTATTCAAGTGTTCTGAGAGGAAGCTTTTAAGCCTTCATCTGGAAGTGACAAAGTGGTAAATATCACAAAAGCATAAATGGAATCTTAGGAAAGACATCATGATTATTTCATTACATGATGGGGGGCCTGTACCCTAAAGAGACGGAGGTAACAATTAAGTAGCTTTGAAAATAGGGCAGCTGTGAGATGGTTGCCTTGAAAAATATGGTGATTCTTACAGAAAGCTCCCTCTGAACCCCTGGTTTGAAAGTTTACAAAATGTAATAGCTGTAAGGATCACGCTGTATCACATTTAATTTGAATCATTTCAGTGGGGAGTAAAAGGCCTAAAAGACTCTCTGAACCTCAGTGTTCAGAGACCCTTGCAGAAGCTGAATGCCTGTGCCCTGGGGCTCTCTGAAGCAGAAGCAGAGCAACAGCGGGTCTCTTCTGTTAGCAACCCTTTCTGAGCAATGGTTCTTTTTTAGTTTATTGTTTATTGGAGAGAGGAATAACTTTGGGAAACGAGGCTATGTGCTATAATGGTTAATGGCAGAACTTGCCTAATTCCGCATGCTTCTGTTGTTAGGACATTAAGGTGAAATCGTAAGGTTTGTCTCTTTCCCCTTGTTCACTCCTTGTCATGGAGATCTCTGGCCTCAGCTTGTGACATTAGAGATGCTGATTAAAGTTTCTGATGAGAGAGGTTTGTAATGGTTGAAATGGTTTTACTACCCAACAAAAAAAATAGCAATTTTATAGATTTTACTGGTTCTGCATTGAAATTAATTAGGGTGTTCGATGTGTTTTCATACCAAAAAAAAAAAAAAAAAAAAAANAAAAAAAAAAAAAAAAAAAGCCCTCAGAGAACAAACCCCCAATAGCTAACAGCCTGGTAAGTAGAAAAATAATAGAGTTTTGGGTGACGCATTCTGTTCTGCATAGTTTGGGAGTCGAAACTTGTTCCTCAGGCTATCCTAGCCAACAGGAGGGCCCAGACCACTGGATCTTCTGCAGTAATGCTTTCTCAGTTGGATGTCTTCCAGTTGGAGCTGTTCTACTTTATATAAATGCCTATTCATTGTGCTGGAGAGGGAGTGCTTTAACGACTGGGCTGTGGAGTTAGTTTCTTTCTCTGGCCCAGGATAAAGTAATTACTTACATAAAGGAAAATTACTTCATCAGGAAAGAAACAGCAAAGCAGACTCTGTAGCCCAGAGGCTGTGGAATCCCCTAAGATATGTGAGGCACAGGAGCTATTTCTTCTTCCAAATTAGCTTGTGCAGACTGGGTGTGTTCTTGCCATATCTTGGATGTATTCATATTTCCCGGTGACAACAAAATGTTTAATTGAAATTTTTTCATCCAGTTCCAATGCTTGCTGCAGGTGGGAGAAAAAATGACAGGATGAAGTGAAACTTCAGGGAACAAAGACCTGATCCTCAGAGAATCTGCTCTTGAACGAAGGATGAAGCATGAGAATTATAGAGACTCTGTAACAGGAAAACAGAATTATTGCTTCAATGATTTTTTGGTCATTTTCTGTAATATGCAGGTAACTCTTTAAAGTTGTCCCTAGAATTTTAAAATCTCTTGGGATTCTCATTCCTGTAGTTTTTATTGCTTCATGTATTGCTCTCATTGTTGATAATACATTTGTTCTTATAAGCTTAGTAGGTCTCAGTCTTATGAAAAAGGGAATGTTTGCAGAAGCTAACATTAACTGTGGGAGACCTGTCTCCAGAAGATCCCCAGGGAATCAATGGAGGAAACAAGGTACTTTTCATGGGCAGTGTAGAGCAGGAGCCCAGTGAATGTACTCCAGCTTCCTCTTCAGAGATGCAAATCTCTCACTATTTGACTACAAAGGGAACCTAAGCAGATGAGTTTTTTAAAGGACTTTAAGCCTGTCTTTTATCCTGTGTGTATGCATGCTAATGTATTGTGTTGGGGGCTGGAAGAGGCAGAAAATGTGTTTAAATTATCCTTGTCTCAACATTTAGTTTGGAACAAAGCTGTAAGCGAGGAAGAACTCACAAGTCTTCTAATCCCTGTTCCTGTGCCTGGTACTACACTACTGAAGAAAACAGACTAGCTAATAGTCCATCTCTTTTTGAACATGTGGGCCTGGAGAACCCTCAGTCTCGTTCTGATGTAAATGGTCCTTGAACATTATTTGAATTTGCAAGAAAGACCATGTAACTGGTTCAGTCCACACAGCCCAGCCATTATTTCTGATCTCTTCAGACATAAATTTCTACCCAGCAAGTGGCACATTGGTGCATGAAATTCATTGACATGACCAGGTAACACAGGGCTGGTCATAATGCTGCAAGAAAGCAAAGGAGAGGCGGTTTGGGTTTCCTGCTTCTACAGAAAATGTGCTCCAAAAGAGCAGGCGTTAAAATAGCATTTAACTGTGAGTTTCCATAACTCTATGCCTTCATGCATTTAGAAGCATTGCCCACTTTCACCAAAGCAGACGTTTCCTAAGAAAATATTGCTTGCATGATGAAGCAGAAAAATGGAACAGAACAGAAAATTAGAATTACAGTTTGCCCAGGCAGTCTTAACTGTGTCCTTTTTAGTGCACAGGGTAATGCAGAGATCCATGTATCTTCTCTGACATAATAGTCTTCCCTTGCTGAAGGGAAGTAGTATAATACTTCAGCAAGGGAAGTATAATACTTCCCTTGCTGAAGTATTATACTTCAGCAACTATGTCAAAAAAAAAAAAACCTATGGTGTGTACCTAGGAAAAGAGTCAACTGCAGACCAGGGGTCTTATGCAATGTCCTTTTGAAGTCAAGTATTAGATTGGCTCAGGACTAGACCAAATTTAAATGTCTGCTCTGTGTTGCTAGCTGTAAAAACCTGCATTATTCCTTTGAATCACCTATGTTTGGAAATATTATTTTCTATGAACTTGTTAGGTTTGGTCATCGGAGCATGATCTTAAAAAGCTATTGAGATACTGGTTAGGTTGTTGATTTAATGCCTGCAATGAGTGCTGCATAAATCCTTGATGTTAGCTGCACACATTTGTTACTTTTTATTTTCATATTTGCAAATTTCCTTATTTTCAAGCATGAAATATCATGATATTAGTAACACCATCAGATTCTTCAACACTTCTTTTGCTGTATAAAACTTAAGGTATTTGCAGAATAGTCTAATGTATTGCTTTTCCTGCAATATAAAGCAGGAATGAATATGGAATATGTTTGAGATTTAGTTCTGGAATCAGAGTAAGCCGTGTCGTGTTTCCTTCCCTGAAATCCTCATGGACTGTGTCTAGAGGAGAAAAATCAATGCTTCTCTGATAAGAACTGTTTAAAATGGCTGTATTCAGCATAGCTGAGATTTCCATTTGAACAGAAATTGAGTCTTTTAGAGCAACTTAATGGCATTTCCTCATAAGTTGAGTAACTTCAAAGAGAAATATAAAATAATAGTTTAAAAGTTACAGGAGAGAGCCTAATGGAAAATCAAAGAACTTGATTTTGCCTCCAGAGATATAGTGGGAGAGAAAACAGGGAGTTAAAGATCTAACTTTTATTTAAAACTCCTCATTACCCAATGGTGTTGCTAGGATCCCTTTGTTATAGGATGTCTAAATATTTAGTGAACTTATAGAAAATGTCAGAAGTACAGTGTTTTGTAATATCTAGGAGGAGCGTTGGATGAATTTACACATTCTGTAGGTGAAGCCTGGAGTTTCAAGACATAGCTTGGGCTGTTTTTGTACTGAAATGCCACATTGATCACAACAGCTAAAGGAATATACGACTTGAGTAGAAGTATCTAGATATAGTCCTTTCATTGAAAGAGCAACTAAGCGATGTGGAGAGAAGGCAAATTTCATTTCTAAGCAGCTATTTAAACTGTGCCCCTTAGTGTAACTGGATACAGAATATGGTTGATTCATACTAGTAAAAAGAAGAATATATGGAGGAATAGGAGTATAACCTTGAGCACCACTTCCAGTGCACTGAACGGATGGAGTTTCTTCATGCAAAATCAAAGGGCTTAGGGAAGATGTAGTAATTGAGAATTGCCTTACTGCTTGCTAGAGCAAGGTAGAAGAGCAGTGCTAAGATTTTTCTTGGGCATAATCATCATCTGGTTGGCTGTTCCACAGATGCCAAGCTGACCTTCTCCATTCTGCTGAGCTGATCTGGTTTATGCTGATCAGCATTTGGCAGAAAATACCCCTCCTTGGTCTGTGCCAGTAGATGTGGTCAGATGGTTTGGCTAGAAGTCCTCTCCTCTAAATGTGTGCATAGGTCTGGTCTTTCTTTCCATACTAGAAGCATCCCTAGTGGCATCCTAGACGACCCATTGATTTCAAGTAAGTGCAAGATGTAGAGGTGAGATGGGTGTACATGTGTCTCTGCTCCCTCTTGCATTTCTTAACATCCAAAGATTAGATGTACTTTGCAGTATATCTTCTGCTTGGCCCACTTTATGTTTTTTGTCTACTAAGATTGATTCTGTCACTTTTAGCTAAGGTTTGTAGTAGCACTAATCACTGTCATAAATCCAGCCAATACACATGCTCTGTGGCTTTTGAAGCGATTTGAGTTGTGCTGCATCTTTTCCCCCACTTCTTTCTTTTGGCAGATAAGGCTAGGAAGTTAAGCAAAAGATGTTATCTTCCTACCTGTGAGGAAGAAGAGGGTTGACATGGGTCATGAGAATAGGTAGTGGGAGGAGGGCAGATTTATACACCTCACTGGACTTTCTCTGGCAGTAAATTGCACTCCGATCCTGGGAAAGCCTCGACCGTGAGGGACTGAAAGAGCCGGCTCATAAATTTCCTTGCACTAGCAGAACATATGCAGGGGAGAGGGTACGAGGGAGTAGCCAGTGCTTTGGTTTTGCCTGTTTTGTGTGGAGAGGTGGTGTGACAACCTGCTCAGTGTGGACAGATGGGCCCCCTGCCCTGAGGCCCAGAACAGAAGGGAAGCAGGCACAGCCAGCAGGAGGCTGTTGAAGATCCCCATCCCATTTGATTTAAGAATTGCTGGGCTGCAGATGCCTTGTGGTCAGAGGAAGCAGCACTGGGCTATTCAGTGATTGCACTCACGAGTCTCTCCCCTCACTGAGGTGAACACCACCAGAGGTGATATCAGTGTTGCCCAGGGTGAACTCTTGACCCACTCCCGGGCCCCACAGTGACACACCTTCTCCTTGCTACTCCATCCCCCTTCCCCCTCCTCCAGGCCATACAAGCCTGACTGAGCTTGATGAAATCTCTCTGGGTTTGGGATCAGGGGGGCCCTGTAGTGCCTCTCCTTGTATCTCCCAGCGCAGGTGATGGGGGCAGCTGGGAATGGGGAACTACCCTTGTTGCCCCACTACCCTTGAACGTTCCCTCTGACAGGTCAGTTTGGGAGCTGCTGGGGGCTCAGGTGTCAGTGTGGGACAAGGTGGGAAAAACTGTTTTTGGATGAGATTTCAGAGGGAAAAAGGTTGGAGAAGGAGAGGGGTTTTCTTTTCCATGCCTTAAAAAGCCTGCTTTGCACCCAGGTCCTGTTCCTGGGACTGCCTAGTACTCAAGCGGAGCCTATGTGTGATCTCAAAGAAGGGCTTTGCAGGAGGACTCCTTCCCCACAGCCTTTGGGATAAAGGACAGGAAGGCGTTTTACTCCACTGTTTGGATGAAGTTAATGTACAAGTTCTTAGCAGTGTTGGGCTTGTTTTGAGGGTGTGCTCTCCGAAAGGCAGATTTCCTTCTCAGCAGTGATACATTTGGATGATGCTTAATCTGCACGTGCCCACAACTGTTCTTGCAGGGCCTTGCAAGAGTCTCCAGGTGCCACTGCTTTTTCTGAGAGCCTCTTCATGTTCTGATGCAAAGCAGTAGCACAGAGGCACAACGTTGGTACCCTGCTAAAGCCGAAGGGTAGCATCCAAAAAACTCTTCAGCAGTTTTCGGTGAGGAATTGATGTTGGGGACAGGCAAGTGAGAAATCCATATTGTCTTGTAAATTTGGGAATGTGCCATAACTTTACTCTGATGACAGACCCTTTGCCTTTGCTTTGTGAGAGTATTTTCATTGGAAATCAAAGAGATTTGAGATATATAGCTGGCTAAGCAGTCATACCTCAGAACAGGATTTTGGGATTAGTAGAGTGGATAATAAATTGAATAGTAGGAGTTAAAATCAGAATGTACTTGTAAAGAAAGCAAAGATGAGAGGTACACCCCTGGAAGGCAGTAATGCTAGAAATGACACTGAGGTTACACTGGTTAGCAAATGAGATAGGGC
This sequence comes from Crypturellus undulatus, assembly GCA_013389825.1. Taxonomy (NCBI): domain Eukaryota; kingdom Metazoa; phylum Chordata; class Aves; order Tinamiformes; family Tinamidae; genus Crypturellus; species Crypturellus undulatus. The sequence continues at coordinate 82,366 of VWPW01018643.1, forward strand.
CTTGCAATGCAATGCGGCAGCAAAGAGGCTGAGAAGATTTTTGGACTGCATAAATAGAACTATTGCATTTCAGAGCAAGGAGGTATTTTGTACATGCTTTTAGTCGTGTTTTCTTGATGTGCCTGGTTTGAGTGTACCTAGACTGTTGAGTTCATTTTTGGAGAACTCTGTGCCCCAAAGATGGCAGCAAATTAGAACAAATTCAGTGGAGCAAGAAAAATGATTAAGGCGCTGGAGGGATTGATTTAAGAAGAAAGATTAAAGTAACTAATTACATTTAGCTTGGCCAAATGACAATTAAAGGGGAGATGTGATGACTGCCTTAAAGTGTGTATTTAAGAATGTAAACAGTATAGACAGAGAGGGAGAATTGTTTAGTGCTGTTGGAGTGACTGTTGGTTAGATGCCCAGGCAGTACTGCTAGGGGAATGTAGGAACCTGAAAAAAAAAGTGAAGGAGAAGTAAATGTACCCAAACAATAGCAACAAAGCGAACAAAAGGAAGCACTGAATAGACAACACGGTTTCCACTGTGAAGTGCAGCAAAGAGTAAAGTACCATCCACAGACAAGCAGTAGCAGCCTCTGAGCCAAAGTAGCTCTGGAAGTTTTGTGGGAGGAATGTTTAAAAATTGCCAGGAGATGGGGGAGAAGTTCTGTCCCTCAGATTTGCAGAACCTGTAGACCATACTTACCCTTTTCTTTTTGGCTATGGTTATGTGGTGTTGCACTTATGTCAGGTGTAGCATTTCTGAAAAGATCATTTGCAGACTGCAGGGAGAAGGTGCAAAGGGATAGTGTCACACAGTGTTAGGCATTGAGTCCTGTGCAGAGAGGCTGGGAGAGCTAGGCATATAGCATCTAGGGAAAAGACATCTATGGGTGGAAGCACAACTGTCTGCAAAGGCATAAGGGACTGTTATAAAACAGTCCCTTTGGTCACTGAAGACAGATCAGGAAGTAAGTGGGTCCGCTGAAGCTGAGAAAATCAGGATCTGTATCAAGGAGAAGCCTAAGTGCTGGGTGACAAGAAGCAGTTAGGAGAGGGTGGGGGAATTACTGTGAGAATAGATACCAAGGGAAGACATTAGATGCCTACTTATCAAGGGACAACACAGGAATCAGCAGATCAGTCATGTTTCAGCAAGGAAGGGGGCCTAAACCAGCTGTTCTGCCACCGAAAGCTCATCTCATTTCTATGATTTCATAGTCTTTAGAAGGCTCTTGAGCTTGTAAATGAGTCAGTGCTTTGGTGCTTTTTCCTTTCAGGTTATTTGTTTAGGACATGTTTAATTATGTTTTCTCCTTTGATTATGTATCTCTTTAAATGCTTCTTTTTGCAATGGAGAGATTATGGATGAAATGCACACTTGTTATAAAAAATGCAATGAGAATCTAGTGCCAGCAGAGTATGGCTTATTTGATTTTTTTTTTGCCCCTTTGGTGTGAACCTTCTCAGAGGTATGAAATAACTTAATTAGTCTTTTTGAAAAAAAGTCCCTGTGCAGTACTATATCTCCTTGTGTTGATAGGCACAAGAAAACACGAAGCAAGGCTGTTCTCACTATATTTCTCATCTAGTTGTACTTAACAAATATGGACATTTTTCATAGAAGATCCGCTTTCAGAAGTTGGGAGAGTATTCCGTACCTGGGAATGTTCATTTCCTAAACTGTTTTTTAAAACTGAACAATGGGGACTCCCTAAGTGAAATGAGGAGGTGAGGATAAGATATAAAAGGCCTGTGCCCTTTCTATATCTCAGCTCGCTGTTCCAGACTGTCTGGGTAAATGGATCTGTCTAGCCTGATGGGAAGAGCATCCCAAATTTATTCCTCTGCAATACCTGTTTGGAGGTCTGCTATAAAAAAAAAAAACTTCATCTTAGTTCCCTCTATGATAATGACTGTGTCTCAGTGACACAGCCAGTTCCTTGGCAATTTTAAGAGGGAGTTCAAAGAGTGATGGGAGTCCAAGGTCAGGGAAACAGATTTTTGTTGTAAATTTAGAAGAGCGTGTTTTGAGGTAGAGACTGAAGCACTGTAGGGAAGTGGGGGAATGCTCTCCCGGGTTATAGAGAAGCCTAGTCGAAGTAAATATAGGAGATAGGTCAGCTAGATCTCACACATGACTTTTCCATGCATTGACTTCTACTTAGTTAATGACCAGCTGTGGTCATTAAAATTGTTTTCCTATTCTGCCCAAGTTGTTTGTTCATCAGTTTGACAATTTAATGCAAATCCATCTTCACTACTGGTTGAAGCTAGCATGTTGGGTGGTCAGCTGCAGTGGATGAAATTTAAGCACTTGTCTCTTCGTACTTCTCCTATGGGGCAGTAGTCTCTAGTGAACATGGTTAGCTGGGGGTCGTCATGCCTTAAACCACAGTAGTAGGATTTTTCAGAGCCCAGCAACTAGTCATCATGTCTGCTTATATGTGAGCTGTGCTACAAACACCACCCATCTGTATTCCAAAGTCACACATCCTTTTGTGTTTATGAAGTGCCCTAAGACTTTTGGACTGAGGATGCCATTCAAAACCGCCTTCTCTTTGCTTGGTCTTGATATACAGAGCTCTGTTCTTGGCATTTTTAAGTAGTTTGGCATTCATTACTAAAAGAAGTAAAATAAAAGCAACATACAGAGCAGAGAAGAACTTCACAAAGCATATTCTGATGAAATCAGCTACTTGAACAGCTGTGACGGGGGCAGGAAAGCAGCCAGAAATAGAGAAGAGAGACTATGATGGGTGATTTATGCTGGCAAATACCGGTCTGTAATGGACACCAATCCTGCAAGATTTCTGCCTGAAGAAGATCTCGGTGCTAAGTGTTGAGTTAAAGTACATACCTGTGAGGATCTCACTGCAGACTCACAAGGACCTATAGCTAGTGCTAGATTTTCCAGATATACTCTCTGCTTCCTTTTTTTTTTTTTTTTTTTTTAATCTATCAGTTTATTTATGGGAGATAGCTATGGACTTATGCAGATTATGACTTGTCCACCCCATGCAGTGACCAGCCCCATGCCTGGGATCTGCAGAGCCTTTACAGAGAACTACACTCCTGTTTCTGATACAGGGAATGATTGTGGAGAATTGTGTTTCTGCCTCTCGCTACCTCTCTGTCTGTAAGTTAACTTTGTAGAATAAAAATGTTACATTATATGTGAAAAATAATAAAAACTTTATTCTAGAAATTAATCAGTTTTGAGCAACAATGAGTGATTAAGAAAAAAGTCTGTTCTTTTCCTAGAATATTAGTTCCGCTTGAACAGAATCCTCCTTTTCTGCAAAGCTGCTTATAGTAGCTGTTCAGGTGCACAGATGCATCTTAAACATCAGCTTCAGGAACTAACATAACAGCAGCTGTTCTAGAGGTTGTGTGGGGAGAATCATCCAAGTGGGAGCTGCAGCTCACGTGCAAACTTACTTTTGTAGATGCTGCCGTTAGCAGTTGGCTATACTGTCTTTCCTTCAGTATGCTGCAGTGCTGGTTAATAGCGTCTCCTACGCCTGGGTGCTGCATACCTGCATGGACCCAACCAGCCCTGCTGTGCTCTCATGCACTGGCATCAGGATACAACGTGTGCAGGACGTTCTGACCTCCTTCATGCTTGACAGACGGTAGAAGCTGATTGCTGGAGGCAGCCTTTGGTCTACTCACAGATTGGCTTCAGGGAAGTGTGAGCCATTTAGAGATGCAATTTCCATGTACCCACCCTATGACATTATAATGATTGAGAAGCGTGAACTGCATTGTATGACATCTTATCTTTACAGCGGTGTATTGTCTTTTCTGAAGTAGACATGCAACATACCTGCCTTTTGCTTTTCTCTGACTTGCAGCCAAGGTGTCTTTCCTCTAGATCCTGCCTCTTCTTTTGTTATTATACTTTATCCTAGTATCCTGTTACTATTCTGCTAGTATCCTGTTAGGCAACCTTTTTCCTGTGCAATGCTGCAGGTTGGAAAGGCTGATGGCACCCGAGGTGAATCACTACATGTTGATATATTAACTTTACCTCTTGCTCTGTAGAAGCTTGTGATCCAGACACGGAGGTTTTAACGGCTCCCTGCCAATCAGATTAAATATTTAGCAGCAATAGGTTCTGGGCAACCCATTCCTGACAGCATGTTTCATGCATCATTTGCTGTAAGTGTTGGGAGAATTTTAGCTACCGTTTGCAGACTAACTAACTCCCTTGTCATTGTCTCTCCCTTCCTTACCTTCCCTTTTCATTGTCTCTCTCAGTTTTTGCCTTCTTTCCTGGCCCTATTTTCTTTGTCTTGCTTTCTCCCTTCTATGAGTTTTTCATCTCTTTCTCTGATCGTTATTCAGCAGTGTGCAGCTGTGTAAATTGCACATGGAATAGGTGCCAGTGTGTGATGGAGGAGTGGAAGAACCAACTTCATCTAAAACAACATTCCAGCCCTCTTGGTAAAGGACAAGTGACCAGAGAAGGGTGCAGATTGAGTACGTGATTGGGGAACAAACACACCTTTGTCTAGAGAAGCAGCCTGAGGACAAGGAAAGGGGAGTTGTCTTTGTGTTCCTCTGTCCATCATGTAGCTGCTTTCTGCAGGTGCTATATCTGTCTTGCTTTTCACATGTGGTATAGGCTGCTCTGGAGTTCTATCTGTAGGTCATCCCCTTTCATTTTAGTCCCTTCCAGGCTGAAGCCTTTTCAAGAAGAGAGTGGATGGGTTCAGTCACCTGACTGGAAGCACTGCTTGCAGCAGTCTTCAGTGTCAGCTGTGCCTACATAACCCTCCATATTGGGATGGGTGTGTCCCCCCCTCAAAAAAAAAAAAAAAAAAGAAAATGAAACCAAACAAAACAAGAAAGATGAAAAAAATGGGGTCTCTCTAGGTTTCTATAAATAAAGATATTTTTCATTCTGAAATGAGGCTGTCTGTTGTAATACGAACACTAAAGAAGGGGTAGGGTCCTTCTTCAATTGGCTTCTGTGTGTTGGACAACAGCAGGCTTCACTTGTGCAAAGTGTACACTTGCCTGATGGCTTTCAGAGTTTTCACATGAGGTCTACAGAGAGGTCCCTTCAGAGTAGCTGTGTGAAACAAGGATAAACACCAGGACTCCTAGAGTTTCTCAACTGATACTGACCTGATGATGGAAAGGAAAATAAAATCCCCTGAGCTAGCAAGCTCTATAAGCAGGCTAATGCTCTGCACATTTTCATCCTGTGAATCTTTCTCTAAAGCACTCCCTTCATCTTTCATCCATGGCTTGCAGTGTTCTGTGTTCTTCCTTGTAAGTTTGGCTCTTCATTAGCCCCCTTCAATGACTGTTTGATATGTGTATCTTTTCCTCTGTTCTTTCTAATAAATCTGTTCCCTGTCTGAACAAGTCTTTATGGTCCCAGGGTGGCTGGGAATCTTAGCAGCTCTGTACAAAAATTCTGTAATTCTTGCTGTGTCCATGTTCATCCTGTGTGATTGTGGCACCTGGTATCCAACCTTGGCTGCTCTTGCAGCTTTGTGCTGCTAGTCTAGGAGATGTCGGTAAGTACTGCAGTCAGATTTTGCAGGAGGGTATCTCACCCTGCTGTGGCCAGTTTTCAAGCCATTTGGCGAAGCATCATCCATTTAACATTTCTGTTTGCATGGTGTCTATCCTCTATTCACACCCACACTGCTCTTGCACCATCATGTGCTTCAGGGCATGAGAAAGTGTGTCTTCTCATTGCACTGCCAAAGGGATGGCTGGAGAGGTGCTTTGCTTTGTTTCTATCATCAAATACAGAAGGGACAAGTTTGCTTAGAGAGAAGACCATGAAAGCAAAGAAAGTGGAATGTGTGTACTTGTGCATGAGATTATTTTTCACTTATAAGGGAAGTGGAGGGACCTTTAGGTAGAAGGACAGAGGACATCAGGCCAAAGAGGCTGAATAAAACTACTCTTTTTTTCCCCTACTATAGTAGACCCCGAAGCCACTGGCTGTGATGTATTAGGATGGGATAGAGCAGGCCAGAGGGCTTAAACCAAGTACAAGAATGGCAGGGAGCACTGGGGATCATCTGGTCCAACTGCACTGCCCAGGCAGGATTAGGTAGAGGAGCAGTTTGCCCAGGAACATGAGAAGAGCATAGAGTATTTGAGAAGCTGCTTCAACAGGGAGGAGGAATGACATATACCTGTGAAGGTAAAGCAAAATAGCTTGTCTTGCTTTTTTTTTCCCCTGGCTTTGGGTCTCTCCAGTCCCTCACCTGCATCTGGTGCCTTATTTCCATACAGAGGTTGTCTCTGAAGTAACTAATATCCAAGCACCTACCTTGGGGAGTTTGTGCACTACCAGATTGCTTATTCTTTCCCTGATGTCCAGCAACCTGATTTTCTTTTGTATGTATACTTTTAGCTTCCCCCTCCCTTTTTTTTTTAATAAACTTTTAGCAGTGGAGAAAGGAGCAAGGCAAGTGGATCTGGAAAGAGTATTACCTTAGCTACATGCCAATCTAGGTACATGAACCAGCCAAGGGGGCTGTACATTATGCCCACCAACTCACCTCAGCTTTGGGATGCACACATGATCGATCTGCTATGTCCTCTGATGTCATTAATTAGGAAAGGAGTGATAAATATGTAGTACTTTTTGTCTTGTTGGTGTATCCCTGACCTCTGGATGGGGTAGTGACTGTGCTGTGCTTTAGCGTATGGTTGGGGAGTGGTTTAAGATCCCAGAAGATTTGCAGGCTCGCAAGATGAAGTACAGACAGGAGGAACAGATCCCAGAGCAACACAGGGGCAATGTAGTCAGGTGATAATGCATACATGACTTGTTTGTTCCAGCTTTTCCCTCTCTCTCCTGAGAGAAATATCATGGCAAGAGACAAATATCATGGCAAGAGGTTACTTTCAGAATATGTGCTTGGTTTAGAGAACCTGAGCGCCCTTGCTTGTTATCCAGTGCCTCGCAAAGAGGTAAACACCTGCACAAAGTGGATTTAAAAGCTGCCAGATCAGATCACAGAGGTTTTACAAGCCTTTAGCACAAGGATAAGTGGAAACATATAGCACAAAGGCCTCCAGGAATTTTATTGTACCTGGGCACCTTCATATATATAACAATTGACACTGCTACAAAACAGCCTCCTGGCTTGGAAATGAGGTCCTCTGTATCACTGTCATCCTGATAGGGCACCAAAACAGGAGCTGTGTCAGCGAGAGGCCTCATAGCAAATCAGCATAACATCTAAGTGGTGATATTTTTCCTCTATGGCCTTTGAAATGTCTGTCTCTGATCATAGGGTTTTTTTTTCTAGGGTTGCTCCTATGCCTCTGTAGCTGGTGCTGGTCCTACTGCAGTCAATGATGAGAACTGTGCCGTTGACTCCTGTAGGCTGTGCTACGGTCCTGTGGTCTGGCAAAATGTCAGAGCTGCAGTGAGAAGGAGAAATAGGGAAGACCCAAAGCGTGTGATGCATTTGGAGTCTCTGGAAGTCCCAGGAGGAGGCTGAGTGATGAATGCAGCAAAGTTTGGAGAAGCAGTTTATGTAGCTAACATTTAGGGTCCATTTAGACCTCCATTTTAGGGTCTAGATGATATTTGCAGCTCTTCAGGATCTTAATCTTTAACTCTTCAGAAAGTTAATATTGCTACTGTTATATATAAATAAGAGTGTAGCTTAGCTAGGGACTGCAGCCTCTAGCTAACTGAACACTTTTCAACTTCATGGTTATATGGTGCTATATCTTCAGGATTTTACAGAAACCCTTCACAGGGGAGGGATGGCATCTAAATGCTACTCTAGTACTTCTGGACCAATAGTGTGAAAACAACTTTGCCACCCTATCCATTAACATCCCATCTCCTGTCTGAAGGACATCTCTGCCTCCATGTCAGCAATGCCTCCATCTCAGCAACTACACTAGGGTTGATCCTTGGTATCGCAGGAACATTCGTGTTCCTGTTTAAGGTGCTAGTTTTCTAAATGAACCAGCCTGGATGTAGATGGGACACAACTGAATATTGTCTCAAAGTTCACCAGAGTCACAGTGCTTTTTTTGGAGGGCTATTGAGGTTGCTCATTTTCAGGAATACAGGGACTGAGCACCCTTAGGAAACTGCAGTATTTCTAGTCTGGCAGGAAAGGGATCACTGGCCATCCTGCAAGGAGCTCCTTCTGCTGTCTGATTTCTTCTCTCAAAGAAATGCAGTCTGGATAGCCTGTTGGTCGCAGGGAAAGATGACTGAAGAGTAAAAGTTGCTGTGTGTAAACGATCATTCTGAAAGAGCTCAAAATCCCTCTTTCTAGCAGGGTTGGGAGTGCTGTAAGTGGCTTTCTTGGCTTCTTTTACCAGTAGTAGTGCAACCAATGCAAACTGCTGTAGGACTGTTTACTGCAATACAAGCTTTTATGGCACTTTATGAAACTTTCCAGATCCTCTGCTGATATAAATTGGTGCTTCTTCATTGAAAATAATAAATGCTACCTCTGTCCAAGAGAGCTGAGGATGTTTCACACATCTGTCAGTGAAGGATATTCACTTCTGGAGTGGGAGCATACTTAACTTTCAACATTGCTCTATGTAGTGTATAACAGGGAATGATGATAACTGCAAGAAAAACTTGGGTTAGGGCAGACTGTAACATCTTTTCTCTTGTCCCTAGTTGTCCTGGAGTCTTTAATGATTGTCTCTAGTCAATTCTTAAACATGAAATCCCTGAAGCAGAGCAGTTGCTCAGGGTAAACTCAGCAAGGACCATATATAATGCTTGACTGCCAGTACCTCTTGAAACCCTTTTTGTTTCTCCATAGTTCGCACTCAGATGCTCAACAGGGATGATATAGTTTAGTTTGCAAAGTCTGACAAAATCATAGGTCAACAGGCTGAAAACAGGACTTATTTTGTTTGCTTGTTTTTCATACCGTGGGAAGTTTATAAATCTTGCTTGAAGTCTACTTTGGATTTAAACTAACTGGCAAAATTCTCTCCCTCTCCCTGCAACCTGGAAATGCTAGGAAAATATAATTTTAGAGGAACTTATAAAAGAGATTCATAACTGTGGTGAACCTGTCAAGCCTATCACTTTCCCACCTTCCAGTTCTTGTAAAGTTCAAAGCTGTGGGACTTTTTCACTAATGGACTGGCCCTAAGCTACAAACCCTCAGAATTACACCTAAAGACTTCCTCTTTGAGGACTGAGGATTTCCCAAGCTTTCTGGCCTTTCTGGTATGTCTTAAGCTGTAGCTCCCGTCAGGATTCTCAGAGCCTCCAGGCACCCTGGTGTAAGGCCAGGATTTGTGTTTGGGGTGGAGCCAATGTTCTTAGGACTTTCCGGTTTTTATCCATATTATAGAAATCATGGAGACTCTGGTTTGACTACCTTCCCTAATTCTGCTAAATCCAGAGTACTAGAGTCTCCAGTTCTGACACCCACAGCTTAGAAGATACGTTATGTTCACATTATGTTTGAGTTTTGAGTAATAACTCACAGGTGACTTCAGAAAGAGCTGGGCCTTGCATTTCTGCTGTCCAAAGACTGCTGGAACCTTAGACTCATGGGATACGCACAAGGCAGGTACCTTGATGAAACAGGAGTTCTCCAAGTTTAGACTGCAACTGAGTTTAAACTGACAGATGGACTGGGTTGCACCATCTCAGGACTCCCAGCTCCAGCTCAGACCTTGGAGGTTGACTGTCCACAGGAGCGCGGTATTGGTATTGAAAGTTCTTCTGCTGACTCAATAAGGAAGATTGTTTGCAATAAGTGAAAATGTGTTGTGAGATGAGATATTTTAATGAGACTGAAACACTTCTGCCTCAACAAATGTGCATTTCTTGATGACATTTTGTTTCCTCAGAAATTTCTGATTAGCGACAGTTTGCAGTTTGAGTCAATGTGGCAAAATTGATACGAATATCAGAGATTTTGCTTGAAAACCAATATCCATTTATGATATTATAGCAGTTCCCTTCTCTCTCTCCTAGTAAGCTATGTTTTATTGTCCTGAAGATCTTGGACACACAAGTTTTATTACACTGTCTTGGGATACTGTGAGTAATACTGAATATGATCTCACAAGAAAACATTGCTGCCTTCAGGGAAATGCAACAAAAAACAATAATAATAGTGAAAACTCCTGTGGCTTCAATTGCTTCAGACCAAAAAGTACTTTAAATGCAATAAATTATTAAATGTTCTAACTCTATGAAACAGAGATGATGAATCCCTATATTCCTGGTGAGGAGAATAAGGTAAAAAGTGAGGAAGCAAAGGACAGCATTTATACTTTCAAAAAATGCTTATTGATTTTAGGTAGTGGTATCTGAAATTAGAATAAGACTTTACTTGTTGTGATTATTGTTCTGCATGCTTTCAGGCTTCAAAAAACAGGTATTTGAGTGTGAATACAAGGGTGCTAAGACCTACAAAGGAAGGATCAAGGGTAAAGCAGTGCTTAAAATGAAGAAAGAAACGACAGTGAGAACTGCCAAAGACAAAAAGAAAGATTAGAAATAAGTGATGCAGAAAGCTGGGTAGGGTGGTAGAGTACAGTATATACTGCAGTTTGAAGCAAGTTTATGGGGATATTGAAATTCTAGATTTTTCCTCCCTCTCTCCCTCCCTTCCTTCCATGGTGGAGCTGGGAGCAGGCATATGCTCATACATCCTTTCATTCTTTTCTAGGTAAGTTATTGGGAAAGATAGCTGAAGCAGTCCATATGGATGAATTTGACAGGCTAGAGAAGAGAATGCAGAGGAGTCTGGGAGAAAAATGCATGGAAATGCCATTCTACTCAGCCACATCTAATCTTTTGCTTTACACTGGACTGGCCATTCCTGTCCCTGTCCCTGCAGCATCCATAGTCAGTGGCTGGCTGTGGTCTAGATGTGGCTTTGCCTGTGTATGTTTCTGTCAGTATAGCTATATAAATATGATCGAGTGCTAGGTTGAGGGAGAGGTCAGTGATGGCTGTGCTGGGTTTCTCCAGCTGGGAAAGCTTTCTGGGCGCTATTGATTGAAGGTCTCAGTAAGACGAATCAGTCCTGACCTATCATAAAATCACAAGCACAGCATGGTCCAGTGCACAGCACTAATGTTCTGTGAAAACATATTGTATCCAGTGGCTTGATGGCTGATACCTTACTGGTCATTGAACTGAGGGAGAGAAATATTAGGAAAGAGGAGAGTATCAGAGAAGGGAAAGGAAGAATAAAAATGAGACCACCAAAAAAAGACCCTGATTTGCACTGTCATTCACCCTTTTTCCTGGCTTTAGCATTTGTTGTAGGAGGTCATGCTTTTCTAAAGGGCTAAGTGTTTCTGAGATGCCTGTGGGTTTAGAGTGTACAACTGCAGACACCTTGAATGGTCCCATGTTCCGAAGTGTAAAATATTCCAAAATGTTCCAGAAATACCAATGTAAATCAACAGATCATGGCTCCTGAGTTATGCTGGCTGTTTGGGAAATGTGACCCTTCAGTTTCTGTAGTACTGTGCAGCTTTGCCCTCATGCCCTCTGAATACAAGCTGCAGCTCCCTCTGTCCATCTCTGCTTCACAACTTCTTGGCCCTCCTCACTTCTTGCTGCTTTGGACATAGACTCGTCATCTTTATTGTTTCTGCTATATGTAGCATCTTTATGAGAGCCTAATCAGCTCTGGAGAGAACTGGAACTCTGGTTAAGAATGTTTAAGTTGTTATAGTTGCCAAAATGGTGGCACAAGCAGCAGAGGCAGTGCAGGGGATTTCTCTTGTTTTTGCTGCATGGGCTGAAAGCATGAAACAGAACTCCCATGAAGTAACTAAAGGGAAGATGTTCTTTATCTTCCCCCAATCTTCAGCTCTCCTTTTGGGGTTCACAATTTTGCAGAAAGAATCATTCAAATTCAGCCTAAAATAAATAAATAAATAAAAATTACTTATTCTTTCCCACTTCTGGTATATTTTAAGATACCTTTTTGATTTTTACAGTATTTGCATATGGCATCCAAAGAACTTTCTGGTCAAGGAACATCCCTTGATGGATGTTTTCTGAGTAGCCCATGAGATTTCCATACCACCGTATTGTTTGCCAGCTGATTTCAGGAGACATTGCAATCTCAGCTGGGCTTCTCTGCATTCTCCCTTTAGGGAAATGATGCAGGAAATGAACAAGTATAGAGTCATACTGCACATACTAGAATGTGAGGAATAGGAAAGTCTTTCCATCCTTACATATAATTTTTGGTTTTCCTTATTTTTTTTATCTTTTAAAATTTAATGTAAAAATCTGCTGATATACAGAAAATGCAGAATTGATTAAGGTTGATGACGATGAGAAGTACAGAGAATGTTCTTCTCCAAACCATCTAACTAAAGCTAAACCTGTATTTCTCATGGATATTTATGGATTTGAGGTATTTAGTTCTTAGCTTTGGCAATCCCACTCCTTAAGATTGGTTCCTTAAGATTAGACAGGAAAACAAGCTGCACATATTTCTTAAAAAATGCAGAAAAACCCCCTCCTCAAAGCCATTAATGTGCTTTGTTTCTTCTTTGGAAATGAAAATTGTAAGTGGAGGATTAGGAAAGGAAGCAAGAGATTGCAACATGGATTGCCAAACTATTCATGCTCAAATTAATTGGTTAAACTGATGTAGTTTTAGGTGTGGTGTTCTTTCTTTTTAAACCAAACTGCTATTAGGTTTGCACTTCAGAACGCAAAGTAACTTTCAATCATGCCTAAATCCATTTAGAGGGGGCACACATGCAGAGTGACACATCACTTGCTTTGGAGGATCTAGGTCCTAATCTGATTCCAGTTCTGAGATGGGGGAAATTAAAGTCTGAAGTAAGAAAAACATGTGGCAATAAAACCTCTCGCAAACTTCAAAACCCTTGTTTCAAAGGGAGCATGTACAAAGTGACAGTTGTGGCAACGGACCCCTCCAGGTGGTGAGGATATTTCAGTCTCTCTGGCAGGGAGGACCTGTCTCATCTCTCTTAAACCTGTCTAAGCAGGGGAGCTAAGAGGGGGATAGATCCTGGCAGGAGAACAGTGACTCCAGCCTGGCTCTGCAAGTCACACTTGTGGAGAGCATTGGCCGTGCCAAGCTTCTATGCCCTGGCATTTAGAAGTTGGCACTGGGCAATGCCAGACTGACCTGCTGTCTCACTTAATGGCTTTTGTGTGTGTTACACTGATTCCCGTGGCTCTATGTGTGTGTGCCAGCTTGTATAAGCAGGTCAGACTCGCTCCCACTCTCTTCGGCTCAGCTTGTGCCTTCTTCATCTCTCACTTACCTTGCTGAGGGCCCATGGGACCTGAATTTATGAGGAGACATGAATGCAGCTGAACTTCTACTGCAGCAGAGGGAAGTCCCAAGGGGTGATCAGATAACCATCTACAAGCAATTTCAGGATGGAAGTGGTGAGTCGGAAGATGTTTCGTCTGAATGAAGGAGATGCTATTAAGTAAAAGGATAGCTGAGCAAGGGGAAAATCTAGGTTTAGGATGAGTTTAGGGTAATATTTCTAAATGAGAGCCTTGCAGCAGTCTTCTGCCAGTGGTTATTTTATTGTTTGAATCAGTTTAGGGCAGATAGTGCACTGTAGTAGATGCTGTAGAGATCAAACTTTAAATGGCTGAGGAAAAGGCATAACTGTTAAGAAAAGGATTTTCATTTGTAATTTTTATGAATCACTTGGTGTTGATCTCAACAGAATATAGAAGGCTGTGGCTGGATCAGTTATCACTCATGACATATAAAATATGTAGGTGGGAGGAAGTAGGAAGGAAACTGGGATCTTACCCCTTGGCAAGCTTATAATAATGAGGCATAGCTTTTTATCTTTTGAGAGTGATTTTGGTCTAATTGATGGTGCCTTGGGATCAAAGTTTTTTTTTCTATCACTGTAAGTGTAGGGAGAGAATAATTCTTTTCCCTTATGTGAAGCAGAAAAAAAGGGAAGAATTGTTGTTTCTTACCCTAAAGAGACTTGTAGGGCAGTCAGAGGCAATCAAGTTTTCAGAGAGGTGAAGAAATAGACATGGGATATATGGAATGAATCTGACACTGCCAAAGACAGAGAAGAATTTGCACCTGATTCCATAAAGAAAAAGCAGATTAAAAGAAATAAATAAATCCCACTTTCTTCCCAGGACTCACAGAAAAAAAAGCTATCAGGAAGGAGAGAGCTCCAAGAGCTTTGAAGGCTTTTAGAGGTATATGATCATGCATTCCTTAGTGATGATGATTCCCTAAAACAAATCCTACAGAAAAGTCAGATTTGGGAAAAATAAGGGAAAAAGAGAAGCATTTTGTAAGTTACATAGGCGTAAATCTGTGGGACAAACAGACATGGACAGAAGTGTTTGTTGGAGAGGGAATGGTTGTGAAGAGCAGAGAGAATATCTGCCCAAGGGGCCTCCGAGAAATGATTTTATCATTGTTACAGGACGGTTTAAAAAACAGGATAAGAATATAAATGATCTTTGAAGCTATTTAAAATGAAGTAGAACTCTACCAGCTTTCATCTAAAACTACTCAAATGCAGTGGAGGGAGTTTAAGCGGAATTACTAGAAAGATCCATTTTGGCCCTGACCCTGTATCACTCTTGCATTCATCACTGGGGATGGCACTTTATGCTGTCTCTAGTCTCTTCCATCTTCCTCCTCAGAATGTATGGATATTTTTCTGTAACATCATTCTTTCTGTTTCTCAGCACCTAAAGTGTGCAGGTGCTTTCAAGACAAATCCATCGTGCCCCAGATCCATCTCCCACCTCTTCTTTCTCTTTGTTTGCAAAGCTCCCATAAACAACGGGGCTCTGAGTTACAACAAGATTTATGGACACTTATTTCACCTACCTAGTAAGCATTAATATGGGCAACAGCAGAACAAGAGATGTCAGAGTACAAATAGACTGTGCTGAACCTATGGGAGGAAAATGGTAAAATCAGTATTAAAAAGTGAGGAATGTTTCTCGAGAGGCATATAACAAGCTGCATGTTGGTTTGGAGAGAAGGTGTTAACAGTGAGAATGGGAGGTGGTCCTAAGTTAAAAGGAAAGGCAAAACGTCTCCTGAGGAGCCAAAGCCCAAAGCAATAGGGGAGAAAACTGTCTTGCCAATAATTAGGCAATGAGAAAAAAAAATGGAGAGATGTGGGTGTCAATTATGTCATAATCTGTGGCCTTATATCCTAGCTCTCAGGAGTGACATTTTATGGGGCTGCAATTAGCTCTCCCCCTTTCTCTGCAGGGGTCTTCTGAACTCTTGCTGCTTATCTGTAAGACAAGCAGATAAAAAGATTAAATATGCTGTTGGTAAACATTGAAATAGTGCTCTTCTTCTGTCCAGACATTTCGTTGACAGACAGCCCAGTAGCTGGGCTATCTAGTTGCAGTATTTTCTATTATTGTCTATGATGTATGAATGTGTTGTCTAGTGCAATATTTGCCTTTGCTAGAGCTTCTAGTTCTCTAATGGTGTATTAGATACCAGGCACAAAGTACCTGCTAGCTTTGTACAGTGTATCACTGGTGAGATGTCTTTCTTCCTACCTCCAGCTAGGGCATGAAACATAAGTATTTTTTTGGTTAATGCAACTCAAACTAATTGAGAAATGGAGCAGTCATCAACTAAAATGTTGTCAAAGATGAGTAAATATATTGAGGCATTCCATAACTGTTAGCTAGCTGACACGGGGACTGTGTCAGCAGGACATCTATCCCTAGGGTAGCAACTGGGCTGCAGGTGATGGTGAGGGCTGCAATCAGGTTAGTGATTAGTGATGTGATTGGGATAGGGAATTAGCATTATGGTTGGTGCAGATGCAAAATTAGCTCTCAAATTCAGATTCTGCTTCTTGAAGTCCTCTGCCTGGTGCTGGGAGCTCATCAGAGCTCCCAGAAGGCAGAATGAGTCATGAAAGCATGGGAACTCCTAATGGCTCTTTGGGGTAGGTTAGACACAGTGGCTGGAAGTTCAATCAGTGGTATTCTTCTTTTTCCATCAGCACTGAGCTGATGTCACTATGCAGCTCCTTTCATTGATAGCTTGCAGACACAGTGTTCAGCATCCTTTCTGCAGCATTGTATTCCTCCTAGTTAGAACAGATGTCTTCAAGGCTGCTTTTTCTCTGGGGATGAAGCATTATAGGACTTCGCAGAATCATGGAAGGTTTGAGGTTGCAAGGAGCCTTTAGAGATCATTTAGTCCAACACCTCTGCTCAGTCAGGGTCCAGCTTTTGAATATCTCCAAGGATGGAGACTTCACAGCCCCCCATGGCAATGTGTTCCGTGCTCAGTCCTCTTGTATAGAGCTTTGGGATAGGGTTTTGGGGGCCTTCCACGTGCGACTGCTCTAGGCTGCCTGGCCAGCACGACTGTGGCAGAATGAGGTACCAACCTCTGTACATAGTAGAGTTTCCAGGATTCCCAGGACTGGCTAGCCAGTGTTCAGCCTTAGTTTCTTTATCTGACCTAAGGATTGTCTAGTCTTGCTGTATGCTGCTTGGCATACTTTGCTTACAGTTAAGCTGGTTGGATACACAGTGACCTATTTGTATACTTTCTGTATTTTGAAATATTGTCCAGAAATATCTATAAATGCTGAGCTACATTTTGCATGTGCAGTCTAATAATTTTCTATAAATACTTATCTTACAGATAATCCATGTAAAAATGCAGTGTCAGATAAGACTCTCATGATATTTTTAAGCAAGCTAGCCTTTGGTCCTGGCCAAATTCCAATCTGAATAATTAGTGTCTGACTACCTACATGTCTGACTACCTTTTGCATTTTCAGTTGGAGAAGTTATTTCTTGCTTTCCGTCTTAAGTGATTGTATAATGTTGCTCTGCAGTGTTAAGTAGACATTGCATTCCTCTACATTGCTGTATGTTTTTTTCTGGTGAATAAAATGAGATTATAGAGGTATAATGGTTTTACAGGGGTGTTTAAACCTAAATATAGATATGTCTCTAAAACCACTTTGTGTCATATCTCTGTCACGCATTACATATGAGGGAGCAAGACAGAAAGTGATAGTGTGGTATATATAATAGTGTAATGTATAAAAGATTTTATTGGTCACACTGGAGTTTAGATTTAATAAATTGTTTTGGAGTGGCAAAATCACAAAGAGGCTCTAAACACTGCCACTCATCATGAACAGAGAGAAAACTGCCCATTTGAAATAATTCTTAAGAAAATATATTAGTACCTTTTAAAATTGCTCTTGATTTGTGAAATTAGACTCTAGCACCAGCTACTTGGAATAATTTAGGACAAATGACTTGTTTTATGACTGTAGCCTTGTCTTGCGTCTGTGAATTCCTGCACATGTATTTGCAAATAGTCCCAGAAAAAAAGAATGCCACTCACAAAAAGACATGTCTCCATTGTTTCCTTGATGGGATTCCTCAAACATTTGCATTTAAACAGTGTAGAAAAAAATAATGAATAAAACTTGCTGTTGTTTATGCACAAGCAACCTCTGGCAATGTTTCTGGGGTCACTTTAATCTGATAGCAAGCCTGTGCTGCTTCACCCTAGCCTCTCCTATAGCAGAACACATTCAAGAGGGCTTGTAGAGAGCCGGACCAGGAACGGAAAGAGAGATGAAGTTGGTGCTGAGAGGTCCATTCCTCTCTTAAACAGCCTGGACTTGCACGTGAGCCCTGCATGGATAGTGGCTACTACATGTGAGCAAAACTCATTTACAAGGTGGATAAGAAAAGGATGATATGCACAGTGAGCACCCCTGTTCCACTCTTTGAGCAGCTCCTCACTGAGGTTTGAATGTGCTTCTGCCTCATGAAAGCATTAGAAGAGCTGCAGAGATGAATAGCTGAGACCACTTGTCAGTAAACTGGCTGCCACCAGTCCCAAGTTGGACGTGATTTTTTGGTCCTGTACCTTTTCACATCCCTTTGAATGTACTATCCCACTAGAGAGCCCATTGTGGACCTTGTACCTGCTACTGCCTCGAAAGGACTCTTGTTCCTGGCATGCAACCATCCATGGAGCACCTGAAATCTACCGTGAGTGTGACAGTGGTGTTAGAGGCCCTTGCTGGGGTGTGTGGTATGACACTAGCTGCCTTAGCACTGCCCTGCCTGGCTCCAGGAGAGGGTTAATGTCTGAGAAGTTGCAGTGGAAGGAGATGCCAGATGGGCTATGCAGCCCCTCTTTGCATTAGCCCTGGCTTCTCCCCGTGTATTTGGCCAATGCCTAAGGATCTGGTAGAGCCCCATCATCTCATTTTGAATGAAAATAAATGAATGGGGATCAGATCCTGTGAGCTAGGCATCCAGTGACTAGCACATAAGTGTTCTTTGGGGTCTGGGCTTTTTTTTTGCTGTCATTTCAAGATAAATGCTAGATATTTTTTGGCTTTGATGCAGGTAAAGAGGGAACGGGTTTCTTGGCCAGCATTTTTCCATGTGGGAGAAATCTGTGCTTGGGTGTGAAGGCAGAACAGCTGCCACGTTTGCCTGCCTAGCTCCTGCATTGCTATGCTCTGAGCTCTGCTGTGGAGGTCCCTGGAAGTGTTTCTGCTGGGAGAGGGGCACTGTAAAACCTGCATTCTGCTCGCTGGGCATCACAACTAGCCATTGCCTAACCAAGCGTAATATATTGTGTGAAACTACGCAGTAAGATCGCAAGAGACATATTTTAAAGAGAGCAAATATAGCATTAAAGTGAGTGAGCAAGGGAGTGAGAGACAGAGAGCGTATAGAGTGCATTAAGTTAATAAAGCATCACAGGAATGGGGACCGCCTTTCTTTGTGAAGGAATCTAATTTAGTGACTCGTAATTGGAGGATAACAGTCCTTCTGGAATGAAGTTAGCTGTTCATTTTGCCAAACTCTCAAAGTCTCTTGGTTCTCCTCATGAGCATCACTCAGAAAGTAGATCCGTCAGAGAGTTCAGAATCGATTGATGCTTCATACCCACAGTCCTTTCAGCCTCCTAAGTGGATTTGGTTCCTCCCCTGCATATTTATTATCTGTTTTATTATCTGCTTATTTATCCAATAATATCAGTGCTGGATACGTTCTCCCTGCTAGCCTCCTCTGAGAGGAGAGGACCAGGTTCTGCCCTGGGAAAGAGGAGCGGATGCTGAGCCTATGCGTTCTTCTTGCTAGGGCATGATGGGGCCCCATGTGCTCTTTTGCTGGGGTGACTGGTACTGGGTAGGGAGGCTGAACAGATTTCTAGCTCCCCTGAAGTCCTGCCTGTCATGTTCTGTGGCTTTCTATCATTTTGACAGGGGGGTGTATATATATATAACAATGAATGGTATGGAAGGGTCCAGGTATTGGATCCTCCAAGACCAGAGGGCAGAGAGTGTAGTACAAATAAAGATAGGGCCAGTGTATTTATTCTAAGTATGTGTATATCTATCTTTCTATACATTGTATGTATATGTATATATAATGTATAATATATATAGTTATATGTATAATGTAATTATATACATATTTATATCACTCTTAAAGAATGGATTTGTGGACATGAAGAGCTGAATACAAGTTTTGGAGATGAGGGAGAGTCTCCTATAATTTCAAATACCCCAAACCTGTTCGGGGTAGTAATGTGGCCGTGTTTAGGACTGTCAAGCAGTGCTGCCTCTCATGAGGTTGGTGAGGTGACTGGTGGGGGTCAGTGTTCTCCTTTATTTTTTTTTTTTCCACAGACCAGGAGAGTTTTAATAATATTTAGTGTTTATGAAATGCCTTGAGGATGGAAAGTGCTGTGGGAATGTGAAGTATTATTGAAACAAGACTGAATAAAGAAAGAGCTATGAAAAATCCCATAGGAAACAGTCCTATTCAGGCAGGGATTGGAGAGATGACCTCACTGTTTTTTTCCATTTCTACTGTTATGGTTATGAGATAAAGTGGGCATGTTCAGGCAAAGGATCACTGTAAAATCCTTGGCTGTGGTAGCTGAGGGTGAACTTTTGTAAGCTTTGTGCACCTTCTGCTTATGGGCAAAAATAACTGCCATGTAGGGCTTAGAGGGAACATCTACCCTGCACTATACTGTTTTTTTTTTCCTTGATCAACTGAAAAATTTGTGTTCCTGATTTTGTAAAAATAAATCAAAATTGTATGAGTGAAAGACATGTGATTGACAGTACTATATTTGGATTGGAACCATGTGTGTGTCCCCGTGATAGGAAGGTTGTATGCAATGCATGCACATGTACGCAGTGTAAACTCCCCCTGCCCACACACGTTTAGTGGCCTTGCCTGTCTGTGCTCAATTTAGTCTAGCTGGGCTGGGTTGAGAAAGCAAAAGGGAATCCTGTCTTCCTGGTCTCTTCAGCCTCTCCACTTATACATCCTGCAAAAGGCCAAAATGATTGCAAACATCAATAATTCCTTTATTTAGGGAGCAAGTATTTAGACATAGGCTTGACATAAGCAATTAGTTTCACAAAGGCAGCCGAACAGCCCTCAAAGGACAATTCTCAATCACTTTTGACTTGAGTCGCAAAGTGACACAGGACCTGAGAGATGACATGATCCTATATTCTACTGACAGCTGCTCTCTGAAGTAGAGACTGGACTATCTCAGGGAGCCTGGCAACTCCCCTGATTTTAACAGAACTGCCAATATGGCCAAAGGGCTGGACATCAGGCAAGAGGAACAAATAGACTTTTCTGGTGGGTTGAAAGCTAGTGGATGAGGAAAATCAAGGGTTTTGCCTTGAAAATTAGTGCATGTGTTGCATTGTCAATTAATCACTTTCCCTTTATCTCTCCTCCCCTCCCTTTTATTTCTTTCCTGCTCAGGGAGTGTAAGAGCCGAAGATGAGGCCCAGGGTAGAGTGCTACTCTCCAAGGTTTTGGCTGGTGCTGGCTGTCCTCGCGACAACAGGGAGCGGGGCCCATGCCCAGAAAAG
This sequence comes from Crypturellus undulatus, assembly GCA_013389825.1. Lineage (NCBI taxonomy): Eukaryota > Metazoa > Chordata > Aves > Tinamiformes > Tinamidae > Crypturellus > Crypturellus undulatus. The sequence goes on from VWPW01018643.1 coordinate 103,236, forward strand.
CCACCCGAGCATTGGCATCGCAGTCATCCTGGTGGGGACCTCAGACGAAGTGGCCATCAAAGACGCCCACGAGAAAGATGACTTCCACCACCTCTCAGTGGTGCCTCGGGTGGAGCTGGTGGCCATGAATGAGACAGATCCCAAGAGCATCATCACCCGCATCTGTGACCTCATGTCAGACCGGAAGATTCAAGGGGTGGTATTCGCTGATGACACAGACCAGGAAGCCATTGCACAGATCCTGGACTTCATATCTGCCCAGACCCTCACTCCCATCCTGGGCATCCATGGAGGCTCCTCTATGATCATGGCAGATAAGGTAAAATTGAGCTTACTTCTCATATAGACCTGCAGATCTGAACTGAAAACAGAGAAAAATCTCTCTCTTATCCTCAGTTGCAGTCTCAAGGGTTGCAGAATTAGAGAGAGACAAGACAGATTAAAAGAGTTAACATTGTGTAGCACTGCTGAGAAGGGCCTATTAATTGTGTGGAATCATGAGGACTGCAGAAGAATAAGCTATTTTTGTCTTCTTTATGATAGGTAAAGAGCCCCTGACAATGGTGATTTTTGAAAATACTTTATTTTTGTCTGTGTTTGTTTTATCATAGAGGAGCTGAGAATGCTAACTTGGATTTTCCCTGCATGAAGTTGGAGGACATTGTGGTATTTTCAGGGATGTTTAATACAGCTCCTACATCTTAATTGAAAAATAATTGAATCTTTAATAAAGCCATCCTCTCAAAGTGTTCATTAGCTTCTGGAGTTAAATAGGTGTTAGCTAAAACAAATAACCAGTCAGAGTCAGTCTAACTAAGTCCTTCTCATTTCTGCTGTAAGACTTTATTCTTTTATATCACTGTCATTTCACTGTTTTCCAAGGCTAAAGTAAGTGAAGTAAGTATGGGGAACTTTCATGGGATGTAGCTCGACCTGATACAAATCTCCTCTCAGAGAACCAGGATACTCAGTTCACACTTGAGTCTACATTTGGCCAGCCAGTGTAGTTTGCAGTGACCTCCAGGCTGATGTGGACCAACAGAAATACCTCAGAAAAGCAGGGCTGCCTTGCAGGTCCAGCACAAGAAAGAATCTGGCCTGACCCTATTACAGAGAAGAACATCTTGGCCCCACTTGATGCTTCAGAAAGAAGCAAATGAGGATGCAAACTGATTATTTTTATTTTGCAGGTCACTTTTAAGAGCATCTGAGACATATAACTAGAGAGAATCAAGTTTAATTGAATGAATGGGGACAATTATAACCAATATGGCAATTATTCCTCAGAATGAGATCTAACAAACTGAGAAGAGTAAGTTTTCTTACTCTTACAAATAATTAATTCAGTGCAGGTTTTTATAGGTGAGTAGATGGGAATAAATAAGTCACAAATTATTTTCTCATGCTGACCAATTGTTCAGTGTATAAATAATACACAGCTAATATTCAGGTTATTTTCTGAAATTGGGCTATAAGCTAAAGCAACCATTAAATAAAATAATCATGGGCTTTTATTTTTCTCTTCACCTGAATAATTTCACATGTGATAGTGTCATTCTGCCCTACTTCACCGATAGTAAAGCTTTTCCATCTTTGAGAAGAGTCAGGCAACACCTCTGTGTCTCATTGCTCTCCTCTCTCTTCTTTGAATGATTATCAATGTCTGTGCAAAACAGGTCTGAAATTTAGAATACCACATTTCACACTTACACTGGCATTTTATACCCAGTATTCACAAGCTTCCAAACCTCCCAAGCACTGGAGAATGGCACTTGTGATTTTGAACTTCGCAGGCCAAATTCTGATTTCAGATTCATGCAGTGCAGATCTAGCATAGTCCTAGTACCTTTGGTAAGATTAGATCAGATTTACACAGCTGTAATAAAAAGAGGAATTTGGCCTGTTGGACTTCCCAAAGATTTTTCTTTTTACCCATCTCTGGTCTCTCCTTAGGAAGGCAGCATGTCCTGCTACTGCCCTGTATACCCCACTGACTCACTTCTAAGGCAAATTCTGGCAGGCAGGCAACCCATGGAGAGTTCAAAGACAGAGGTCCTATGAATGGAAAACCCTGTTTTATCAGCTCTCTTCTTGTAGCTTTGTGGACAGGAGAAGCAGGTTTCATGCAAAGATCTGCCTTTTTGGAAAGGGCAAGATTTCTTTTAAACATAAATTGAAATGGCTGACCTTTACAGCTTCTGATTCACAGGTGCATAGTCTTTAATGGATAATATTTATTTGATTAATTAAATTAAAATATAGCAGAGTAAATACATTGATATTCTACTGAAAAATACTGAAGCCAGCCTGGTAAGTCCTTAGTAATCTACTTTCCACAAAGGGCCCTGATGGAGGCTTTGCTGTCACTGACTCTTAGTCATATTTTTTGCAAATGAGTTGTGTGGTTAAGGTTTGATCTACAAAGCTTCAACAGCCTCTTTCAGCATCCCCTCAACACCCACAGCAGTTGGCTTTGATTGAACTTGCTCAGCATTTCACAGGTTCAAACCTGCACTTACAGCCTGGCTGTGCTCCGCATGCATTTGCGATCAGGAGGACCAATGGTATAAACCACTGATTCCTTAGTGTGACACATAAAGTACTTTTCTCTAGAGGTTAGAGCAAAACCCCTCAGCTGCTCCACCTGCTTACAACTAACACATGAAATTGCATTTTACCTTCAGTGAGAGTTAAGATGGAAAACTGAGAACCAGAAGAGCACAGAAAATAATTTTAAAATGTAGATTTCAAGCCTAAATTTACTTTCCCCCTGCACACATAGACAGATATTTCATATAATGTATAGCATAGATTTGCTTAATCTCAATTAACAGACATCTGAAATATTGCTTACCTACTAGCTAGAGATCTAGGTATCTCTACACTCATGAGCTGCTGAAGACAGTTTATCCCACCCTCCATAGGGTGCATTTAAATGCTTGTAGGGTATTCTTATACCTCCTGCTTGGTACTAAAACAGACTGCATCTCTGACTTGCTCTTCATGCCTGAAGTTAAATGCTGTGAATCCTGTCCAAAGTATAAGTGGCAGATAGAGGTATGTTGCTGAAGTTGTAACATCTGGATTTCTTGGTTGTTTTGTTCAAATTCATGCTCTTTAATATTGCATTTGATTAGATTTTGTAGCTAATATTTATAAACCATATTATTTATGGTTTTCTCTGTTTAACCTGTTTCTTCTGAACAATTAGTGTATAGTCATTTGCATACACTTTTAGTATTTCTCTCCTGGGTGCTCATGTGCCTAGTCCCATTTGTTTAGCTGTTATGAAATGTTGCCTTTAATCTCTGTCTAGTTTGGCATCATAAGAAAATGACCAGATGATCTCTGTGCACATTGAGACCTGTGCCTAGTTCCAAGAAAATGACATGGTACAGACACATGACATGTCTCAGCTGAGCTCTAGAGAGACCACTTTTCCAACGGAGCCTCCTCCTAACCCGTTAAATCCTTTTAGCATCTGATGAGATTGCCAGCAGTGCCAACAGACTGGGAGGGACAACTAACATAGTCCAGTAGCCCCTGCGTTAGATCTCCGTAGAAAAGCAAGTTCTGCAATCACAGGGCAGAGTATAAGAATGTCTGCACTGTTTCAATAACTGATTGGGCAGGAAAACTAATTGTGGTAGGAAACCTCTAAGGTTGCAAACTAAGTGTCAATTCAGATGATAGGCACTCAGACCAGTAATTTGTGTTTACAGACCTGAGACTAGATATTTCGACTGGGATTTTCTTTCTTTTTGTTTTATTTTATTTATTTTATTTTCAGTATTACCTACCTCAGTTCTGCTCGGAATGAGGAGGTAAAGAAGCAGTAACAGAAATGGAAATAATAGCAATTTATACTTTATACTAAGTTATATCTATATATAACATATATTTATATCTGAAAAGGAAATTGTTCAGCTTTAGGACACATACTATACTCGAAAAGACTTCGTTTCTTGCATAAAAAGTGACAGAACTGTGTGGCTGACTTGTCTGTTTCATGACTATTACTTTTTTAAATAATGAAAAAAGTCAACATGGTGGTAATGGAAGGAGAAAGGGTAAGAGCAGAAAATGCTTTCCCTCAGAGCCTGGCTGGTGATGATCATTTCTCGTGGAAGTGTTCCTTGATTTTTCTGCAATCACACGATTTCACTAACACTTCTTGTCCTGTCCAGACTTAGAGTATAACATAAATGTAAAGTAACATAATGGTGCACATGCAATACTCAGGATAAATACTGGAAGAAGGGGAGGATTATATTTTTCCAGCTGAAAATCTCCTTTATCTTGTGTCCCTTGCTGATTTCTCTAGTGCTTGCTCTCAGAATATAACCCTCCTGATGGAAAGAAAGTTGTATGCAAAAAATGATCTATGCTATTGGGCTGCGCCCATAATAAAACCAGAACAAAAGCTTCATGAAACTAACCCCAAATCCAAAGTCCTTGATTCTTTAGAGGCCAGATTCCTCTTTTCATACACAACCTAGATAATGGAGTTTTCTTATACTCCGTTAACTTGTTCTTTTTCCCTCTTGTGTACCCCAGAGCTTCTATGTCTCTTCAGCCTTGCCAGCTTCAGTTCATAAGTCACTATTCTCTTTCTTTTATTTTCTGGCAAGGTCTCCAAGACGTGTACTCTCTGTCTTTAAATGTTGAAGGCTGCTGTGGCAGCTCTGTGCCTAAGCCACACTGCTGCAGCAGTTGCATTCCTTGGTATTTCATTGGGGAGCATGTCCAAACCCAAGAATAAGTGTAACACAGCAGGGTAGAAGACTAGCTGCTGGCCAGAGTACAGCAAAATGATGCTGCACGTACAGCAAAGCCAAAACTAGTTGGATGAGCTGAAAGCCTAGGTACACACCAAAACCAGGACAAAGTCAAAGACAATGGGACAGCACTGCTAAAAGCAGAACATCTGTAATTAAAAGGAAGGCACTTTCACTCTCAGGTTTCCAAAGGTTAAATAATAGAGATGCATGGAAAATGCAAACCTCAATTATTTCGGATGTAGATTTCTTTCTTTAATTTTCACTAGGGATGACAGCTGATTTTTTTAAAACTCTGTGTGAAAGAAATTAAATCAAAATGAAAGAAAAAGTTCCCTTTGAATGTATTATATAAACAGAGGTAAAATAAATTCCAAAACAAAATGTTGCTTAAAAGGGAAGAAAAGACACATTTTGGTCTGCAGTTGTTGAAAGAGTATGGTTCAATGTTGTTAGAAGATTTCTAGCTTTTTTTCCCTCCAAAGAAAAATTATTTGCAATTCATGTAATTTCATAAAGCATTTGTATTTTTCAGAAATAAACTTTGCATTTGCATTTGATGATAGTAATAATTTAAATGTTTCCCAGACTGATCTAGTGATTAGCAAAGATGAGTTTGATTTTAAAAATCAGCAGTTTCCCTTTAAGCTTTTAATATTTTTTTATTTAGGACATGATTAATACATTTCTTTTGCTTTTGGTACTTTTATTTCCTTTTGCTGCCAAATACAAGCTCTGTGTAGTGTAGAAATAATGAACTAAACATTGTGTGTCCTCTAACTATAAAAGTCTTCCATAAAAGTTGGGAAAAGAGAAGAAAGGTAGGTCAAAGAGATGGAGAGAATGAAAGCCAGTATTGTATGACAACATTGTTTTCCCTTTGTATACACACCTCTAAGAACAGGCCAAGTGGATCAGTAATTTATGTTTACACCTGTATCTAATCCCTCCACACAAAACCCTTTAATGTCAACTCTAGTTTCCTAAAGAAGATCTGAAATATTTCTGTCAATGTTATTTCACTGGAAAAATTATTTCAAAGAAATATATCATTTCTTTTGTTGCATATTATTTTAAAGTTGTCTTTTTAAATTTTGAAAGTTTAGCTCTACTTTCCTATTTTCTTAGAAAAAAAGTTCAAAATTTGCTTGTTTTTGGTATTGTTTTCAGAAGTCAGAATTAAATCATAAGAAAAAAATAAAGTATTTGATTTTGTTGCTTAGAAAAAAAAACAAACAAAACTACTTTTTTTTTAATTGAAATAATACAGTTTTTCCCCAAAGTGTTGTCATCACATTTTCCCTAATTGGTTCTATCATCTGACACACTTCATATTTGCCCTGAGCCTTGGAGATGTGGAGCCTCAGACCCCTGAAGCCTGAAGGCACCATCCTCACAGGCTTGGGGAAGATAAAAAGCTATTGAGACCAGGTAAGGCTAACCCTAAGCAAAGATTCATGGCTTTTTGGCAACCGCTGTCCTGGGCTAGGTGTGGGATGCTGAGTGCAAAGAAGCCTAACACACACCAGTGGGTCTTTCATTGGTATTTATAAGCTGCTTTATTTTGGGTCATAGAATTCTTGCAGGAGAACTGAGGTAATGAGTTTGGGATTTTTTTTTTTTTTTTAGTTGTTATAGGTTGTTTTGGGTGGCAGAAGAATGTCCCTGAAACTTTCCTTGTCTTGTTCAGATACAACCACTGCAGCCCTACCATAGGGCAAGAAAGCTGAGTTAACTTCCTTCCTACGAATGCATATATACAATGTTGCCAATTTTACTTGGAAATGGAAGAATTGAAATATCTATGAAAAGAAAAAGGTTGCTTTCCACTAAGCTTGGATGTGGCAAGTAATCATGTTTCTATGAAAAACATTTTTTTCTTCATGGTTTTTAACACTTATTTTCAGACTGATAGTATTTGGGTAAACCTCTGAACCTGTGAGCACTTATCCAAAGAAAATATAGACGCCTGATGAGACCCGACCTATCATTATTTACAATCATTATTCTAACAACTTACTTCAAAACAAACGCAATACAAAAGTATTAAATTGATTTGTACCATTCACAGCCGGACAAGAAGATTAGTTTCTTCTTTCTAGAGCAGGCAGACCTTTATTACAACCCCAAGCAGTTACTTGTCTCACAAAATCTAAATTAATTACGCTCAAATTTGTCCCTACCCTAAACTGTCCTCAAAGTGAAATTGAAAACAAGGAGTGTGAAATTGCCCAATGCTGCTGCTTTAGATCCGCGTGTCATTCTCCAGTAACCGCAGGACAGAGAGGAACAATTTCCAGGGAATCTCGTATTCTCTTTGCCTTTTATTTGCCTCATAATGAAGTTTGGAGGGGATAGATTATAAGGGCAGTTAAGAGACTTAAATATGCACAGGCTGGAAAAAAACAGAATTCAAAAAAAGATATGATTGTAGCCTGTGGCTCTTAAGGGTCTGGAGGGACTGATGCATGAAGAAAGACTGAAATGTTTGTAAATGTATACACATGTAGACTGGCTGAAAAATGAGTCAGGGGGCTCATTTATATATGCAGTGGATAGAGAGATATACCAAGATTAGAGGAAATAATCCTTAGGGTAGTTGCTAGAAGTACAAGTAGGAGAATGAGATGAAACCGAGGAAAAGATACCATTTAAATGTGTATCAGCAAAAAAGTCCAGACACTGTGAGTTTTATGAGGATGTGCTACGGTCCCCTCAGGGAAGAATGAGGAAGTTGCATTGCTTCAGTTGTTTTCAAACGGCACTGGAGTAAGCACTGGAGAATGTTACATAGCCAGGGTGGAGGAGAAAGAGAATGAACAAGCTGAGAGATAGAGATAGAAAACTTGTCCTGGATCTACTACCATGGGGAAAAAAAAAAAAAAAAAAAAGAACAGAAGAAGTGGACTTGATTGAGGTTTTGAGAGTGATTGGAAGAAAATATCCCAAAGACTGTCATAGTGCTTTTCTTTCTGTGCTTTGGCAATAGCTTCTAGCTGTATATCTATGAGGTTCCTGATACTATGGTAAGTGTATGTTGCAAAAAGAGGGTGAAAAAAAAAAAGGAAACATGCATATTGACTATATTGACTAGGACAGTAGGACTGATCCAAGGGATGCATTGGGCTAGTAGATTCAAATACGCCTGAAAGACTGGTGTCTCAGTTACAGCCCTGCTCTAGAATAGCTTTCTACTTGATTTCAAGACCGTTGTTCTGCTCTGCCTACTGCAATTTTTCTCTTGCAAGAAGACAATCATATTGCTCCCTATACAAAAGGCAAAGACTACTTAATTGCTAGGGAGCAATTAATGAATTCTTCTAGCTGAAGCAAATACAATACTTGATGGGAAAATCTAGACTCCAGGAGGAGAAGCTGTAACCTCCATTAGAGGTAGCAGAATGGGTGTGCCATGCAGGAGAACTTATTTTATGTGAGGCTGATAGTACCATCTACTACTGTAAGCTTGCCTACTATTCCCCACTGTGAGATCCTCATGTGCTTCTTGTAGCTTTGCCAGATTATGACTGCTTGGGCATGTTTCCTATGCCAGGTGTATGCCTCTGACTGATTGATTTTACTTCTTTTGGAAAATAAAGAAACTCTGAAAATGACACAAAAGAAAATATAGGATTTGCCCATGTTAAAAATGCTGGCACCTTTTCCTTGGAAGGTTCTGCCCGGTCACAACAGGTCTTCAGGGCAAGAACCTAAGTTTAGAGAGCATGTCTTCTGGGGGAGGACTTTCAATCAGGAATGTGCTTTTGCTGCCACTGTGTAGTTGCCAAGAACTCTTGAGGAGTTTTTGTATTTCTGTACTTGCATGCTGTACTTCAGAACTGTACCTGCACCTCTGGGCAGCTGCAGGCCATGCTAGGGGCTGGAGGTGGGTGGAACTGGCTCTCCTTTGGGGTCAGCGAGGTCCCTGAGCAATCCAGCAAGGAGGAACAAACTGTTCAGCAGGCAAAAAGACTGATTTCTGTGAAGGATGGTAACAGAGGAATAGATTAAGGCAAAATACCTGGAGGGAGGACACACTAGTATTTGGAGAAGAAGGACAGGAGGTTGGTGGTGAAACTTGCAGTGCTTGGCAAAAGCTGCAACTAGAGATAGGGGCAGGAGTTAGCAGTGATGAGGGAGCCTGTGAGGACACAGCAAAGAGACTAGGAACCAGGAAGAGAAATTGAGAGGACCTGGGGCAACACTAGCATTAGCTGTATGAAGGCATCTGGGCTTGCACATGACTGAGGTGAGATGGGAGAGGGGAATTTGATGATGAAGAAAAGGGAAGAGATCCTGAAACAAGGAGATGGGCTGGAAAAAGGTCAGAAAAGGGATACTGGGAGTGGGAAAATGTGGAGAGGGGAACTAATGAGGTGGAAATCTGTCTGAGCAGGACATTCTGCCTGACTTGAAGAAGAGGAATAAGAGGCAGGGACTTTGGGGTAGCTGAAGAGCTAAGCAAACATGATGTGGAGTGTGAAAGTCACGTGGAAAACCTGTCAGGTGAAAAGAAGGTGAGGAGAGTGGGCCCGGGACAGAGGCACATAGTAGAGGACAGGGCAGTGGGATAGGGCAGCGGCGTCCCCCCTGGAGCTCTGCCTCCCTGCTCTGATCATCACCTCTGCAAGCAAGGTTCCCTCCTCCTCTCCACACTCAGCCACAAAGGGAATGAGAAATGACTCCCACGTGCTGTTACTCTGCGGGGGAATGGGGCTGCTGAAATTTGTGTCTCCCCGGGAATGGCCAGCAGCTCTTCCCTGCAGCACGCTGACTCAGCCATGTGCCCCTCACTACGCTTTTCCCTTGCCAGAAGGCTGCAGACAGGCCATGAGAGCGAAATGCTCCGCAAGGAGCAGGGGAGTCTCCCCCAGCCCCCTGCATGCTGACTGTCAGCTCTCTGGCTTGCAGCCAGCACAATCACTGCCGAGTCTCCGCGCTGGAGGGGACTGACAAAAATAGTTAGGAGGAGGCTCTGTGATGGAGCTGCTGGCTCCTCCAGGTGTGTATTTGCTACTTAAAGCACAGCTTTTTGTCCTGGCTTCTGCTAGTGTGTTTATTTTGGTGCTCGCTTTTCTGTGGAAACAGAGCCATTTCCTTACTCCCCCAGCTTGCTGTAGAAATAAGGAAATGAGGTTTGAAGAGCCACATGATGCTGGCTTTCCACATGGCTGGGCAGCGTTTCCACCAAGCTGTGAGCTTTGCTGCGCTGCCGCTGCAGGGTCTCCCAGCGCTGCTCCAAATTTGCCCCCTTCCTCTCTTGTTTCCTGGTTTCCTTTCTCTCTCACCTTCTCCTGTCTGCCATTCTACTCATTTCTTAATTATTGTTTGCACTGTGCTTTGAAAATGAAAACTACAGTACGAATGTTAAGTGTTTTATTATTATTATTTCTTTTTCGTTTGTATCATTCACCCTGCATTCTCTCGCTATTGTGACTTCCAGAGAGACGTGTGGGCCTACATTATTTATAACTGTGTGAAAATAATTACAGAAATGATTTAATTGCTCTATTTAATACCATTCTTCATATCACCAGCTTGACAGGCTGGTGATCCTCTCACTGCAGCCTCATGCAGTCTTGTGTTGTACAAACGACATCACAGGCAAGTGGGTAAAGAGGTGGTGAAACTTGGGAAAAGATTTTTTTGCAGCCTTGTGTGTTGGTGGTTATTTCCTCTAGATTGTGGCTGCCGAGCTGATGGGGATCTGGCACGGGTAGCTTGTTGCACCAGCTCACCTGGGGCAGAGCTTCCTTTGGGGATATTACTGGCCTGGACGCTAAAGTATTGTGAACTGTTGACTGAGGGTTCATCAGTCATGGTTGATGAGGGTTCAAATATACTGGGCTGGCTTCAGGCCTGCAGCTGTAGCTTGGCTGTGGCAGAGGTACCTTCAAGCTGCAAGAGGTTGGTGAAGGGTTGGGAATGGAGGAAAGACGTCATAAGCTTGCTCCAGGTCTCTTCACTTGTCCTAGCTATGGACATACCTTTTCCTCAACTAATCCAATAGAGAATTCTATTAATTAGGAGCAGTGTTGCCAGCAGGTCAAGGGAGATGATCCCCTCTACTCAGCTCTGGTGAGGCCACACCCGGAGTATTGTGTACAGTTCTGGGCTCCCCAGTACAAAAGGGAGGTAGAACTTCAAGAAAGGGTCCAGTGCAGAGCGACAAAGAAGATTAAGGGACTGGAGCACTATCTTATGAGGAAAGAGTAAGCGAGCTGGGCCTGTTTAGCCTAGAGGAGAAGAGTGAGAGGAGATCTGATCAATATGTACAAATACCTGAGGGGAAGAAGATGGGGCCAAACTATTCTCGGTGGTGGCCAGTGATAGGACAAAGAATAATGGGTACAAATTGAAACATGGAAAGTTCCATCTCCATGTGAGGAAGAACTTCTTTCCTGTGAGGGCGACAGAGCCCTGGAACAGGCTGCCCAGGGAGGTCACGGAGTCTCCTTCTCTGGAGATCTTCAAAACCCATCCGAATGCAACCCTGTGCCACGTGCTCTAGGTGTTCCTGTTGGAGCAGGGGAGTTGGATTAGATGGTCTCTAGAGGTCTCTTCCGACCTCAACTCTTCTGTGATTCTATGATTCTGTAATGCTACCCATGCTACTCCTTATGTGCATGTCTAATGCCCTCTCCTATCTAAATCTGAGCTGGAGTGCCAGTGTTCAGTGAGTTGCATTAACCAGCTCTCCAGCTTTATCAGAAATCACTAATCTGGGAGAGATTTGTTGTTTCAACTTCTCTTTAAGCCTTTCAAATCATAGGATTCACATGCTCTGCATGGAGCTGAGTGCTAGGTAAAATTACTATCACCAGAAAAGTTCTTCCTTGCAAGTGGCTCCATATAGATCTGATCTGCTTGAAATAAATTGTTTTTCTTTCCAGAGCTGATTGTCTCCTCTTGCCAAGACTCCCCACTTGGAAATATGGTATCTCTATGATTTCCAGTTCATGAGGGCTTGTTAGGAGCAAAGAATCTCCTGTTGCTGATGCAGTATGGAAGTAGAGTGAGGGAGTAGATGTACTTTCCTTCAGGGGGCACACTGAGCTGATGGTCATCAAAACCTTTTAGTTATCTACAGAAAAAGACCTAGCAGAGAGCAGGAGGGTGTAAGGAAGTTGATCCTCTTACGAAGGTGCTGTAGATTAAAGGAAGAGGTCAACGTATTCTTAACAATGGATATAGTTGCTCAGGAAGCAGAGGGAGAGACTCCTGTCACATAATGATGTATTTATCAGATAATGGTGTATGAAGAGAGGATTTCTTAGAACTGCCTGTGTTCTGCATCTGAAAGTTGTCTGGCTCCATTTGGGTTCCTTCATGAACTGGGCTCTCAGCCAGGCTCACTCTGTTCCTCCGCACAGCAGTACTGGGTGGGCGGCAGGAAGGTTGGGGAACAGGTGGCATTAGGGCTGATGGAGTGGAGAGCCTTTTGCGTGTGGCACTTTGTGCAAAACTGCCAGGCACAAGACACCTGGTATCTGGACAGGCTCTGCCCACTACTGCAGGAAGCAATGGAAATTGAGGAATCACGCTGAAGCATTTTGAGTGCAAACAGTGATTACAGATGCCTTTTTGATATCCAATGTTAAGGCAACCCTAATTTGGAAAAATACTAGACATCTGCACCTTCTGAAAGTTGGGCTTTTTATGCTGTATTTCTGAATGGACACCCAAACCCTCATCACTTGTGAGAATCTATGCTAGGAGCGTTTTTTTTTTTTATTATTCTGTCTGGCAGGCTTAAAAGTGAATTTTATGACCCGACACTAGAATAGCTTTTTGAGAAGACAGAGCAAATGTAAGGGCAGTAGTACAAGTTGTTTTGTCAGCTCCCAAATGAATAAAGTCCTGTTTTCAATGGGTTCATATCTCATAGTTAATTGAATGTTTGAGACTGTAATGTGAGCTTGGCCCTTACTAGACAACAGAGAGTCCACAGAGGAGGGAACTTGTACTGAATTAAAAAATATTAGAAGAACTCAGTCTTCCCCTAATGATTAGCACTTGGGGCATTGAAAAGATATCATTTCTCCACCCACTCATCTATTTCAGCTAAAGGATATCCAATCCAAATAAATGGATGTACCCATAGAGGCTTCAGTATTTGAACACCTGTGTACACCTCCTTTCCATGAAAATACTATTTCTCCAAAGTCTCTTACTGCTCTCCCTGTTTTCCCTGTGTCTTTTATACCTCCTAGACAGGCAAAAGAACAACACTGTGGCTACGCTGGGACTGGGCATTTAGGGACTGACCACAACAGATATATTGCCTGGTCAGTTCACTTCATTTCTGAGTGAGCTACAGCCTTTGAATGCTGATGGGCTGAACTGTACATGTGGCTGTAGGGCCAGAAAAAGACCTCAGGACTGCCTGTGGTCACAGGGCTGTATTTTGTACAGAACTGTAAGAATTTCATTCTCCTTGAGACCACTGCTGCTTTGACAGATCACAGGAAAATTGACCAGCAGGTTCAAGAGTTACTGGCGGGCTCCATGTACACGCACATGCACACAAACACACACACACACACACACGTGCAGAATCATACACCAGGTTTGCAAAAGCTTCATTTCCTAAGGAAAGGAAAGCTTCATTTCCTAAGGAAAGCTTTGAGGTAAACAAAGCTATATGAGAGTGTCTCACAAGCTGTAATTTCTGCACAAGTGACCCATATGGTGTGTCCCAAACATGTGCCCAGCATACTAGCCCTCAGTGCCATACAGTCATACAGTGACTCGCAGTGATTCATTCTGGCACCGTCATCTTCTGTGATTCGTAAAGACAAGCATGTAATGTGAGCCACCCTGTCCCTCAGCATTGGACATTCAGTTCACACTTGTGCTCTGCACACATATATGCGTTCTGTGACTCACAACAACGTACCACTGTGACTTGGATCCTAGAAGCAAATGAGACATAAACATGAAGAGACACTTGCTGCATGCCTCATGCTCCTCTCTTGGCTTTTGAAAGGCAACATGGTGCAAGGCTTGAAGATTTTAATATTTCTATCAAAAAACAGATCTCTTGAAAAAAGAAATTAGCCTGATGACAGCAGCAGTAATTGAATTATTCCGTTAGTACCCTCAGTGAAGAGGAGGGTGTTTGTCTTTAACTATATATTCAAAGCAGAGACTTAAAAATTTCACTTAAAACAAGAATTGCATCTGGGTTTGCTTGATAACTGATAAGGAGATGCATGTTTTCTACACCACTTTGGGTTCCTCAGGCAGCACTGAAGGAGATCAGGGCATGCTCTAATCAGTGGATTAGGGTTGACTGAGGAAGAACCAACCTGAAAGTTGAATGAGGAGAAGACATATCTCTTGTTCTAAAAGGAAGAGTGTGCTGAAAGACATGAACCCACAGAGGGCAACAAGCAGTAAGGTCTGAAAGGTGTAATGAGATGAAATGCAGGGCAGCGAGGCTCAGAGCAAACACTGGAAGCATTTCTGGGAGGCAAGTTCTCCTTGGGTGTACAGGCTGGTCTTCCACGAAGAATGTTGCCAGCCCACTAAGATCATTTGTAATAGATCTGACAACATTTTGGAGTATGTTCATTCCTACAGGAAACAGCGCTATTGTGGTAGAAAGAGATAGGGGGGAATTGGGCAAGAGATGAGATGGGCAAGAGACTTTTTTTTTGTGAATTTTATTTGACTGACTACCCACACTTGTGTGGTCTCTTTTTTTTTTTTTTTTTTTTAAAATCTCCAATTATCTTAAAAAGCTTTTGCTTACCTGAAATCTGAGTCTATTTATTTATTTATTTGGGATTAGGATACATTTAAATGTTTGAGGCAGTCATTGCCTGGCCAGAAATGTAATTTCTTTTGCTAGTCAGTTGGTGCCTTAATTTAGATTTAATAAGTCACTTTGTGGTTCATTAATTAGGCCTTCATGCAAGTGTTAAGTGCCAAAGTGTGCTTGTCTGCAGATGGTGGAACAGCTTCATTTAGGGAATGACTGGAGACCTCACCAGGCTGTGCTGCTGCTCCTCATGCCCACGGTCCATTCTCCTCCAATAAGCCACGGTGCTGTTAACCTTCCCTGTCTCTGTGTCCTGGTGTGAATCCTTGGGGCTCATCTTCACCAGCTATAGTAACAGCAGTTCTCTCTGTCTGATCCTTCTACTCTTGACTCAGCTCCCTTAGAAGATTTTATGTACACATGCAGATTTTAAGTTTCATCTGTTTAATTGCTATAAGCTAAAACTGTGGTTGGCAGCTTTCTCATCAAAGGCATTATGGGCTGGCAAAAGCATTCTGTGATACTGACCACTGGGAGGAGAACTAGTGTTTTTTTTTTTATCTTCTAACATGCTTAGGTCCACAGTTCTGACAAACAGTATTGTTTACTGGACACTGTACTGGTCCAGTATTGTGGTGCCTGTATATCTTGAGATGTGCTTGTTACACTATTAAGTGTGTGGAAATATCTTGTGCTACCAGAGTGCCAAAAATCAGCTAGCAGCTCCTGCCATGCCACAGCCATAAAATACACAAATCTTGGAAATAAAACTTTCTTTTTTTTTTTTTTTTTGTTTTTTGTTTTGTTAGACAGTGGAAGAGTGAGTTTAGTTATTCTGTTTCCCTCCCTCTTGCTCTTGGCTAGACTGCAATACTGGTAGAAATATTTTCTTGATTGAAATATTTGCATTTCTGTGGCCAAGGAGAAATAGATCTGTACTAGAATGGGTAACATCATGTGCAAGGTGTGTAGTTGTGTATAAACGGTACCTAAACATGTCTTCTCCTCCTCCATGCTGCACATGTTCCTGCTGTCAAGGAATCCATTTGGTCAAAGATTTTGCTGCCATTTGATGAATAAATTGGATACAGAAATGAGCTGACTTGAGTAGATTAGACACTTATAAGGTGACAGGGATCTTAGAGTGACAACCGATTTACTGCTTTACACTTAGGAGTCTGTAGGAGATATAGTCCTCTGGGAATTCATCTCCTGGGATGTGTGTCTTTCAGCTGCAAGGTGGGAACCTCTAGAGCAGAAAGTCATTTTCTGACACTCCATTCTCACTACTCATCTGCCATCACTCTTCTTTGCAGTGAACTACCTCTTTGTGCTAGCACCCTTGGGGGGGTAATCCCTGAAAAAAATTTGAGACTTCTGTGGTGACTGAGAAAGGCTACAAAATTGTGGTTGGATAGTGAAAGGGTGAGGAGATGTACTGAATGAGGACAAGAGCTTGAAGAGAGGCAGCAGTGAGGAGGAGAGGGCTAAGTGCACCTGAAGAGGGCGAGTAGGAGGCAGGGGTCTGGAGAGAGGAGGCTTGATGCGATGTTTGGAGACACCGATGGGCTGAAGCAGCAACAAGGGTCCTAAGATGAGATTGATTAATTAATTAATGACCAGAGGGATTAATTTTCCTCTGGGAAACTGCAATAAATGCATTGTATGAGTTCTGCTCAGCATAGCCCTCCCTCTCTCTCTCGCATCTCCTGTCATCAGCCAAGCTCAGTAGCCCACCACTCGGCCTCGATTTTCTTACATATCCCCCAGTTGTGCATTCATGGGCCCTGGTACCAGAGGCGGGATGTACTACTGGCCATAATTGTGCCACATAGTATTACTGACTTCTTGGTGACATATGCTGCTGTTCTGCACTGTCCCCAAGTAGTTTGCCTTTCATTCCTGGTGTTGGCTATGTCCTTGGAGATATTTGCAGGATGCTTTAAAGAAGAGAAAGGGAGCTCAGTTATCTGATTCCCTTTTCTCCCCTTGTTGCCCCCAGGCCTGCGCACTTTGGGCTGGGAAGAGAAGGCTGTGCAGCAAGGAATGAGTGACTCATTCTTCAGAACCGAAGAAAATGTAAAAGAAATGTGTCTGCACCTAAAAGAGCAGGGGGAAAAATACAACTGAGACTGAATAGGCTCGTTTCACTTGCCAGAGAGCCCCAAGAGAAAAGCTCTTAGTTACCAAACACTTTGGATTCCACAGCCTCCTTTTTTTTCCCCTTAGTTTTTCCTCTTAATGATTGAATCGTTTAAAACCACATACAAAGTCAGATCTGGCCGCTGTGGGGCGATTCTGGGTTGCCATAGCAATAAGGCCTGTCTCTCCAAATTAGGACATTTTCCTGCTGCCTTTTCTGTGTGAGGTTTTCTCTCATCTCTTTCTCTTACTCTTCCTTGATGTCTGAAGTGGTGAAAGCTGCCTCCTTTCTCACATGCTCCCTGAAAGGGATCAGACTTTGCCAGTCTGAATTAATTCCTCTGAAGCCCGTGCCAGCTTTGCATGTGTCTGCTCTGCAAGGAGCAACTTTGTGCTCCTAAATGAAAGTGCTGGAGGATCAGAGTTAGGTGGGGTAGAAAAGGAGTAAAGAAAGCGAGGTTAGTGGGGGAGGGCAGTGTGTGACTGCGGTGTGCCTATTCCTTTCTCAGTACACCATTACCTCATCTCTGGTGAGAGCAGTTTAGCTTAAAATACATCTCCCAGATTTGGAACTAGAAAAGTTGGTGCAATAGGCCTGGGGTGAAAAAAAATGTACTTCCCCACCTTGAAATTTGTCAGGCAGTTTTGATTTTCCAAGGTCCATCTTCTATGCAGCAAGCATCTTCCAGCAAGACAATAGGAGTCATTTTTCTCTTTAGGCCATTGTGTACTGCACCTTGCCTTCGAGATAGACTGAACTGTGGGATAGGCATGTGCACTGCTGTGTGCAGAAAATCTCGCTGTCAAGAACTGAATGCCCCAAAAGGAGATGGAAGGGTCCTAAAACTATTTGAATAAAGGGAGAGTCCACGGGGTATACCTCTATGGGGTTTCCCAAATTGCTGGAGGAAGCAGCCCCCTAATTTCCTGACCAAAGGACACCCTCTTCTCTTCCCTGAGGTATTCAGAAATTATAGACTTCCTGGCCCATCTGTACCAAACTCCCTGCCTTGAAGGCTGGGACCTGCCTTAAAAGACCTTTCCCATAAAGCGAGTGCCTCTATTGCCTCTACCAACCCATATCTTGGAATTATTTGTTCTAAGAACATCTTAACTACAAACCCGGTTGTTGCTGAGGCAGTCGGCAATCAGAAATGCCTCAGACCACCCTGTTAGCTGACATGCTATTACCAGAAAATTCTTAAGCCTCCCTATATGGGGCATTTCAGGAAAGTTTTCTTGGCATCATTAGAATGGGTGCACAGCCCAGGGTCATCCTCCCCTTCCAACAACTTCTGTGGCTTGGCTATTTGCCTTACAACCCTCAATAGCCCGTTTCGCCAGAACAAAAAGACTAAAGGTAGCGTAAGTTTTGAGGAAGGCCTCCACCAGTCCCCTAGAGCCCCAATGGCTTCCTTCTTTCTTCTGCCCCACTATTTTTAATTATCTCTAATTCTTCTGGCGGAAAAACATATTTTCTAGTAATGTCTGAACTAAGGGTAGGAGAGGGAAGATTTTAGGGCCTACTGCCTCCTCCGAGTATCCTGTCTGATGTCCCCTCATAGGAATTATTGAGACTTTCTTGGGTAGGTTTACTACCTCCAGTAGGTGGGTAATCAGATCCTTGTGTAGCAATGCCTTTCCTCAGCAAGCTGATGAACCTTTTTCTTCCCACAGTTTTCCAAACATAGGTACCATCCCATATGCCTATTTAGAATCAGATACAGATATTCATTACCTTGCTTTGGTATAATTTGCAGAGTCTTACGAGAGCATACAGTTCTGCGTTTTGGGCTGACTAAGTAAACAGTGGCTCTCCTCCTTCTAGCAGCTCCCTTCCCTTAATGACAACATATCCTGTGGACCATTTCCCTTCTATCAATTTTGAAGATCCATCAATAAATGCATTGTCCTCATCTGGCCAAAGGGTACCTCTCAAATCTTCCCTAGCCTGAGTCCGTAGATCTATCTTCTCTCTCAATGCCAGTCAGGCAAGAAGTTGGGTTAAACCCTGCCCCACTTCTTAATTTTAAATCTTGTCATCCATTTAGAAGCCCTTTCAGTTAGTAATGACTTGACCTGGTGTAGGACCTTGACAACAAGGGATCCTCCTATGGTCAATTTTGATGCCTCCGTTACCATTAGGGCCGCAGCTGCACAATTCTGCAGACAATAGGCCACTCTTTAGCCACTGCGTCTGTCATTTTAGAAAAATAAGCTATTGGTCTTCGCATGCCTCCGTGCTCTTGCACTAAAATTCCCTTGGCATGGGCCTGCTTGACATCCACATATAATTCAAATTATTTCTCTGGGTCTGGAAGAGCTAAAGCTGTAGCCTTGGTTAATTTATCTTTTAATTTTGTAAAGCTCTGTTCTCCTTCTCGTGTCCATACCACAACAGTGGGGCTGTTTTGGGTTAAACCTCCAGTCAAAATATGCCCCAAATGTTTGACCCTTCTTTACACCATTTGTGCTTTTTTTTTTTTCAGACACCCTAAGCCAATTTTGGGCCAAGAGACTGAGCAATTTCACAGTGGTTTCCTCCCCCACCCTCTCATGTTCCCCTGATAGGAGGAAGTCATCCACGTATTGCAATAACTTAACTCCTGGAGGTGGGGTAAATTCCTTCAGTATTTTCTGCAGGGCTTATGTAAATAGGACCAGTGCCTTGGTGTATCCTTACGGGACGACTGTCCGTGTCAATTGTTGTTTTATCATTTTTCCTCTCGTTTCCATTCAAAGGCCATTTGAATACCATTTACCATCCTGTGAGAGGACATTCCCCAAACACATCTTTCAAATTAAGTACTGAAGTGAAGAGGGGATCTGGTTTAGAATAGTGTACGGTTCTGGAACCGTGGGATGCTTTGGTTTGATCATTTATTGCTCTTAAATACCATTCTGTAGGATTCATCCAGTTTCTTGACTGTCTGGATGGGAATATTTCATGGAGACATAAATGGTTCCAAAACTCCTGCTTCCAGCAGGGACTCGATAATAGGTTGTAACCCTTTTCTTCCCTCCCCTGAAATAGGATACTCTTTTTTTAGAGACTACCTGACCTGGTTGCTTTAAAGTAATTTGAAGAGGTTCCATGTCTAGTTGTCCATATTTTTCTGGACCTACCCACACTTCTGAGTTCATTTCAGCATAAGATTTATCAGATATTTTGCACAAAGTAACAATAGTATTAGTTTCTTTATCATCCCTTACAATATTGATTTGCATTCCCAACTTAGCCATCAAAACCCTTCCCATTAGATTGCAATCACAATTTGGCGTTTTTCCCTACTACTATACGATCATCTAAATAAAGGGGCAGTTCTTTAATCCTTTATATCTGAGGTGGTCAGGGGCACAAGCACAAATCCAAACCCTCCCTCCTGGCCTCCCAGTGGAACCCCTCATAGAAGCATTTGACTTTGGGGGCTTTGGGCACCTCCTGTTGTCTTCTTTTTCTTGTTTTCGAAGGGGACAGTATGTCCCATACTTCCTGTTTTTCACTATCGCTAGAAGCAGGAGGTGCAGAGGGGGCAGGAGCAGCAGCTCCTTATGGTTCTTTCCCCCTCCTTCAGATTCCTGTTTCCCTTTTCCTCCTCTCCCTTTTGTTACATAGATTCCTCTAGGTGTTGCCCTTAACCATAATAACCCACATTCTCTCTCGATGTCACAGTTCTCAGTATCGCTGAGATACAGGCACAAATGCCGACAAAGACTAGGATCATCATCCAACCCTAGAGGGGGTCCCCTCAATCCCTCTGGTAACGTATATTCTGGCCTAGTAGTCCTTTCTGTCAGGCCTAGCCCTTTCCATTGGACCTGGTAGTCCTTTCCATCAAATTACTTGAGGACTCTCTTGGTCCTACCTGTGGATCCCCCTGATCTGCTGCTCGTCTGTCTCTGGACACCACAGTCATCCTGTGCTGGCTGCCACTGAAGGGAGTTGATCACCAAAAAGCTTTGGTGAGGCATGCTGTTGACCCCATAGTCGTCTGCTGTTCCTGGAAGGTGGAAGGATCCCAGACGAGCCCTCAGTTGCGTGGAAAATCATGTTGTCAAGAACTGAATGTCCAAAAAGGAGACAGAGGAGTCCTAAAACTTCATTTGAATAAAAGGAGAGTCCACTGGGCATATCTCTGTGGGATTTCTCAAATTGCTGAAGGATGCAGTCCCCTTTTATCCTAATTTCCCGATTGAAGGATACCCTCTCCTTTTCTCCATTGGCCAAGGTACTCAGAAATTATGGACTTCCTGGCCCACCTATACCGAACTCCCTGCCTCCTTCCTCCTGTTCTCACCTGCGGTCAACTGGCTCCTTTGTCTCCCTTGCCAAAGAATGGGGAGCAATGCCCTCCTTTGTAAAAGCACAGAACTCTTAGCATAAGCTCCTTTGTCCCACTCATTCATGGCTTTGCTCAGTCCTCCCTCCTACATATATTTCTTTGCCCTGCTCATCAGCCAAAGAATGTGGGGGAAGTCCCATATTTGTAAAGACACAAACTTGAAGGTTATGTTCAGCTGCAAACTTACAGGAACTAAGGCCACAGGTGGGCACATGTGGGCAGCTCCATGTAGGTGGACAGTGTTAAGGACTCAGAGCAGATCAACAGTTACTGGAGCAGTCCTCAATGGTGCAAGGTGACACATAGTAATGTAGCGGTGTAACAGGGCAATATGGTCCAACATTTTCGACCCATCAAGTCACAAATGAAAAAGTGATGATTGTTCCTTGACTGTTCTTCACTGGGACACTACTCTTAGGTCAGCTCTTAGACTTGTGGTATATTTTGAAACTTGCATGTATAGCGGAAGGCAGGAAATCAGGGGAGAGCAAAAACCAGGGCTGTGAATGTTTGGAGTCTACATACAGATGTAAGGTTTGGTTGAAGAGACTACTGGGCCATAAAGCCATGGTGTGGTGTTATTTCTTTTGAATGATGTTTTGTGTAATCTGCTCTTTGGAGCTGAAGGCATCTTGCTGCAAAGTGAAAAGCATAGCAGAGTGGAGTGCCATGACTGAAGTCCTTGGGCTCAGTCCTCCTATGCTCTGCGTCTTTGGTTGCTGAGGGACAGCAGTAACGTCACACTGGATTGATGGGGCATAGTCAGTCATACACCTTTTCTCTGGTAAGTAAAGCATATAGATTCTCTTTAACAATGAAGCATTTAAATAAAATGTCGTGGGGGAAATTGTAAATTAGCCAGACCTGTAGCTGTATGTACTCTGTTACTTGTTACAGTTTACTTAACGTTGTCCAAACCTCAGAGAAAATTAGTTCAGAAGCAATTTGATAATGTTGTATGTACAGGTGGCCAAGAGGTGATTAATTAGTGGGACTTCCTCAGAATATTCTCCAAGCATTTAGTGGTTTATGACTCTGGACTTTCTAAGCTAGAATGCATATTTATCTATTTAATAGTTTTGGGTTTACTTATATTTGTACATTTATCCATGTGAAAATTCATGGAATTTATAAACCTATGTACACTTTTAGCATCTAAGACAAGGTGTTCCACTGTTTAACTGTTCATGGTGTGAAGAACTACTTCTTTTTGAAACTTACCACTTAGCAATTTTATTTAATGTTCCCTCATTCTTTTACTAGAGAAAAATGTAGTTAGCAGTTATTCAATCTTCACCTTCTCTGTCATTTTCTGATTTTAGAGATCCTTACCATATGCCCTTTGACTGTTTCTTTTCTGCAGGAGAATTCTGAATTTTTTAGCTGGTTCTCAGGAAGACCTTTCCAATCATGTTACCCCTCCTTGTACCTTTTCCATATTTACTACATCCCTTTGGGGTGCATTTTTTCAGAGGAAAATAAAGATCTAAGAACATGGATATTCTTACACTTGTTAACTGAGCTGTCAGAGAGAAGAGCTCAAACCTGCCCTGGCTGTCCTCAAGAACTGGCTTTGGCTCTACCCTCTGAACTCCTGCTGCCAAGATGGTGGAGCATATCCTTTGAAGAGAGGCTGATGGATATGGATAAGGGATGTAGCTCCCTACCACTGTTTGAAGGGTAGTTATAAAGATGATGGAACAATATTCTTCTTGATAGTGCCATACAGTGTAACAAAATTCAATAGTGGTTCCTTGGAACCACTATAGTGGTTACAAAATTTTTTTATTTGGAGGGTAATGCAGTGATATAGCAAGGGCCCATGGATCAGGCACAGATGGTTGGATGCGGTTCTGGTGCTGGTCCCACTTCGAGGAGCTGCTTCTGAGCCCCCAGCTGCATTTCTGAGAGTCCATGTGCCCAGAAATCATATGTGAGTCTGAGGTACAGACACTTTCTATAATTCTCCTTATGGTGCAAAGACTGTTACTCATTTTTTTCCTGCAATCCCAGTTTATTTTTGGCAATGATCTGTTAGGTTTTTGTCCTTTTGCTGCTCCGCTCTAGCCAGCACCCGTGCTGCAGGGCTCAGAGGAGCTAATACTCAAATCAAGTTTCTGTCTGTGATGCTAGGCTGGTGTCTGTTTTGCACCCGCTGACCCAGGAACATGTTCTGTATCCCCGGGAAGCTGGGGTGGCTTGGTTGCTGCTGTGGAAGTGCCCTGACGTCACCTGTATGCTCCTGCCTGTAGCATGCCAGCGCTGCTCCCTCAGCTGCACGGAGATGCTCATGTGGGCCCCAGCACAGAGAGCGAGGCGCGGGGCATGGCTCGGAGCGGGCGCTGTGTGCCGAGCCGAGCAGCAGCTGGGTCACAGGCGGAGGCAGAGTGGGGTCTCGCAGGAACACTGATGCCTGAATCACAGCATGCCTGGGAAGGGAAAAAGCCAATTAAAGCAACAGTGAAAAAGAACAAAGCAAAGCTCCTAAAGCTTCCTAGAATTGCAGCAGAGGTACCCGAAGCTTTCTCGAGCAGTGCTTTGGTGCAGGCTTTGGTGGTACAAGGTGGAAAGGTGCTGAAATCTCAGATGCTCTGGGATGCAGAGCCTGAGGAGAGATGCTTCCAAACATCAACATTGCTTCCAAAACTATCAGTATTTTCTTCTTCTACGAGATATTCTGAACTTGTCTTTGTTGTAGTGTATCACTTCAGTTACTTGCTTATCTGGAAGGCAGAGATAGCTTTGGCAGTTAAAATGTGCAGGATTTAAGGATCGAATTTCCAGATGTTCACCCTTTTTTGTTTGCCCTGACCCTAACTATTTCTGGTTCCAGCATCTTCACTGCCTTGTGCTGCTCTTATATCTTCATATCTTGGAGAATGTTGGGACTGAGAGTGAATAGGGAACAGGAAACATAATCTGGACGTACAAAATATCAGTGGTGTGTATGACTGAGAGAGTGCTGTGAAAAGATTTTTTTTTTTCTGAAAGACATGGTATTTGCAGAATTGAGGGGATTTTAAAGGCTTTGTTTAATGTTAATAATGCTACATTATAGATGTAAATGCAATTATTAAAGGCTTCTGGGTATTTTAGTGAAAGTAATTAGAAAGAAAACTTTGGGGCAACTTGTATAAATCAAACCAAGAGAATGAGCTGATGGCAAGAATGAATATTTATCCCCTTGCCTCTTACTGCATTCCCTGCCTTTATATCTACTGCATCATTCCCTTCAGTATAGAGCAAACAAATAGCCTCAGAGCAAAACAAGAGCACTTGGTGCTCTGAGCATCATCTGGAACCAAAAGTTTTTTTTTTTTTTTTTCTGTGTGTTTGCAAGAACTGAGGGAGAGTAAGGGAAAAGCGTCATGAAGAAATTCTCAGACCTCCCTAGAAGTGTAAAGAATTTAAATCAGTGCTTTCAAAATACAGCATTGAATAAGACAGGTAAAATTCTTGTATGTAATACCCGAGCACTTGAGGTTCTTGCCAGAAGGGAACATTTTCACCTTCTTGCTTTCCTTGAGAAACAATTCCCCTTAAATTGGACTGAAAAATGCAGAATGACTCTTTATGTGTGGATTACTGCTACAGGATGACTGCCAAAATAGTCAACTACAGTGAACAAAATAGGAAATATAATTATTGCTGCAATTTCAGATCACAGAGAAAGAATTGTAGCAGCCCCTAGGAAAAAAGAGACTTAGCATTTGAAGGAAACAAAATTTTAATTTTCCCAGCCACAGAGTCTCACAGGAGAGAGCTCATGGGGATGAGGAAAGCATTTGGAAAAAAGATTGAGACTGCAACCCAGGATGTGTGTGCCATACCCACATGGTTCCATGAGTCGGGAAATGTGCAGGGACTCCACACTTGGATTCTGCAATTGCTAACGTGTGTCTCTGGCTCCCCAGCAGATCCTTATAGACTTCTGTTAGGCAGTTCACAGACAAGGCAGGAACCACTGTGCAATCAGTAATGGGATTAGAGCCCAAAGGGGCTAAATACTGCTAATCAAAAAGGAGGGAACCAGAACCTTTTGGAGGGAGATGAAGTGAATAAGTAAAAATTGGAGTCCAGCTTAGAATTCACCTTGCAGATTTGTGTGCTCATTGTTTGCCATTATACATGTGATCAGCATTTAAAGGGGCATGTTTCGCTCTGTTCCTTCCTTGGGGATAGGCCCTTAGAGTGGGAATTATAGAATATGAATAGTATATTAATATAGCCCAACACACTGGTATATATGGAATGTTTTTAAACATATATTAGAGCTGGCTGAAAAATTTCTGGTAGAATAATTTTGTGCCGGAAAATGTTGATTCCACAGTATTGAAAATTCCCCTGGGAATGTGTCAGCCTTGTCACAACTGTGGATGGAAACGAAACAGGTCATTCGGCATGCAAAGGCTGTTTAGCTCTTCAAGATCGCTTGCCTGCCAGCTGAGTAGAAGACAAGCTTAAAAAAACTCTTATTTTTATACCCTGATTTTTTTTCAGGTATTTATTTGTTAAATATGTTGAATGTTTGAGTTTGTTATGTGCTAATGGGAGAATATTTTACCCTCAAATTGCAAATTAAACTCCAGTTCTATTTTCTGGCCAGCTCAAGAAATACAACACAATTATCCACATGCCTCTTCAGGCAAAACCCACTGCTGAAGGCATCCATCGATAATGACGTTCTCATCCAATCCTTGCAATCTGCAACCTTCTCGGTTTTAACACCTCCCCACAACACACACGTCACTGCTCACTGCACAAATGTTCCCTCATCCTGAGGACGTATTTAAGCACAGGGTATAGGGTGGCATGAGGCAAAGGAAAAGAGTGGAATACCTAAGGAAAGCATGGAGGAGGTCAGTGGAGGAGTGGAGGAGAAATATGATGTGTGGTTCCTCTTTCCCTTGTGTTTCTTTCCCTCTCTAAGCCCCTTGTCATCCAGGGCTCATCCTTGCTGAGGGTTTGTATTCCTTCTTCTATGGGGCAGCAGTGGCTTGAAGAGGGAATATGTGGAGGAATGGGAGTAGACGTGGCTGTGGGGATTTAAGTGCAGGCTCATAAGATCTGCAACACCAGTAAGAGGTAGACTGTGTCACCAGGAGCTGTGAGGGGAAGCAGAGCTTAAGCTGTTGGAGATCTGGAGAAGACAGATGGTCTGAGGGGCACGACTGATGGGGAATGGAAGGATTTCCATTCTGGGGACACGTGTGGTGACTCAGAGAGGGACAATGCTTGGTGTTCAGTACTGATGTCTTGCATAACATCTAATCCTGCTGTGTTCAGTGTGAGCTTGAGTGGGTCCAAGATATCGTGTCTGCATATTTGTGACTGCAAATATTTCTTCGGGAGAGACAAATAATAATAAAAAAAGGATGCTTTCTGACTGTGCTGTGACATATTGCTGTCTGGGTTGAATATGTCCAAACTACAACTATGAAACAGGTGCATCTCATTCCCACAGAGATCTGTGTTCTCCTATCCAAGGCACATTGTGTAGTAGGGTGGCTAGAGAGGTGTTTTGCTTGGATTCTGGTGATTGTCCAAAACCTCTATAGCTTTATCTTCTGCATTAGATCTTGTCTGCAATTGGATGCAGCATGTGACTGTGAACAGGATGACCTCTGTGAATGCTATGTTTTTCAACATCCTGCAAAGCAGTGTAGGTCCATAGTATATTGCTATAGATAACATTCAGGAAGTATGGGGGAGCAAAAATAATACTTCAGTAAGGCTCATGACTGAAAAAAAATAACTGTCAAGTGTGCCTCTTTAAAATGAACACAATTTACAGCTGTGCATGGGTGACTGAGTCTGCTTCCAAACTCCGTGATGAGGATGGCGAACAGCTCACCAGTAGCATCCACTTACATTTCTGCATCACTAAGAAACCTTGGAAATTGGGGTGATCATGAAACCTTTCCAGGGAAGGCTCGACTGTCACTTGGAATGTATTCTAAAAACAGGCTGTGCACAAGTAATGATGTAATGATGATGTTGATTTTATAATGAACACTTAATTTTGAGCATCTTTTAGCTTGTCATTTCTGAGGAAGTCCTTGCACCAAGAACACCTTCTCTGGGGTTTATGGGTGCCGGCAACTTCAAGATGCTTTGTCAAAAGCCAGCTGCAGCCAGTTGGTGTGCTACAGGGTTGCTCCCCTTATTCCTGCAGAGCAGTCTATGAATGGATACTGAATGAAACAGGCTTCTTGGCTCTGAGCAACTGCTGGAAAACACATGGCACCAGGAGTAAAATGAATTAAGAAAACACTCTAAGTTGAAGAACAGAGCAGATGAAAGTCTTGCCAGAGCTGAGTCTCTCTGGAAATGTAGATGATGCAAGGGAAGACTACTTACATCACCTACATAGGATAACTGACCCTGCAAGCAAAAGGTAAAAAGCAGGTAACTGGGAGCAGCTGCAGAGCTGGACATGGGCTATTCTCAGTGGACTTCAGTCATCAGAGGAGGTTACATTTGGACTGGAAGTATATATATGTTGAGATCCTGCATTGTGTGCAAATTCAATCTGTGGTTTTTAACTGAAGTATCAGCAAGAATAAAAAAAAAAATCAAGAGGGCTTGTGAATGAGGAAAGGCTGACTACCTTGTCTGGCAATTCTGAGAAGCTGACGCAGTCTGTGATGAAAGGGGCTGGCAAGGGATATCGTAATCAGCGAGGGAGATGAGAGGGAGAGCCCAAACACAGGTGTATCCATGGTTAACCTCAGGACAGCATTCAGAATTACCCATGATGGGAGTTGCTGACACCAGAAAGAGACAGACTGAAGTTGGTGAGGAATCCAACATCCTACAAAAAAGAGAAATCTGCAATGACAGTTCTGTCCACCTTCCTGCTTCAAAGGTGAGGGATCACCAAGAACAGCATAGGAAGCTACAGATTTTGTATACGACAATGACCAACAGAGTGTCAACATTTTAGAAAATAAGTATAAAAACTGCAGTGCTATGCTTTACTTTGCAAATGTGTTCCCAATATAGTTAAAAAAGATGCCAACATCATCATTAAAACTGGGCAGCTCTTTTTAGAAGCAAAGGACAGTGTTATAATAGCAGATGATTCTACCTTGAAGCAAATGGAATAATTCTTAAAGTTGCATAGGAGTATGTTATCTGTGACATTCTGTGGTGCCAGAAATGACATTAGGAAAAAAAAAAGTGAAGGGAAAGAAAGGGAAATTCAAGATATATGAGAGGTAGTTGCTCCAAGTAAGGGAGTGGCTGAACAAAATGTATGGCTAAAACCCAGCAAAGCCGAGAAGATTTGTTCTGTAATACTATCATTTTAAGGTTCAAAAATCAGTTAAGTTGAGCTCTCCTCAAGATGTCATCTTTGTTAGAAGGACCAGTTTGTTTGATGATATTTTTGAGGGGAGAGGAAAGCTTCCTGGCTACAAGATAGAGTGGGAGAAGCCGAATCAGCACATCTCTTCTTAAAAAGAGATTAGAATAATTCAAAAGTTTTATTGCTCTGAGAATCATCAGGTGATCAAAGAAAGCATGTAAAAGTGGACAGATAGAATCTAAAAAAGTAAATTATGTATAGAAATGGATCATTTACTGTTACCTTCAAGGGAAGGAATTCTAATATTGACGGTATGAATGTTTAGATAGTGGAGATTTTGAGTTGCATGATAACCCTGTATATCTATTATCAGAGGATCTGAAAAGCTTTGCGAAGAACCAGAAGTAATGTAGTGGAAATTACATACTTGGATGATTTGTTAAAGCAGGTAGATCACAATATTGCCAATACTGCCCAAGAGACAAGGAACAAGTACCAAGATCTTTGCAAGGAAATTTGTGCCTTTAGTTTCAGCAGCCTAGATCTTGACAGCAATTCTATGCAAAGATGTCTAGTGAATATAAGATGAGAAACTGAAGACTATAGGAAGCTAATTTAGGGATATAAACGGAACTTGAGAGGGGCCAAAGATTTTTTTTCATGAGCTCAGAAGAATGGTGATATTGAAGAGGCTGTCAAAGCTTTTCACATACATACCAAAAATGTAGGCCATGTCAAAGTGAAAAAGTTAGTGGTACAAGGAAATTGGCCCCTTGGAACAAAGTAGCCACTGATCTTTTCATGCTGCCTGGAAAAAAATAAAAATAAAACAAACAAAAACACAAAACAAAATAAAGCAAAAACAAAAATTCAGTATGTACTTGTCTTAAGCTATTTTCTCACTTCCTCAGGTTAACCTTATTAGAAGATACTCTAGCTAAGTAGGTGATCATGCATATCAAATTTGTTTTTTCCAGACATAGTACACCTGACTTGGTAGCATCTAATGATAGACCAGTTTAGTAGGCATGAATTTTAAGTAGTTTGCATGGATTTTGACATGTTACTGCTCATTTTATTTACCCACGATTTAACAAATTGGTGGGAAACCTTACTAAAATAATAAAGAACAAAGTGGAAAGGATGCAGGGTCATAGTCCGCTCTATATTAAGGTATTTTAATACCTTATAGCATAATGCCAGTGGAATGAAATATGTCTCCTGCAGGTTTTTTGTTCAACAGAAAACAGCAGTCTAGAATGGAGACAGTTACTGGGGATCTGTAGTTAGTTATATGGAGGGATGAGTAAGGCAAAACAAAAACCTCAAAGCATGTAAGGTCTGAGAAGTTACCTCACTTCTTGAAAATGATTTTATGCATGACTGTCTGGGGGAAGAAAAGCTAATGTTGGGCCTGGTGACGCAGGAAAATACTCTTTTCCTGTAGGAGGCTGTCAGCTCAGATGGACACATATGACAGAAGATGGGTGACCTTCTTCACCACCCATAAGAGAGTGCAATAAATCAGTCATTTTTCTCAGCAAGCTTTGAGATGAATTACTGCCACAGCAGGTGAAAAAATTGTGGCCTGGTCATGACACGATTGATATACTCAACGGTGTGGGTCTCAAGGGAAGAACAGTTGGTTCATGTGACAGCACAGGTCACCTCAAAGATTAACTGAATGTGCTTGTTTGAGTAGGCAATATATATGTTATAAATATGCAAAATTCTGTATTATGTTGATATTTGTTTTTTTGCTGTTACTCTCACTCTTGTCCAGCAAAGGTAGATGTGAGGGTCTGTGACCTTGCTGCACCCTGACCTAAGCTAGTTATAACTGGCTCTACTATCCAGGGGCACATGTTGCTCCATGCATCTCAAATGAGAGTTGCCATTCTTGACAGTACCTAAAACAGTCCTGTCATTGGCTGTGAGTGTTTTCTGACCCACTTGTGGCCCAGTTTTGTGAGTAGTGTATCCTGATAATGTAGTATTGTCTTTTCAGTAGTTTTACCAGGCACCAGGATTTCAGTGAAACAGAGAGATTGTATTTCTGTCTCACCCTGAAGTTTGTCCTTCTCTGAAGACCCATTGTGCAGGGTCACATGAGAAGCTTTCACCATTTGCTCCCAGTCAGGTAGGTCTTTCCTCTCACTTGTTTTATTCAGTGCAGTGAAGTGAATGCTCCCATCAGCACTGTTGGATATGGGAACTGATGAAGAGGTAGGAATGTCCCTCTGAGATCTAGAACTTCCTTTTGTTGTCCACTTCCTCAAGGTAGAGAGTTTGAGCACTGCTACAACCCAAACTCTGCATGATGACCTAGGCTATTAGGGACTAACCTATCAAGTTATGTTGGGCAGCCTGTCGATCAATGGGGATGACTTCCTATTGCCCATAGACTGTTATCTCATAGTGATGTTAAGATGCTAGCTGCATATACTTCGCCAAGCAGTCAGTGAATCAAGGAGAAAAATAGTGTATATCTTGCATATATCCATCATCTGCCTTTTCCTTCCATGTCATGGAGTCTTTGCCTTGAAACTTTTTAATATGAGCCATGGGATAGAAAGCAAAGGGAAACAACAACAACAACAACAACAAAACTCCCCCCCAAACAAACAAAAACCCCAGAAGATTAAGGGGGAGTCTGTTTTACATTTTAACAGTTAATTAAATCCTTCACTTTTGGAAGCTAGTGTTCCAGGCAGACAAAGAAAGATAAAAGAACCCATTCAATGAGATTATTGGGTTTGCACCGTAATATATTACCAGGCAAGATTTTACTTGTGCAGTTTGAAGTTAAGGAATTTTAACTGTAGGTTTTCTACTTTGTCATGTGGAAGGGGGGAGAGGGGGGAAGGGGAACAAAGCTGTTATTATTTTTCTTCCAAAGACACTTTTACATATTAAACTCCAGGAAGGAGTCAAACAGGGTCCCCTTTCTCCTATGTACTAAACCCTTTAATCATTTGAGACATGTAATGAGGTTTGGGGCTTATTCTGTGGAGGTGGGTGCTGGGGAAGAGCTAGAAAGATGCTTCAGTTGCAGAGGGGCCTGAAGGCACAGATTCACAGAGCACGGTTTCCATGGTAGTGCTATGGAAACCAGGTTCTGCCGCTTGCTGCTTCTCAGAATGGAATTTCAATGTTTCACGCAGCCTTCCTACCCAAAAAAACAACAAACCCGCAAACAAAACCAAACCAAACCTGTAAGTGCCTCATTCAGCCTTTATGCCCTGTGGCTCTACCCACCACCATGGGGGAGGAAAGGAAAAGCAAGGCCAATGAACTTAGATAAAATAAGAGCTTGTTAACCTCTATCCCAGTCTCTAGCTAAGACTCCGAATACTTTTAGAGATTGAGAAAAGTTTGGTCATTTCTAGGATCTTTGATCTCCTGTTTCATCAAGACCACTGAATGCTGTCTAGAAGCTGAACAGCTTCACCATGAAGAGTAGGGAAGCAGCGAGCATAGAAAGATCTAAAACAAGAAAAGTTCTCCTCTACTTTTATCTCTATTGTGTGGCCTTCCTTGAATGACTTGGATTCTTTGTGCTTTAATTCCTGTAGAATAGTGACAATGATACCTACTTCCTCCCAGGGTCCAGACAAGTTTGACTTTGCTGGTAAGTGCAAGCAA
Source organism: Crypturellus undulatus (assembly GCA_013389825.1). NCBI lineage: Eukaryota > Metazoa > Chordata > Aves > Tinamiformes > Tinamidae > Crypturellus > Crypturellus undulatus. Next base: position 135,219 of record VWPW01018643.1, read on the forward strand.
GTACTTGGAGGATGTGGCCCATCGTGAAATTTAGCTAATGTTTGGAAAGCAGTTTGATACCTTCTGATGAAAATGTTTAGAAAAATGCATAATGTTGTGGACTTCCACATCAACAGGTTGTGAATGGTTGTACTTAACTTATCCAGACCTTACCCTCTTATTCCCTCTTATCTACACATTTCTCCTGCAGGATGAAACACTGGCAGTGTGATGCTGTAGCACCCAGAGACTGGAATGTCTGAATTTCAGTAATCATAGTGTAAGCATTGAACCTGAAGTGCTAAAGATACTTGCATATGAAGGAAGAAGACACCTTCAGAATCCATCTTTGATTCACATCTTTTCAGTGCTGCCTAACTTTCTCCAGTGTAGCCTGAATCTCAGCCATTGGTTTAGCCCATCTGAAATTTGCTGGTGATCTGCTTGGGATGCTAGTGAGCAAGTCCCCACATCAATTACCACATCAAAGCACCCTTTGGCTGAGGGAGTCAGAGTCAAAAGTAGCTATGGGAGGTAATCTCCTACTTCACTTAACCTACTCTTGTATCAGCAGGGCCCGTTTTGGGCTCCAAATCTTTGGACTGTCCTGGAAGACGGTGGGCTCTCCCTGGTGCATCCCACCTCCCTCTCTAAACTCTCCTTTCAACCACACTGCAGGGTAGAGCATACCATATCATGTTTTTCAGTGTGTGCCCTATGGAGTGGAAATGCACTTCGCTGCCTGTGATCGTATGCATATGCAAAGTCACAGCTGTGCATTGTGCAACACTTCATGGAGATGAAGTGGAGTTAAGGAGAACAGTGTGGGTGCTGAAGGTCCCCATGCAGGTTTGCTGCTCTGCCAGTTGCTCCCATTCCTGCCACATCTTCTGTGCGGGGAGAGGCTATTGCTTAGCATTCAGATAGAGCCACCAAGAGAAGTCAAGGCACACTATGACCCTTGAGTGCTGTCAGGGTCGTAGGGTAATAGTAAGTGATAACTTGCTGCAAGAACTGCCAGCTTTATAAACACCAAACCTATAGCAATACCATCAGGCTGGGCCTTAGTCATATATTGTGGGAGGAGGATCAAGGAGAATCCTTGGGGGCCCCAGCTGTGTTGTCAGAGCAGCATCCCCCCTGCTGCCCAGGGATGCACGCTGCATCTCATCCAGGGAACAGTCTTCCCTTGGGAATCAGCTGCCCCTCTCTCACTGTGGAGGAACTGCCTTCTGCTTAATAAACGTCTGCTTGTAATATTCGGAAACAAGGAGGCTAATCAAAGGCCCCATTCCGTGGAACAGGGATGCTAAGTGACAAGATTAATTTCAGTAATCAAGCAGCTTAATTTGGGCCTTTTTTTCTCCCCCTCTTCTCTGCAGTGATGGAAATTGAGGCAAATCTTATTTTGGAGAGACACTCTCTCCCTGCCTGGTTGCACTGCTTTGTAGAACTGAAAATTGTTGTGCAGGGGTGGGAGGAGGGAGGAGGAAAGAGGTAGGAAAGGGTCACAAAGGACAGTATCAGAGAAGGTGTGTGGATGGCTATGACTGATGTTTCTTGAGCATCTTTCCTTTGGAAAGCTCCCAAAGTGTTTTATAGCTTGCATCGGAAAGGCTCCAGTCAGCACTGAAATGCAGTCATCTCGGCTGGATTGCAGCAAGTCTTTGAAAGGACATGGAAATTTGACAGTTCAGGAGAGGGCAGGCAGACAAGAGGCTATGATGCTACCAAAGGGAAACTTGGGAGCCTGCGGGATGGAATTTATTTGGCATGCGCCCATGACCAAAAAGTCTTGCTCCTGCAATTAAAAAAACAATAACCTTCATCCTTCAGTGGTGCTGAGTGACTGCCCAGCCTGCCAGAGAGCAGGCGCCACCCCTCTCACCTCCTGCATGGTTGAGGCATGGGCCTGTCCATCTGCAAGGCCAACTGCCCAAGGGCCTCTTGTGGGACATCATTGCCTGAGGTGGTGGCCAGGCACCGTGTCACTGGGATGTGATGCCATTGCAAGCCAAGGACACTTGTCTGGGAGGACCCAGTGAGCCTTGAGCCTTGGCACACACCTACCTCTTCCTCAGCCGGCAGGATAGAGGGAGTACGATGGAGGCAGCCGAGGAGAGGATGGGGAGAAAACTCTGGAGATGTGCTCACACTTTCTGCAGAGGCAGGAAAAGCAGGATCCCTGCATCTTTCTCTTGAGGAAACATTGCTTCTTTACTCACTATTTAGGCACTGAAACAATTTCCTGGGAGATCCAGAGAGGCTCTGGACAGGGTAAAGCCCTGAAAGGGGATGTTTTCTGGGGCTGATTTTGTGCTGGCCTAAGGACTAGGTGTGTGCGTGGGCAGGATGGAGTGGAAGGTCTAATAATAGCTATTTACTCATTCGAATGCCTGTGATCCGAGAAAGCCTGGACAGGCACCCAGTGGCGTGTGACTGAGCCCTCTGGAGCCAGTGGAGTGGGTTTAAGGGAATGACGTCCTTGCCAGAGGCAGTGAGGTTTCAGGTTTGGCAGCTTTCCATGCCAGGCTCTCAAATCCCCCCCATCAGCATGCTCCTCCTGTGCTGGCACCTCTCTTGCACATCCCTCCCCCTCAACTCTCTTTCACTCTCTGTGGGGGGCATCTTTAACTTGACTGCACCTCCTGCCATCTTTCATCAATCATTTTTTTCTGAGACAATCCATGATGTTCCTGACCCCCCTCCTTTCCTTCTCCTCCTTCCTCTCTCTCCCTCTCTCTCTCCCTCCCACTGACTTGTTATTATGTACTGCAGCTGCCCGGAGGATTTTAAATAGACCCATAATCGCACAGCAGCTCCTCTTGGAAGTTTAAATATAACCTCCTTGTTAATCTCGCATGTGGCAGCAGTGCAGCACCTGGGGAAGGGAGTAATGGACAAGCACTAGCCCCATGACTCTACATGAGGACCTGGAGGGCTCAGGATTTATTTTTCCTTAGTATTCTCTGCCTTGAAATTATCAGGAAATTGCCCTGTTTGTTTTAACCAGAATATCTCTGAGGCTGCTGAAAAATGCTGAATTGATAATCTCTGCAGTATGAAGTTATTTTCTTAATCTTCCTCCCAGGTCCAGCATGAATAGACAGTCCCACAGCTGCCCTCCTGTTTCCCCTTTATTGGACCAGACTCTTGCCCCTGCTCCAGTAGATCTCCCTTTGGGAGGCAGGGTGCACGGATATCATCCTTTGCCTCTCTCTAGCAGGTTAGCAGCTGTGCTGCTAGTGCTAATGGAGGTGTTTTGGGGAGATAGGAATGGCTGGTAATAAGGAGCTAGACAAAGGTCCTGAAATTTGCTTCCTAAATTATTTTATGGTAATGGGCTCATTTCAATTTCATTTCTAGCGCCCCAAATAATTAATTTACCCCACACAGTGCAAGATGGTTTGTTGAGCATTCATAGTTCAGCAACACTATAGAGGAGATCATAATTAATAATGGATTTTCCCAAAGGATCTGTTCTAAAAGGGCAAATCTAGTATTCACTGGTCCATCAAATGTGGTAAGACACTTTCAACAATAACTACTGCCTGTTGCTTTAGGCTTCCAGGAACCCAGTTCTTTCTGTACCCTAAATGCACTCATCCTCAGACGGATGGGATGTGCATTAGGAGCCCATTCCTAGCTTTTTTATTTTTGTGGCATGTCTTGTTGTAGGGAGGATCTAGCTGTCGGCTTGGGGCTGGGCTCTATTTTCTCTAGTCTGCCAAGGTGGTTTGTACCAGCAAGGTTGGTACATACTGTCACCAGGATGGTTGTTTCATTAGAAAACTTTTCTTTTAGTTTCCTGCTCTATAAAAAAGGAACACTGACATTTAATTTATTTTGAACAGAACTATATAAAAATACTAATATTATTGTTTTAGAACACAAGCAAAAAATAGTACTATTGATGCTAAATTATCCATCCAGTTTAATAATCCAGCCGTAGTAATTGCCAGAGCTGGGGGAGTAATTCACAACACATAATTTATTCAGTAAATTTAGCTTCTTTTTCTGCTCATGGAATATCAATTGTGCAGATCATAATTTCCTCAAATTTATTTGAATTTATTCAATGAACTTCTTGGAAAATATTTACTCTATGGATTGATACAGGCAGCATTACTTAATTATGGCTGGTCAGAGAGATCTATTTGGTATTGTTTCTATTCCCTTGTTGAATGAGCACACAAGCACTCCTGGCTTGAATACTTGCATTTAAACATGGAGGGTGTATGCTCTGCAAGATCTTGCACAATTCCATAAAAGAATATGCAGGTAAAACTTACATACAGGAGTATTAATAGCACACAAACACAGACAAGTCAGGTGTAAGCAATTTTGCGTAAAAATGTGAATGAATAATTTTAAAAGGCCTAAATTACCAGGACAAAAATCTAATTTTGCACCAAAATAACTTGGTCCTGGGTAAATGGTATCTTGAATGGCAGTAATGGTGTGTTGAATCAGAACCTAATAATTTACCTCTTTGCATCTTTTTGCTACTTAATACCCTGGTTTCCTGTAGTAATACAGTTAATACAGTTACCAGCTTGGATATGTACTGTATTAAGACTTTTTTTTTTTTTTTGAACAAACTATATTCACATGACATTTTAAATATGCTCATGTCATGGAATGGGTACTGTTTGACTGAACTGAAATTTGATTGTCTTCTTTCCATTAGTTACCCATTTCTAACCTCTCGCACTGCCCACACTGAAATGAGATAGATAGAGTAGTTGATCTGAAATTTTCTAAACCACAATATTTTAGTAGTTTCCAAATGTCTGACTGGTCTATCATGCAAGAGCGTGAAGGATTACATTGATGGGGACATTTCTGCTGAATGATGAGTTTGGAATACAGCCATCAATGTAGAGGGGACCTGAAAATGTGCAGGAAGAACTGGGCAGTGTTCAGGAGTACCGGAAAAGAAAAAATGAAATGCACTAGAATGAAGTCCAGGGACATACAGATGAAAAAGTCTACAGTTCCTAGTTGGAAGCCATGTGATAGAACCCACACTACATCTAAATGACTTGAACAGTGGAGATCTTTTGAAGCACGCAGCACTAACATATCTGTTGTTCTTCTGCCCACTTTGGGTGACTTTGCACATTCTGCTGGCCCATCTGGGCAGTTTCTTTGGTACCACCACTGATCCTAAAGCTATGAGATTTTCAGCTTAGAGCTAATGAAGATAAGAGTGGACGTATTTTTTCTTGATGTGATGACTGAACCATCGATATGAGACATCAATATAAAAGGCAATTATGTTCCTAGGTGCCAGGCAGGATATTCCTTGCCAAGGCAGGGCAGTATCAGTAGCATTGCAAAAAGCTCTATTGGGATTTCTTCTGGAATTCAGCATACAATTCCAGTTATTTTAACTAGCAGAAAAATGAACTGGGTATGGCTAGGAGAACAGAAGCATATCTGCCTGGCCAGAGAAGTTAGAACTTATTTTGCAAGAAGAGACCAAGAGAATGTGGCTGGCAAAACACACCTGGCAAAACACAGGCTGAAGGAATATAAAAGGTCCTCCATATGAATGAGTGCGAAAAAAACACTCTGACAGTAGCAGAGTCATTTCACATTAACTTTAAGAATTAACTTTAGCAGAAAGCCATCAACACTGTGAGGTTCTGCCCTGCCTTCCAAAAAGAGTAGGGAAAGCAAGAAACCAAACTTCTCTTAAGTGAGAGTATTATAGATTCCTGAAAAGAATAATATGGAGAGGCTCTCTGGGAGAGCAAGGCTGGGACACCCGTTTAAGTGTTGTGTTCCTTAATTACATCAAACCCCATGTAGGCACTCTCTTCTTCAGAATTAAGAGGACCTTAATCCAGTTTAGTTCAATTTTTTTCTAACAGTTGCTTTAATTTGGAAGAACTATGTCCATTCAAGGCTAATGTGATTTAATGAATACATGCTAAATTCACAAATTAGTTAATTTGGATTAATTTCCCCAATTGTTCCTCAGTAGGCAACTCGTAAGACATGTAGTAGAAATGACAAAGAAATTAGGAGCACTTCAGTCTTGCTTGTGACTTAACTTTAAGTGAGCAAGTAGGTTCTCTAGCTGCAGGAGGCATAAAAAAACATCTGTCAGTGCCTAATACACTTCTCACTGCTACTTTGAGAGATGCTGAGGGGCGTGTGCGCTCCCAGACCTGACATGTCTGCTTTCTCTTGTGTTTCACCTCCCTATTGCTTGGACCAAGTGGCAAAGCTAAGTGTAAGAAGTCTTATGCTTATTGGGAAGGAATATTAACATGGATGTGTGGAAAGATGGTTTATGTGGAAGAACCTGTCCTAAAACATGTGTCTTTGGTTGCAAGTCATATTTGATATTTCATCCTGGGTTTGAGTGAAGTATCCCATGATTGGTTGTGTGCTACGTAGCTGCATGTGCTCTTTATAATTTGAATATATATATTTTTTTTAATTCCCAAGCCCTGTTTCAATTATTATTACCATCTTCCAGGAGAGATAATATGTTCCTTTGTAATGTTGTTCTAAGGGGTTTACAGTTTTACTGTGATCAGTGTTGTTATTTTGGTTATTGTTATTAGTCAGTACATCTTTATTTGCGTACTGCGGGATGGCACATCACAAACGGGAGATCTGTGTGCCCTAATCTCCCGGGTTTTGGAAAGCACATGAGCCGAATTAGTTGTGAAGCACATAATGGGTCACTGCTGGCACGTCTTGACAATGGCTGATAGCAGTTACAGGATTTAGCGATGCGCAGCGAGCCCTCCGCAGCTGCACTGGAAGGGACTGTCGTTTCCGCTGCTCTGGCCATTGCCATGGTAACAAAGCTGGATTCCTAATCAGGAAGCACTTTAACGCTAACGCGCAGTATGCTGCCCGCTTTGCCTCGTGTTCTGCCCTTCCCACCTTGCCCCGTTCCTGGCTTGGGTCAGTGCTGACAGATACTCAGCAGGGTTGGAGGGGAGCCATGAGGAAGCACCTGGCAGCATTGTGCTGGGAGAAAGATCCCAGCTGGGCCAGAGAAAGGGGTTAAGATGCTCTGCTGACCACAGGGAGCTCCAGGAGGTTTCCCTGTCACTAAGGGTAAGTCCAATAGCAGCCATGGTTTGGAAGTGCCCAGAGGTCAGCTGCTGGAGAAAAGGGAGTGAGTCCTGGTAAAAGCAGGTCCCTGATGGGAACTGGGAGGATATACTGGCTGTGTAAGCTGTCTTAGAGGTAGAAGTGCTGTATGTATAAGGTTCTTCCTCCTAGAGTGTGAGAAGTCAGAGGGCCAATTGATGGAGTTAGCAGCTAGGATCCTAGCACACATCCACACTGCTTTATGGGATACTGTGAAGATCCTTACGTAGCACTCAGCAGGCTAAAAGCCAGATCTAGGTGTAGTACAACCATGTAATCACAAAATTAGCTCAGAGAGAGTGCTGCACTACACTGAAGTCACTATTTGGCTTCAGAGATTTAAGACAATACTTTTGCAAAGCATTGCTGTGCCTTGTAGGCTTACTAGGTTGTCTAGGGTTATCTCTGGTACTGGTGACATGGGGCTGTGGCATTATGCAATGCAGGCATGTCTTCAAGAGGTCTGGAACGTGAGCAGGCTGTTGTTGGGAAGCTTATGCAGAACTTGATGAGCAAAGAGATTACATCTTGTATACTCCCTCTGTGGTCAGTATGTCTCACCACAGATGAGAATGTGGTGAATGAAGAAAAATTTGCTGAAGGAAAATCTTTCCAGGAAAATCTTTCTAAGTGGTATTGCCTAGCCCATTCAACACCTGGAGGGGATCACTTCAGGAAAAACGTAGAGGCAGTAACAAAAGCTCTTGGCACTTCAACGGGTAATAATCTCCTTTCTGAGTCTATAAAAACTGCAAGATTCTGTTAAACTTGGAGGAGGTGGTTTGGTGTGAGTAGTGGAAAAGAAAGTGTTGCACACTTATGGCCAGTAAAGATACCCTACCAAGACTCATCAGGGATGGGACAAGACTGTTTCTACTGCCCACTTCCCAGTATGAGTGACTATGTGATGATTAAATTTCTCCTGCTGCTTCCATTCTAAATGTTGTTCATCTTTACTTTATATTGTCAACTGTTGGGTGGCATTGCTGTGCACTGTTAAAATGTTGCTTTCGTTGTGCCTAGAGGATTGAGGGCTGTTTCTATTGAAGTCCAAGACAAAGAATTGATTTTGTGTAAGGAAGTAAAATGATCTGTTTAGAGGAGCCCTGAGAACGGTTGGGTCCAAGACCAGGAGGACTTATATGATAAATCTCTGCTGAAACTGACATGTTTATGGAGTGAAATGAAAATCTTTGGAGGACCCAACAGTTTGCTTTTTGTATAGCAGTGAAGCAGGGAGCTATGTGATAGGCTATACAGCGTTCCACACAGCAGACAACCGAAGTGAAGTTGGATACTGAAGTGTAACTCATGACTCTAATAAAGCTTCCTGTAATAAGGGCTATTTATTACACCTCAGCTATTTGTGAATTTACGGTGTTTTAACATTTTAAAATACACAAATATTTAAAAATATTGCATATGTTTCCTTCCCTAGATATCCTAGAGATGCATAATAAAGAGAGATTCCATGGGAAACGTGAAGGTCAGTGAAGCATATCTGTGAAGGTCATGTTTTCCCACTGATGAACAGAGAGATTGTGTTCATAGCCTACTGCTGAAGGCATGGAGAGCCTGACCATACTCTTGGCTGCAATTAAAAGGGGGGTGACTTTGAAGTAAATGGGATTGGTCTGATGAGTGAGAGGAGAAAGGCAGAAATTACTGCGTAACATTATGAGCAGCTGGACATCAAATGAACTGTGGAGCATTGGGATGATATTTCCCACTCAGTGTGGTTCATTCACCAAGCCTGCTCGCTGTGCAAGGCTGTATTACTTGGAGACCACTAATGCCAAGATTGTGCAGGATACATAGTTCTTAAACTGTTTCTTCTCCCCTTTCTCTGTTTCTTCACTGAGCAGAGAAAGATCTCTGTGCAGTGAAGCCTGCTATTGCTGCAGGCTTCTATGCAGTGCATGTGGAGGGATGCATAGTGCAAGGAGATATATATGTCCTGCATCCATTGAGATAACAAAAGGGTTGAGTTCCTTGTGCTAGCCACCAGATTTGAAGGAAAGAGTTTTCAGATGCTTACCTCTCAAGAGGCAGATATTTGTCATTTTTTTCACAAAAAGGAGAAAAGACACTTCTTCCTTCCATGTATGGGGATAAGCCCATCTATCTCGTAGCTAGATAACCAGAGCAATGACTTTCAGCTTCTCAAATTACTTAGCTGAACTCTGAAATAAGCTTTTCTCGTGGCTGTTCGCTTCCCATTAATATTGCCTTTTCTGACTTGTCTAAAGAAGTGTTTGTTTTGGTTTTTAAACAGATTCTCTTGGTGTATGATAATTAGATGACTTCTTACCTCCATGAAAGAGGAGGACTTTACCTTGTCAGGAAGAAGAAAGCATAGTAAAAGCATCTCTCCATTCCCTTTCCACTCTACTTTGAAGGTATACAAGCTCCCTTTCCCTGATATTTGTCCAGGGCTCTGTAGTGAAGCAGCCAGTATAATCCTTGGCTTCTTTCTGAGAGTGCTAACCAGAGGCGTAATTAGCTCTGAATGCATGTGCAGTGATGTAGACACTAATCTCAAGTAGGACTGGACTGCACCATCACCTCATTTCACAGAAATCATTTTCAGATGCTAATCCATTTTAGACACTGCCAACTTAGTTTGGAATGGAGCCAGCAAGCTGGAGACAAGGGAATTTGCCTGTCTTGCACCATCCTGCATGTTGAGGTACCTATGTGCATGTGCCTGTGTATATATACATGCACACTCTAAGGAAACTGTAGGGAACTATTTATGTAAAGAGAGGAAATAATGTGACAGAGTGAGACAAAGAGGAAGGAAAAGGCAAAGCATCACGACCAACAGCTCTTCTCTTGCAGGAGGTGCAGTGCTGGACAGTGCCTTTCCTTTCCCCTTTCATATCCTTATTTGTTCCTCTTTTGTCAAGGGCCCTGACTGGGCAACATTTTGACTGAATAGCTCGTTTCTCCCTAGCTTGCTATAGCTCCTGCTGATGCTTCCATCTACTTCCCACTCCCCCGCCGTGCCAGAGTGTGTGGTTAAGAAAGAGGACAGAAAACAGGGGATGCAGGAAAACAAGATGCCCTGGCTTTCTCTGAGTCAGTCAAAGAGCTATTTCTATACCTAACACATCGCACCCTGGGTTTTATTCTCAGAGATGCTTTCATTGCCATTATTGTGAACGGTCAGCAGAGGCAAATTCTCATGCTGCTCTCTCTGCAAGTCTTCTATGGTCCAGCCTCATACCCACAAGAAACTATCTCAAAAATGGCTTTTCCTAGAGTAGCAGGTTTGCCACTATTTCTGCCTCTCTCTCATAGCATTAAGAGGTATGGGAGTATGTTATTCTTCAGATCAAGGAAAAGTAACTAAGAGGCATTACTGGGGTGTGATGACGCAGTCTCTCAGGCATCTAACAGGAGCAGGCACAAAAACACAAGGCACTCAGTGGTCAAATTAAGGCTTTTATAACCTCTTCTTTTGCATGGGGACTCCCCCGGTTTCCCAGTGGGAGGAAGAGAAAAATGGGGAGACCCAGGCACTGCTGAACACCAGTCCATGGTGAGGAGCAGGGGTGGGAAGGGGACATACATCTGCCCAGTGCGTGATCACCCTGTGTTTCAATTTGATTGGTGCTAATAGCAGGTAAACAGCACGTAAGCATCATATGGTACAATGTATGATAACAATTGAAGTACATGTACATGACATGGCCATAAGCCGAGCATGGAGTAGACTGCAGTTAGGGCAGTGTGCCCCAGAGCGGTCTGGCCAGTCCCCATCACCTATCTCCTCGATATTCTTCCACACATTATCCTCTGCACTGCAACATACAAAATAACAGAAGTAGTAATCCTGCAGGTGTGAATTTGGCAGAATATCCTGCAAATGTGTGGATGGTCATGGGTACAAGCAGGGGACTTCATATATTTATGACTATTGTCTGTAGGGTGGGAGGAAACCTTCTGTTGGGTTTCTAAGTCTTAATAAATAGGAGTTCTAGAAGAATATATGAGGAGATAGCTTCTTTCCTTTCTAATATCTGCATAAAAAACTCCATGTGTTCTAGTGGTCGCAAAGAATCCACAGTGGGGAGGAGTAGAATCAATAGCCATTTGTGAATCAATTAGATGAGCAAGACAGGCATGGCAACAGCTTTCTGACAGAGGTACTGCTCACTAGTTAATTAGGAAGGAGATTTGGATAGGGAAAAGGTGAGCAGATTTGGATAGGGAAAAGGTGAGCATTGCTTTGTTTTCATCCCTTCTGGAACATGAGAGGTAACTAGCACTGTCCACAGTCAGTTGTGGTGGGGATCAGGCCTCTATGCACGACAAATGTGGCTGTATATTGAAATGATTAATGTTTGTCCCAGCGAAGGATTGATTCTAACACAGGTATACAGTCACTTTTTTCAAAAAGGCATTGAATACAGAGTCCAAGCCAGATGGTTCAGGAACCAACCTCTTGTTTTCCTTAGGTGCAGAATCTCCCAAACTAGCTCTGAAGCCAGATGAGTATTACTGTGGTGGTGCAGGTCAGGATCTGAACTACTAGTTCTCCTGAAATGACAAGCATACTGGACCTGAGCTAAAGTGTCCATACAGTGTTAATGCATGGATCCCTTAGGGACAGTTCAAGATTTCTTTGCCTTCTGTTGCTTGGTGCACACGTATGTGTTACATGCAATAAGGCAGTTGTTTGCCAGCAGCTTGTCCTAACAAAAGTGGACCAGTCTTCATTTTGTATTGCCCTCTTTTAAACTTCTCTGGTAACATAAAGATGGTAAAAGTTCTCTTAAAATCCACCATGACAGCTGTTCTTGTCTGGATCAGATCTAATTGGAGGCCTCTCCAATCCTACACAATGCTCCTGTCCTACACAATGCTATAAAACACAGGATGCAGTGACTGGGGTGAATTTGGGAGAGTTCAGGGTAGGGAAAAGATGTACTCTGAGCAAGCAGCTTCTTTTCAAAACAATAGGATCTAATTTGGAATTTGCAGAAAGGATACTGTAGATCCTCATGGTCTCAGAAAGCTGTGAGTGTGAAGACGACTGAATTTTTCCTCCCAGGTTCAGGAGGAGAAAAGATGGTCTGAGAAGCCAGCTTTAGTTCTTTCTGAATTTTGTGATAGCCTCAAGGCAGGAAGCCAGTGACCTGGACTAATAGAGTAAACCTTGCTGTATTTGTAGGGATGAATCCCCAGGTAAGAATGGTGAACTAATGCAGGGAAACAAAAACAGTTCCATTCTTCTTACACCTCAGGAGCAAACAAGGATAGGCAGACGGATGAGAGGAAATCTTGATTCGCACAAGAAAGGGACAATGTCTTTGCTTTGCTTTGTGTGTGAATACAGTGCTTTGCAGTCTACATATACTCCAGAAGACTTGGACCCAAACCCTTCAGCCTGTGCCCAGTGCAGGGATATGGACAGTGACCTCCATTCCTTTTGAGAAAGATCTCAGCTGTTCCCTGTTGTTCCCATTCTTTTAGATTTGAGGGGACCAAGAGGAAAAGAGAGAGGAAACAATTTTATCCAGATCTTTGGGAATCTTTCTCTCCAAGGAGCCTCAAAAATGACTGATTGCCTTGGCACAAAGGCCATGGAAGTCCAGCCACTGTGCTATGTAGCTACCTTTAGGTGAGTTCCCCAAGGCAGCCCTCACAGCCCCGTGTGACTTGACTGAATCCCCTTAGCTGCCTGGCACAAGAGAAATAGGTAGGTGGCTCACCAGATCCCCTCCTTTTTCACAGCATCTCTACAGTCCCAACAGTCTGTCAGAGGGATGGGCTTGCTGCTCTCTGCCAGTCCTCTCTGTGCTCAGGGTACCACAGGGTAGCCCCAGCGTCCCTCATTTGGGACACCAGTGGGACATGTCATACCACATGCAGTACTGCAGGGAGCAATGCAGAGCCATTCTCTGTGGCTGCCAGCACTGGCTCTAAGGAGCTTATGGCCACAGCACTATTACGTGCGCATGGTTGCCAGGGAAACACAGGTTCTGATCTGGAACCAAAATGGGAGCTATAGCCTTTTTTTTTAAAAAAAAAAGGAAAAAAAAAAAAAACCTCTACTATGACCCTGTTAGAGATGAGGCAGCCAGATATGTGGCAGTGGGAAACATGCAGTCTATATAATCTAGCAGGGCAAGACTATTAGTCAGATCTAATGCCTTGCTTTTGTCCCATTGCTCAAATCTCTCCTGTCTTAGAGGGTTTTCTTCTTGTGAACTAAGAACATTTCTTATATGCTGCTGGGAAAACTGAATGACATAGAGGCCTTTTACGGCTCCTTACCTTACAGTGAAGTGGAAGGCACTTCTATGCAGGCTTTGCCTTCCGATTCTTGCTAGTACTGCACTCTAATCTGCCTGATACAGGGCAGCTCTGTTCCAAAGGGTATGCAAGCTACATCAGAAGAAGGCCAACCTCCATGAAAGTGTTACGTTCTGGCACAGCATTACCTTAAATGGACTACCTTGTTTCAGCGTTTGAGCTGGCTGTAGTCTGCCCAGCTTGAAGCATGGGCACAGCCAATGTTGTCTGCAAAGGATGAAGAGACCTTGGTGTCATCTGGACTTCAGACCCCATGTGTCGGGTATTGCACAGATCCAGAGAAACAGGTTTCTCTGCCCACAGAGGGTTACTACTTAAATAAGCAATGCAGAGTGTGAGAGAAAGTGGATATTATCATTTCACCACAGGAAAAGTGACAACATACTCTTGCCTACCCACAGCTGGGCAAGAGTGAGAGGAGATCTCCATCTTCTGAGAGACTCAGGTGGCATGTGATGCAATGCCGAACACTGAATGCTGAAGGACTTATCTGAATGGTTTCTCTGAACCTTTGGAGGCCCAGCTCATAATAAGGTTTGCTCATAAGAAGAGACCAAAGGAATACTTGATGAAATGGAAGAGCAGTTAATTTAGAAATGATAAAAAGAAGTATTTCATACAAGATAGTTGATTTGCAGGATTTATTCAATGGCCTCTTGCCAAATACTGTGACTAGACTTTTTAAAGTGTGCTGGATTATTTTATGGCTCTTATTGATTGGCTTTAGTGATGACATACCATTCAGTTTATGGTCAAAATTGAGTCCTTAGTCCGGAGGGCAGAAAAGCCAGAAAAGAATCCCTAGGCAAACACTATGATGTAATTTGGTAGATGAGTAATGGGGTACTCTGACTTTCCTCTTACTCTTATGGGCTGACCATGTCAGGATACAAAGTTAACTAGTCGGCTTGCTTGAGCTGGGCGCTGGAAAGTTAGGATTGGACTGTCTAGACTAGGGTATAACATAGCAGTTTATGTGGGGAGTCTACCCAGAGTGACCAATGGTTTTATCCATCCACATAATCTCATCAAACAACAAAGCACACACATACAGAGGTGAAAATGGAAATGCAAAAGGCCTGGTGTTAAAACTGTTTATCTTGGCAGCTTGCTAACTGCCATTTCCCCTTTCTCGAAAACTGATGGCATCCATATGTGATGTTCTGAAAAGCTGATGTGGGATACCATCATATATGAGCCAGTTTTAACTAAGTATAAAATACACACATGTGCACCATCCCCATGGCCAAATAATCTTCTCTGAATTGTATATACTGAGCAATGGTCCCCATGTGCTTGGCTCTTTGGCCTGTTTTATTAACTGCATGTGATAGATAGTAAAACATTCCCAGCATCAAGATTGCAGAACCGAGGATATTTTGTGTTTTTTTTTTTTCCTGTTGCAAAATGTTTAGAATGAATGATTTCTGCAGTCCTGAAAGTGGAAAACACTTAACTATTTTCAGCCCTTGAGTCATCTTTAATCAGGGACCTTTTATTGCGGCTCTCAGGAACTCCTTGGTGTTAGAGCACTTGCTCAATTACCCCAGGGCTAGGGCCCTGCTGTAGATCAGTTTCTACTGCTAGAGACAGATTAATGCACAAGGTATAACTGGGATCTGTGTTCACGATGGTATTTATGCATGCATTTATTGTGATTATACATATGAATCTTAGTACCTTTAAGCCTAGGATAACCAAGCAGAACTACATGCCCTTACCTTCATTACTTTCAGTAGCCACCAAAAATGGTTGCATCCAGAGAAGATCTAGAACAGCCATTCTGACTGCACACCTTCTTTCTTGGCCACTTTAATGCCCAGCCTAGCTGGGACCAGAAGGATAACATGCTGCCCTGTAAGAGAAGGTTCTCAACAGCCCCCCACAGATTTATCACACCATAACTGGTTCTAAACAGTATTCAACCTATCAGAGCCTCCTGATACTTTGTTATTCTGAACTCTGGTTTTGGTATGACAAAAATCAAAATTGTTCTGTGAACAATGGAAACAGTGAGGCGTGGCTTCCTCTTGTTTTGTGTGTTATGTCCTTGAACAGTCTTTCCCCAGATGTAATTATCCCTGCTTGGCTTCTTGTCTCCTATTACTCTCCTCAGTGCCTTGGCTTCTCTTGTGCCATATTTGTGCTCAGTGGCCAGCCAGTAGCTAATATCTCACTCTGGGGTCCTGCCTGCCTTTTCATCCATGGAAACACTGAACTGGGTCTCTACCTTTCACTCAACCATCAATTTTCATAATCACTTCTCTGTATGTTTCATCTCATACGTTTCCCTCTGTCAAATAAGGCCAGTATGTTCAGAAGTTATTATGAGAACAAGAGAGGGAACTTTTAAATGATATGGTTATGTAAACCAAGTTTCTGCATCTAACAAATCAGTACTTCTCACTGACTATGTTCCCAGGCTGGCTGTGAGGATTTACACCACTAACGATTCCCTCCTCATAGAACCAGAGCACTGGAAAAGGATTTCAGGAGGTCATATCTATCTGTTGTGCAAACTGAAATTATTAATAATCCAGGGAACCTATTCCAGTAAGACATGGAAGTTTTTAAATCCTTACTAAATAGTATCAACTAGGAAGGGTGTCATTAAGAAAAGAAACAGGCTGAGGTGCTTCAACATTTCTTTGAGTAAGCTTTGCTGTGAATATGTGTATTTCTGGGAATGGTAGTGTACGTGCACGAGAGGAATGAAGATAGACTTTTTCAGACCTCAGTCTCATCATAGGGATATAGTGCTAAGGCTATAGTGTCACTGAAAGCACTCAAGTGTAGAACTCGCACCGAATGATGCAGCACGTAATATTAGAAACAGAGTTTTATTGTATTGAGTCTTTGAAAACTAAATAAAAAAATTAAATATGGGGAGCAAAAACAAACAGGCAGAAGATTCTGACTCCAGGCTAGTCTGAGGCAGTGATGCATTTATGGTGAGAATAAACAGAAGTAAATGAACACTTCAGCAACAAAGATCCTTATTTCCTGTCATATCTGTTATAATATACGGGACTCAGAAATATATAAAACTTAATTATAAGACCTTGAACTGTTGCGGCATTTTCCATCATGAACAATAAAACTCTCAGTGAATCGGGTATCCCACCAGGACTGACAAATAGGTACACAGTGGTGTCTCAGTTTAAAGAAAAGAATTATAGAGGTAGGGAAATTAAAGCCTGTGTTTACACAAAAGTTATTTGGTTGCTTGCTCACTCCGTTTGTCCCCACCAAATCTGTGACAGGCAGGGCTAAAGTCTAAGCAAGCAACCCTATACGATTTTCCTGTAAATCACAGAGGGACTTTCCAAATCAAAACTATACTAAAGACACAAGCAGCTTTCTTTTAATTAGGAAAAATAGGTCGGGTTTTTGAAAAGGATAGCAGCCTAAGTCATTAGGATTAGCCCCTTTGCAAACTGGGACACTGTAAAGTAACTGAAGGATAGACCCCAATTGTTATATACTATGGCTTCACAGAAACTTTAATGAAGCAGTAGATAGGGTTAGAAATACTGATATTCCAAAAAGTCAATTGAAAAGGATCTACTTCTAGAACAGGAGGAGCAACACAAATTGTCTTTCCGTGTGCTGATGCCTGCACCTATGCAGAGAGGGCATTTTGCAAAAACATGGCTTGATTTCTACCTGTGAAGCAAGCATGCTCTTGACTTGCTCCTCAATCAAATTCCTTTGCAATAAACTGTCACGTTTGGCTATTTTGGGGGATTGAACTTTGAACTGAAGAGGTGGAATTAATTCTCTAAGAACTAAAATGGCAGGCAATGGGTTGCAAAAATCTGTATAGGGCCCAGCCACCAAAGAGTGACACAGGGGATCGGATTACATTTCAACAGGTTGTAGAGAGGAAACTTAGGGAAAAAATGCAGATCTCCTAAATTCCAAAGTTCCAGAAGTTATAATATGGCTTAGGGGAAGGCTGTGTGGTTCCTCAAGATGAAGGATCCACGATGACCATTTTCCAGAATCCTGCATTCTGTCGGTTTAGGGGCATTGTAAAGTCTACCCTAAGCCAAGAAGTAGTTCTGCACTTGAGAGCAAGATGTTATCTCTTAAGTCAGTAGCTGTTTTTTTTTGCCTGTCTGGGGAATCCAGAGAGGCTGTTAGGAAGGAACTTGGGAGAAAAGCATCCCAAGGACTTCTATTGCCACATCTGAGGTAAATGGTTTGCTTGATGGCAGTGATCAGCTCCAGCTGGCACAGCTGCAAGAGAATTCTCTTAGAGAATCATTGGTGGACTTCCCTCGCACCACCACTCCAGGCAGTGTGGAGTGGCCTTCTGGCCACTGGCACTTCTGCCATGTCTGTCTGGGTCTCCTCTTGAGGAAAATAAGGCATTGGGAAACTTAGAAGGGGTGGCATGTACGCTTGGTAAGGGTATAAATCTTGTGCTACCTCTATAAAACCCTTGTGCATCCATCTAGGAACTTGTCAGCCCCCAGTCTCCAACAGAAGTCTTCATGGTGACTGCCTCTTCACCTTTAGCATGTTCAATCTAGCTTCCTTGTCTCAGAGGTTAAGCATGCTGGAGGGGGTGGCAGTACTTGTCCCAGCACCAGTAAATTCAGAGCAGATTTTCTGTGGGAAGCCATCTGTCAGCTGGGGAGTGGTGCTATGTCAATTGATCAGCTCCACCTCCAGCTCAGCTCTGCAAACTACAGATCCTTGACCTTGCAGGGTGACTGTGAGGGTGTAGTAGAATCTTTGGAGGTACTGAGATCTTCTAATGGAGCCTCTGCTCTTACAGGGTGGGTGAGGGACACTTCTGCTACACCTTGCTGTGTCTTGCAGCGGTTAGCTGTGGGAAACCTTGATTCACAAATTAAACGGCTGTAGGAGAAAGACAAGCTCTTTCATGTAGTCAGAGAACTGAGTGATACGCAATTCAACTGGATGTTATGTAATGTAAGAGAATGGAATGTAATTCATTCTATTTCCATCCCAAGCTTAAATCTGTCTCCTAATGATAATTTTGAACTATGTTTTGTTTATTTCAAGGTGAGAAAGGGGAGGAAGGGACAGAGGAAGGGACTTCTTACAGTCTTCTGGGAGAAAACAAACTCTAGTGTCTGGAGGGGCAAAATACTCCTTTGGGGTTTAGACTATAATAAAACACTAATGATTCTGTAGGGTATATGTGTATAAAAATAGTAAAAAACTAGTTCTACTGTCCAGTCCAAAAATTTTACTGTAACACCACAGTGAAGTCAGATCCAAGTTTTGCTTAATAACCCTGTGGTCTGTCATTTCAACTTCATCTCTTTTTCCTTGACTTTCCATCAAGTTTCGTCAAAAATGAGGAGATGAAGAAAATAGTAGCTTTCAGGATTTTTTTCTTAGTTTTCTTTTTGTCCCCTAAAAGAAATCTCTCAGAGATTTCTGTTCAACAATATCAGCAATTCTCCTTATTTATTATGAGATGGACACTTTCTTCTATACTGTTACCCACCCTTACTCCCGTGCCCCTCCCTTTCTTCTCTGTGTGCTGAGTCGGTTAGGGAATGAAGAACAACTTGGCTAGTCTGAGTATTGGGGTGATTTAAAGCCAAGAAACACCTGGCAAGCCAAAATCTGTATTGGTGTGAACCTCCTTAATGTTCTCATTTTGAATAAAAGTTGCCACTTCTTGCTTCTGCTGTAATAAAAATGCAAGCAGTTGCTCAAGAGCAATTATGTGCACAGACAAGTGGTCTGTGCTGTCTGATTTAAGGATGGGTGCATATGTCGCTTGTGGAGAGGAATTGTTTACCTAGGTTGCAATAAAGCTGTTTGCTGTGTTGATTTTTGGTGTTCTGATATACTTCGATTAGTGAAACTCTGAATTTTCTGCTTGAATCTTTGGGCATGAATTCCTGTCAACAGTTGGGTTGTGCACTCATGTGGAACAAGCTGTCAGTGTTCTCTTTAACTGAAATATCTGACTGTGTTTAGAATCACAAGGAGGGCAAGTATGTCCCTCACCCCGCTACTACTTTTAGTACCTTTATGTGTGTATATGCAGCTTGGAAATACTAGTAGACTTACCATCTCTTGTCCACTGTTTGTTACTGAGGAAAGACCCATACCAAGTATTACACATTTTTTTTTTCCTCCAGGCAAGATTTCAAGATGCTGGGTGCCAGATCAGCCAGATCAGATGTTTTCTAGACTCTCTGCTAGAAACTGTAGAAATTTCTACAGTCCATGTAGAAATTCTGCAGTCAGAGATTCTTGTGCATAAACACAGAAAGACTTTTGCTGAATTTAATATAAAAACAAATACCAGTTATGAGTATTGCTATCTTTTTTGTGTTATACTGAGGATGAGTCTCCGTGCTGTGGCATTCAGTGTTCTACAGTTGGCTTTCAAAGGCAAATAACAGTGCAGGGTATTGGGGATAGTTGTGCAAGTTTTCTTCAAATGCAGGCAAGTGATGTCCCAATAGCTTTCTCTTGTATCTGATTTTCTGGATTTTTTTTTCCATAAGCTTCAAAGATAAAATGTATCTTTTTTTTTTTTGGAAAAGTAGGGTCTTCTCCAGAGCATAATGCTGGGAGAAGGGGATGAATTCCAGTGATTAAAAAATATGAGCTGTTTTCCACAGATTGAGAGGCTCAATTGCTGCTATTTTTTTGACTTGTCTCCAATTTGTTGCCATTTTTTTTTCGTCACACACATTGATTTTTTTACAGTATGCCAAGAGCACTCCTAAGAGTACTTTCACAAGTGGGTGGTGAGTTGTGTGGAGGAAATGAATTAGTGTTTAAACATCAAACCTTACAGGGGAGGCACAGGGATCTGGGAACAAGAACTCTTCTTCTTTAGGATTTAACCCACAGGGAGTTCAGGAAAGAGAAACAAACACCTTAATGCTGACTGCAAGAGCAGAGTTTTCTTTCTGGAGTTGCTGAGCTTTGAAATATTTTGCCAATAGAGAAAATGGCAATAGTTAATCCAATATGTGACTAAAGAAAGGATGGATGCCTGATT
The DNA here is from genome assembly GCA_013389825.1 of Crypturellus undulatus. Lineage (NCBI taxonomy): Eukaryota > Metazoa > Chordata > Aves > Tinamiformes > Tinamidae > Crypturellus > Crypturellus undulatus. The sequence continues at coordinate 155,653 of VWPW01018643.1, forward strand.
AACTGGCATCATTCCTAAAAACCAGCTTTACCTGCCAGACTGTAGCAGCATGAATCTGGTAGAGCGCTGTTCTAAAATTTGGATGTCTTGAGGCAACGTTTTGGGGCATTTGTGCAATGAGTTTCTTCTAACCTACAATCCATGACTACCTTCTTCAGGATCTCTGATTCATCTCTTCTGGCTTATTGAGAGGAGGTAGGGTTACTATCTCATTCCTACTTTTTTTTTTATTTGTGGTCTAGTCCTGCTCCACAGAAGTCAACAGAATTTCACAATTGATTTTTAAAGGGCAGAAGAGCAATCTATAAGACAGCATATTGAGAACTATTTTTTCCATGTCTTTACAATATGAATCGGGCAAAAACTGCGATTTGGGTTTCACTGGACCTGTCATAAACTGAAAGCCTGATATCATGTGAAATCCCAGGAGGAAAAATGGCTTTCAGAATGCCACTAGGGAGCTAAGATCTATACAAAACCTCCTTTTAAGTCTCTGAGGTTATAAAATAGCGCAAGTCTTGATTCATGCAAACATGACCTTGGCTTAGGTAGGATATGAAAGAAATACCAAGAGAAATATGTAACTAACATTTCTCTAAAATATAGCACATTCTTACTATGTTTTAATATATGAGGATTTTAAACAATATTTTGGAAATGTAAATAAATTTAATTTAAATTAAAACTGCATCTTTATAGCAGTGGTACACAAAGATTGCTTTGAGAGCAACATACATTTGAGGTTCTGAGAGCTATCTGTATCCAATGATTTTGTATCCTCTAGTTTTACTGTAGTCTGGACACTCAAACTAGTGTGACTGTCCCAAACTAAAATGAAAATTAATGCTGCTCTGAACCATGGTTATTCTACATACAAAATTAAGAATAATTCTTGAATTAAATTATTTAATTTCTGCAGCCATGGAATATTCTATATATGTTCTCTTTTTTTTTTTTTCTAGTCTTGCATACTACTTGTTCCCTGTTAGAATCATGTTTAACATTTGAGACATGTACGTAATCTTTGCAACTTGTCCTTAAAAATAAAGTAAGGACAGTTGGTCATAAAACAGCATTTACTTCCTTTCCAAATGTTTCACTGTTGAAAATCCTTACACTTTACCCAAGACATGAAGTGCAAGAATCTGAATGCATCCTCCTCCATGCTCAACAGGGCTGGCTAGGAATGCTGTTTATTTCCTCTGACCTATTCTTGTTTTCTCTTTCTCTCTCTGACTTTCTATTCTAGGATGAATCATCCATGTTCTTCCAGTTTGGTCCCTCAATAGAACAGCAAGCCTCTGTCATGCTCAATATCATGGAAGAATATGACTGGTACATCTTTTCCATTGTCACTACTTACTTCCCTGGTTACCAGGACTTTGTGAACAAGATCCGTAGTACCATTGAACACAGCTTTGTGGGTTGGGAACTGGAGGAGGTCCTCCTGTTGGACATGTCCCTGGACGATGGGGATTCAAAAATCCAGAACCAGCTCAAGAAGCTCCAAAGTCCTGTTATTCTCCTCTACTGCACCAAGGAAGAGGCCACCTACATTTTTGAGGTGGCCAACTCTGTGGGTCTGACAGGCTATGGTTACACATGGATTGTGCCCAGCCTGGTGGCAGGGGATACAGACACAGTGCCATCCGAGTTCCCCACCGGGCTCATCTCTGTCTCATATGATGAATGGGACTATGGTCTTCCTGCCAGAGTGAGGGATGGAATAGCCATAATCACCACGGCTGCTTCTGACATGCTGTCTGAACACAGCTTCATCCCTGAGCCCAAGAGCAGCTGTTATAACACCCAGGAGAAAAGGATTTACCAGTCCAACATGCTCAACAGGTAAGGAAAAGCTTTGGGCTAGCCTTACAAAAGAGAAGTCACAGAGGACCTCTGGCCACCAGAGTAAGTCTGCTAGGGCACATGACGTTTCAGGGGAGCAGGTTGTGTTTGCTAGAACCTGGGCAAGGGGAGGTGGGATTTGCATTGGTATGTGGTGATTGCTGGTACTGTCACTCCCTTAAGGAGTCACACTGTCACACTGTCACACACTTAAGGAGCATCAATACAACAGAAGAGGGGAAAAAGCAGAAAGCAAATGATGCATGATGTATGATGCAATGTGGTGTGCCCTTCTATGCACAAAGGATTTGTTTATATAACAATACTGATCTCCTTAGAGTCTGTTTGTACAAATGGGTGTGTTAACTATCAGATGGATTTTTGTCATAAACAGTGGATATTTTTGTATTTAAATTTAGAAGGCTCTAGGTTCCATTCCAGGCATCAGCAATATATAAACAGGTGTCTGTGGCAGGTGATGGTTGTATAATCCACTCTGGATATTTTCATGGCACCTGTTTTCTAAGTATCTGAGTATCCTCCTTTTGCCCATTTGCTTTGCTTTACAGGAGTAAGAGAGATACAGAGAAGTGTGGACAGCAAAAGCTGCAAAATAATTTAGGATCAACAACTCTGTTGAGCTTCTTCTATACCTTGGAAGCATTTAAAGCCATTTGGTACTTTACTGAAAATCTCCACAAAGAGGAGGACTTGTGTTATCACCTTGCTCACTGGCACTTTGTTGGCCATTTTAATTTGACTCATTATTCTGGATATTTTGAGTTCCATTCTGTCTTCTGTTTCATATGCAGAGAATATGGGCACCTTGATTGAGATTGATTTTTTTCTAGGTAGCAAAAGACAAAAATCAATAGGGAAAAACTATCATCTTCTGTGGAAACAGTGCTAAAACACCTGTTCAAGTTCACAGAGGAAGCCTCTGAGGCAACAGCCTCTAGACGAGCACCCTGACTACTCAGCCTACTTTCTTTGCCCCAGTTGGAGTTCGGGTGCTGTCAGTAACTCTTGACAACTAAAAATGGGAAACTGGGGAATGTAATCTCTGCAGTTTCCTGATGCTAAACTGTCATTCCCTATTATTTTACATATAGAAGTGCTTGGGCAAGTGGTGCCTTTGTGGCAGGGTAAGAAGAATCCAGGCAGCACCTGGTAAAAGAAATTGATGCATGGAGTGTAGTATCTCTGTTAATAGTGCAAATGTGATGCAACCTTTGCAATGTGATGCAACCTTTGCAATGTGATGAACTCTTTGCAATAGTGCAAAGAGTTCGCAACCTCTGACCCCTCACTGTAATCTGTACTAGGCAGTCACAGGGACTGGTGGACAAGAAAGCAGGGCAGATATGTGTGAGTAGCCCTGTTATAGTCTAAAAACATGTGGATAGTTTGGTACCATCTGGAGATGGTGAGTAGGCATGATGAGGAAAGGTAGCTAATGTGATAGTGATGTGGTGGAGGGGAGAGTTGACCTAGCACCTAACCATCCCATCCATTGGACAAGAAGGGTTATTTATCAGTACTGCTTGGGTGCAAATGCAAAATCTCTGTTACTTACTTTGCCAACATTAAATCTGTATGTCTCTGCTCAAACAGGTACCTGACACTTGGCATAGAAGCGTGGTAAACCTCTAGCATGGGTTTTGGGTTTTGCTAATGTGCCTGAAGTAGAGACTTTTTTTTTGCTTTTCATGTTCATGTCAGTGTAGTGCTGAGTGAGGTCTCAAGTGATCCTGAAGATTGTGGCTGCTAGTAGTGTGATAGGAATCCTGTGATGTTCAAACTGCATGTCTCCCACACACAGTCCTGCAGTTCTCCCACAGTTCCCAATCATCAGTGACTGCAAAACATGCTTGTTGGCACTGCTGCTGTTATTACTGTGCTTTCATCACTGTTGTAAACGTAAGTCCTATTTTTGAATATAGAAGAGCTCTAGCTAGTTCTTGGCAAAGAGGCTGAGGTATAAGAAAGCTCTATAGGATAATGACTTACAAGCTGAAAAGAAAGAAAGTCCTTCTCTTGCCGATCTCTATAGCTAATGTTTTCTGTGTCAATACAACATTTTTCTCGCACTGTGTAAATTCTGTAGTACCTAAAAAATCAAGAGACTGAAAAAGTCTCTTCTTTGACCAATTAGATTACTCATGACTCTTTTTTTTCCCTTTTCTCTGTGATCCACTGGCATATCATGAGGTCTAATTGCCTTGACTTCTTCCTCATACTGACTTTTCATTTTCTGCAAGCCATGAAACAACTAAGGGTGACCAATGCTTTAAGCAGTGGTCTCCTTTCCAGCTAGACTTCAAGGAGTCATCCTTGAAATGATCAAAAAAGAAAAACATATTTAATATATACAAAGTTATCAAAAGCGGCATGAAGGTAGACTGCTGCCCTACCTTTCCAACTGATTAATGCTTTTTGAAGAGGGGCTATGTTGTGTCCTTTCAGCAGCCTTTTAGAAAAAAAATGTTATCCCATGCTATGTGATGCAGTATTCTGCAGAGGTCTTTCTACTGATGCTGTACAAGCCTATGCATGATATCATACCTATGTAACTACAATTCTTTTAGGATCCAGTATAGAATCTCTGCAGAGCACTTCTTCATATTGTGTAGCTGTCAGCAGTTCAGACACTCTTGAGTATCTAGATATGACAGGACCATTGTGCAGTATAGATATGCACAGAAACTTGGGCATCCCATACCAGAGCAACTCATGTCAATTTTGAAAAAAATTAGTTTTGTTCTCACCTTCATGGCCTAAATAATGCTGGTCCTTATTCCTTGCCTATTTTAAGTATAGCCATCAAAGGAATGACTGTGGAAATGCGTAGACATACCAAGCTTTTTTTGAGTACCAGTATCAGTCTTGCTGAGAAGCGCAGTCAATTAGTCCATGCTGAGCTATGCTCTGACACTGTTTAGATTGCTTTGGGCACCTAAGCAAGCTCAGAAATCATTATACTCTCTTTACTGTCTTGCAGTTGAATATTTACTGCAGTATAAATATTTTCTTTGACTCTCCCAGCATTGGCCTGTGCTCTGCCATTCTGGGCATTTGTTCTTTTATCCTCTCACCAATGTTTCTTTATTATCTCTCTTTCTCTCTCTCTTTTTTTTTTTTTTTTTTTTTTTGAGTGAATGAGATGGCTAAGAGGTGTGAATTTCAGTGGGGAGAATGCTTAGATTTCTTTTTCAGTGAGATTCCTGTTGAACATCTCTAGCATGTGCAAGCTATTGGTTTTCAAAATAAGCCATTTCTGAAAATCCAGAGATTTGACTGGAATGTGATTGCTTCTACTGCAGTCTCACAGTCCGGAGACTGGGTAGAAAGAAATGTAAAGGAGAGTGGTGAAGGGAGTGAAGTGGAGTTGAAGATTTGGACTTACTTCACTGCCTGAAATTATTGGTTATAATTTATGTTCGTACCTTTACGTCTCATTGAAAGTGCTAAACTTTAAACCTGTCCTAAAATTTTTGTTTTTTGAGGATATTATGGATTCTACAGATCTGCTCAGTTTTCTTGGATACTGGCTGCTTCGTACTACCTCTAACCTCTTCCGTCTCCTAGGATCCCATAGCACTCGAGCATGGTACAAAACGTAGTGGTAATAGGTGTGTGACTACAACATGGTCAGACTTGCTTTGGACTGGACTTGAGGTTTTGCTACACTAATTTTATTCCTGCCCTAGACCCAGCAGTACTGTATTCAGTCATCTGCAGCTTTCAGTTCCCCCTCAGCATGCCTACACAGAACAGATAAATGTATGTATGTGGGCTTGATGTCTGGGGACACTGCAAAGTGTGTGTAACCTAATACATTACCATGTAGCTGGTGTTTCAGGAAATCTTGAAGCTAATCCAAAATGGTCCAATTTACTTCAAAACCATAGCTGGAAAGTATTGTGATAAAGGAATTTTCCCATTTTATTCTTTGGTGAGTGACGTAACCAGCTGAAAAAGTATATAATTTAATTCAGCTGGGGTGCATTATGTAGTAAGACTGTGAATTAGTCATTTTCCAAGATAAGCCTTTGAACCTTGAATACTTACTGCCTTTTTTTTTAAGAATGCAACTAAAATCAAATGATCTTGCTCCATGTAGTCCGCTGGTGATTGGTCTGGGTGTATGATGGAGTAAGGAAAAATAAACTGCAAGTTCCACAGGAACTTAAAGAAAAAATTCTTAACAATGTGGGTGACAGAGCACTGGAACAGGCTGCCCAGAGAGGTTGTGGAGTCTCCTTCTCTGGAGACCTTCAAGACCGGCTTGGATGCAGCCCTGTGCCACATGCTCTAGGTGATCCTGCATATGTAGGGCGGTTGGACTAGATGACCTCTAGAGGTCATAGAATCATGGAATCATAGAATCATAGAATGCCTAAGGTTGGAAGGGACCTCTAGAGGTCATCTAGTCTAGAGGTCCCTTCCAACCTTAAGCATTCTATAAATCTATGAATGTTGCAGAGGTTCAGAAAGCAAGTATGGTTTCTCTAGGTTTCTACCTTTCTTACAGTGACACTTTTTGTTTTTAAAAGTGCTTGTGCAAACAAAATTTGGTTTGATCTAATGGCTGTAAGCACAAAAAGAATCAGGATGGACTTTTATCTAAATGTCATTTCTCACCAGTGTAGGTGTTTGGTCTGCATGTTGTCATATTAATAATGGTCTCATAGCAACTGTTTCTTGTCCATCTTGAAACTGATGCTTTTCTGTGTTGTTTTGGATTTGAGAATTATGATATCAGCTACTGAATATTGCACTCTTCTTTTCTTTCCTAGAAATCAGCCCACTGGTGAGATAAGTCCATTAACTAATAGAAAAATGGCACTTTAAGAAAGACTTGTTTTACAAGTATTAGTTTTCCTTTTTAATGTTCTTGAAGAAGTTTTATTCTCATGAAAGATTTATCTTCATTTATCTCCAGACTTTGGTAGTCATTTGGAGCTCAAATATCTAAAACTATTAAGTACTTGATTTATTTATTCCTCTATTGTCCTAAAAGGAATCTGTGCAAGGGTTTGAGTTTTCTAGTTTATAGTTTTCTCAGTCACCAGTCTTCTCCTGGACGTCCCGCAAATCACTAATCTCTGTACTCCCTCTAACAGATGAGATGATTACATTGATCAGGAAGGAGTTTCTGACAAGGTTGTCCTCAGATCTGGAATTCATTCCTCTTAGTTCTTCCAGGGGAGTCTTTGCTAACCTTCTAGGTATTCTGCAAAACCCATCTACGCTCCCTTCACCATGACTGCTGAAGAGTGAGTGGGAGGAGATGGCTTTGCTTATAGGCAGCTTTCTGCTTATTTTGTTACTTTAATTGATGGGACAGATTTCCTTCAGCTCAGAATGGGTGCCTCTCATTACATTTCAGAAATAGGCAGAAAATAAATAAAAGACAGGAGCATTCTTGGGAGTGGAACTCAGGGATGAGTCATGAGAAAAGAATATGATTTCCGGCACATATCATTTGAAGCTCAGCCTTTTTGTATGAATATTTGCAGTTATCGGGCTACATAAGCTGTGTTTTTTTATAGCCTTCCATGAGACCTTTGTTCTTCCTACTGGTTGTCATGGCTGCTTGTGAATGCTGGGCCATAACTACTAGTTTGTTGTTATAGGGTAACTAATGAGTTCTACACTGATCGGCTTTAATAGTCTCTCATTTAGCACCAGGCTGCACACACCAGTTTTTATTTTAATAAAAAGTGCAATGAAGCATTTGCTTTGGAATTGAAAATACAAATGTGGGATTGTACTGGTTTTGCAAATACACTGGAAGCAGAACAAAGGCAGATTCAATTCTGCACCTCAAATTCCACAAATATAAAAACAGCTGGCAACCTAGCCCTATTTATTGTCTGAGCATATGTAATACTTCCACTTTGGGGTAGAAACTAACTTTCATCTGTAGCTTTCCAGGCCAAGCAGTCAAGAAATATAAAAGCGCCCTTGATGAACAGTTGGAGACTATTTTGCCTGAAACAGTCAGGGCAAGCTCTGTTCTCACAGTGCCACATTGCCCTAGCAGTAATTAGGAATCACTGGGGTTTTGGACGGCTGAATGGTAAGTTGGTGAGGAGAGGAGGTACTTGCAAGACGATTGCATGAATATATTGCTCCCCTGAATGGCACTCAAGACCGTATGGTACACATGTTTCTGTGAAAGTATACAGTGCCATTGTCTCCTTCAAAGCCTTGGGCCACCCTGCTAACCGGTAGCAGTACTATGCCCATAACACCCTGAACCCACTTTCCCCAGGTCAGTGCCAAAAGCAGTGCCCTTTGGGTCTTCCTGTACCCCTCCTGGCTCTTCCTCATTTCTGGGGCCTCTCCCTAATATCTCGCCTTCTCCTTTCCAGCCATGGTAGCTCTTGCCTGCCATGTCAGACACAAGGATAGGCATATGTCATTTATACTTACTGTCATGGAACTCCTCTGTACTGTCTTAAAGTTGAAAGAGCCACACACCTCAGGCGGGTTTTTTAAAGCAGGAATGGAGAGGGAGAGGACAGAGATGCTCCCTTCTCTATTGGTAAGACCGGTGACTGAATTTCTTGATAACACACACAAGCTCTGGACAGTATGAAGGTCTCGCGGACTTTTGGGAGAAGACATCTAGCTTGCCAAGTGTCTAGGAAGCCATGCTCCAACCCTTAAAGCCAGTGCTGCTACAGTGGTGAAAGTTGCTACATTTGGACTTGCTTCTTAAATCCTGGGAGGAAAGGAGAGAAGATATAAGCAGTGTGTTCCTGTGGATACAGAAATTGCCCTTTTCAGAAACTTGGAAGGTGAGGGAGCATATGTGAGTTTTGACCTTTCAAAGCCTTTACGCTGGTGTCTTGTTAGCAGCTTGTTATGTTCCTGCTGGCTGGTTTGTCCGGCTGCCGTTAGGTTGGTATTAGCTGGCAGCACGTGGAGTGAGCGCTGATGACATATTAGAGATCCCTGCTGCTGAAGTCTACTTGTTCCTGTCACTGCTCTAGTGGCAGCTGGAGGCTGGGGATGGCCAGTGCCTCCTGTGTCGGTCAGGGTCTCTCTGCCATCCTGCAGCCCTTGTTGTACATAACCTCATTGTCTGTGGCTCACATACCACTATTGCTTTCTTTTTTTTTCTGTCCTATATATCCTTTTGCGTTTTATTTATCCTGTATGCATGTAACCGTGTTTGGTTCCCCTTGTCATGTTTGTTCAGTTCTGGTGAAAGGTGCTGTGTTAGTAACCCTGGTGTTATTGCTTACTCTTCTCCCCTGTCTTGCAATGAGCAGGTATAGCTCACGGGGTGGTACAGGGGGAATGTTTGCTGTGTCCTGGAACAGTGTTGATTTCTTCTTGTTCATCTTCTCAACTCTGATCCCTTCCTTCCTGGAGTGCACTGGCAGATGTGCAGGATGCTGAGGGCACCTTTGCAGGCATTAGGGTGATTAGTGTGCGCTGCCAATGGTGCCCAGCACAGAATGTCAAGGTCTATGTCTGTCTGTTCTCCTTACTTTGTCCAGCTCCCTAAATCCAGTGCTTGGGTAAAGGAAGTGAAAGGAACAGCTTTTTCATCCGGGAGGGGTCTAAAATCCAACTCAGCTCACTAGTAAGAAACTGATGACTCCTGGCTTCTGAAAGGAAAAATGTGATGGGGGAAAAGAAGAGAGCAGAAAGGCTGGCTGCTTTGCTCTTCAGCCTTTCCCACAGGATGCTTTGGTCTTGCAGGATGAGGCTTTCTCGGAGAAAGCAGAGAGAAAACACTTGCTTTGTGAGAACAGCTGAATTTTTGATTCACTTTGTGGTTATGATACAGTAGGATAGTTAAGTGGAGTGGTGGTTTTTAGGCAAGGGCTTTTCTCTTCATTAGAGGATACAGCCTTTTCATAAAGATCACCAAAATCTACCAGCTGAGAATGAATTTTGGTATGTACCACCATTTTTGAGATGGAAAACTGTCCATGTTCTGCTCCCAGCCTTCTGAGACATCTGTTTCACAGCCAAGGCAAATTAGTGCTAATACTGTATCAACTTCGCTTGCTGGTGACAGTATGCTTTAACTTGTGCACTCAGGCTATCTTCCTACTGTTAATGAAAAGTGAACCAAGCTCTTTCCTCTACAGTGGAGCTCAAGGAAATAGTGGGAAACCACAAACACAAGGTGGCCTATGGTTAGCGTTAACTAGAGCTGCATGTTCCTCTAGTGGCAAAACACAACTGCAGTCCTGTGGGCTATGAAGCATCTCAGGGAGTTTGACAATCTGCTCTTGCAGCATAGTGGAAGGAGGATGTCAAATAGTCCCCTTCCTTCAGGGACTGACTTCGTGTAGCTGTGGGTATTTTCTGAACTTGCAGCCTGTAAATCAATGGTTAATCATTTGCAGTTTTACCACAAGATCCTGTAAGGAACACATGCATACTTCTTTTTTGTTTTGATGGAAAGATTTTTTTTTTCTTCTCAGTCTTAATGTTCTTACTATCTTTCAAGTTTTTAAAAATAGGAACAGCTGCGTTGCTATGGCTCCCCGTGCAACTCTGGAGCAGCTTTCTTTTCTCTTTGATGCGATTTCAGTTCAAAATGTGTTTTAATAAGGCACCAGGCTGGTACGCCGCCTAGTGGCTCCATCCCGGGGGTGTGTGGGGATAGCTGGGGCAGTATTCAGGATCTAAATACAAGATACAAAAATACATGAATAAAGGAAAGAAAAAAAACAGGTGGCTTTTTTTTTGGAAGAGTCAAGACATTAACTGTCTTGTGCTCTGTGTTACATTCTGGTGTTTTAAAACCATCCCTAGAATTTAACTTTGGGTATTATATTCCACCTTCTATCCTATACCATTGTGCAATGTTCTTAAACCGGGTAAAATATCAGACCTGTTCCACTCTAGAGGCACCTGCAATCCAAAGGTGGATGAAATGGTCTTTGCTGGATGTGCTTAGTCTGAGAAATCATTGTGCTCATTTAAAGCTAAGCTCATCGTTAAGTGTTTTGATGAATTGAGGCTTTGAGCACTATTGACTGGCTGCTGCTGCTACAATTCCTCTCAGAATCATTGCTTTAAGGATGTACTTGAGTATTGCATCCAAATTTTAGGGGAAAATGTGGATCTGCATATCTGTGGGACAGCTGAATACTCATCTCTAATGGCCCAAACAACTGTCATTTCGAACACCTGTTATCTGTGAGGAATCCAGACCTTTGTGTGTAATATATATCCCTCTCTTGGTCCATTTATGAATAGATAGATATTTTAAATGTTTTGTTTCATGTTGCAAAATTTATTTTCATTCTCAGTCTAAAGGTGAACATTTTGAAAAGTCTGAGGAAAGAGCCCTGTTACTCCAATTTTGAATTATGAGAGTGTGAAATAAATGCATTTGTTCTGCTTTCAAACAATTATTCAACAGTGTGTTTTTTGGGAGCATGGGCAAATCACTCAAAGCTAGCTTCATGTTCAAACTTCAAAGGTTGGAATTTAGTGTTCAGCTCAAGATACCAGCCTTTTTTAGATTATAAAAATTGATTTTGAAGTAAGTATAAACTTACCACTTACGAGGGTGGTGTATGTTACCTTAATGTAATATTTTTGCTTACACTCACTATATACTAAATTTCATGAAATATTTGAATGAAAAGTGAGCTAGAGTTGTTGATATTTAGAATACTTAAATGTGAATGAAATAGTGAAATAGAAACTAGAAATGGCAGAGACGTGTCAGCTGGTCCAGTGTACTACCTTTTTTGTCATTCCTGCAGTGTATTCTGTCCTGATTTAGGTAATAAAAATATCCCTACTCAAGCCTGCAAGCATCTTAATGTAAAATGAATACGAAAATCTAACCATAGTGCCCTTGAGATCATCAATCAGATTGAATGCTGTCAGCCATTTCCGTATAAAATTCATTCTTTTCCACCCCTGCGGAGAGATTCCTGAGCTTCCTGTATCACCCTTAACAGGTCTCCACACCTGTCTTGATTGAGTAAAGATTGTAATGTGATTAAAGCTTTTCTCTGCAGTAAGGTACCATGAAAAATGCTTGAAAAACAGAGTGGGTGAGCTTGGTTGTGCTTTGTGAGGATCTGGAGAGATGGCAACTAATCGGATGAAAAGTTCACCCACTCATGGCGTACTTAGTGTGGAAGATTGCTGCCACATTCAGATGAAAACCAGTGTGTATCTGTGGCCTGGCAGTGGTTAAAAGCACACAAACGCTGACTTGACACTGTTTTGTTTTGTTTTCCTATATTTTTGAAGCAGTATTAAAACGAGATGGAAATGAGTTTTCAGTGTCAAAACATCCAGCGTTCTTCACTGTATTATTAGTGTCACAAATGAAATCATTTTTCAGCAAGATGGCTACCTCCAGTAGCAGTGTCAGCATCTTACATTTATTTATGGCAGGCTATAGTGTCTTTTATCTGCAATTCCAAGACACTTCACAAAGTAGAAAAGCACTGCTTAATTCACCACTAAAACTCAGTCTTCTGAGGGGTGAAATAGTGCAACTGTTTAACAGCACCCAGTCAGAACAGAGCAGAGATGAACACCACATCTTACTGCCACTGCAAGAGAAATGTCAGCTAGCAGAATATAATTGCTAGAGGTGAATTTTGGCCAGGACATTAAGGCTGTTTTAATAAGCACAAGAGATTAGCGGCAGCACCGACATGCTTCTCATGTGTCCATGCAGAGCAGCAAAATGCAGTTTCAGAAGTGGTTTCAGGAAGGAGGCTGGCAGCTTTTCCAGCATTCAGATTTCATCAGATGATACGTGCTTTGAAAGACCTCCTCTACGTTTCCTCTAGATTCTACGTTGATTATTTTCCTCAGAAGTCAGCTTTGGGCAGAGCGAGATGTCCAGTGAGACTGCTATGACCCTGCACTGGGCATAGTCAGTGATAACTAGAACTAGGTGGAGAGCAAAAGAGTTGAGTATCATGAAACTCTGGGAAGCCACAGGGTAGTAGATGCTATAAAATAAGAGATGATCCCACAAAAAAAGGATGATTTTTCCTATTTTTTCTTTTTTTTTTGGTAACTCTCTTCCTCTTTAAAAGTAATGTGACACTGGCAGATGGCAGACAAAGCCCTTTGAATGACAGGAGGTACCTCAAGCACAGACTACTGCAAGTGGTAGTCGTAAAGATGCCTACTCTGCCCTCCTGCATCTAAGTGCTAGCATGTGATATAGTGAGAACTCAGAAGAGTACTTGCTGCTGCTTAAGCCATGAAAAAATGCTCTTCAGCATCACCAAGGGACTGTGTGGACTTTGAGGTGCAAAGTGTAGATGCTTACAACCTCTGAATATATCCCGAAAATCTAGCAACTGCTCTTCAATATGCATTATGTGTAGCTTCATCAAATAGCTGCTCTGGAGACAGCATGTGAAGTTGAGATCTCCATCCCCTTGGTTTGCCCGGTTTCAGGAGATGCAGTGCAACCATTTTTTTCTGGGTTTTGCATGTTCTGCCCTTCTGCTCTGCTGTTCTCTTCCTCTTCTGAACTTCCTTTTCCTTTTCTTGCAGGCATGGTGTTGAGATGGCTTGGTGTGGGGGGTCTACCTGCAAATATATTTTGATATGAATTTAACTGTGAGGAGGAGGAGGTCTTGTCTTTTACCAGTATGAAACTACTGCTGAGATGAGACAAGTATCCTGGAGAAGGTGCCAACTCACAGTTTCTCTGTTTGCTGTGGAAAGTTGCTAGTTCTGGGAAGGGCTCCAGTTTGACTGGCTAGAGCAAGTTTGATTAAAACAAATTACTGATTTGTATTTATTTCTCCAAGCAATTTTTCATGGAAAGCTCCAGTTTGAATTGATGAAGGTGCAAGCTTAGCAACACTGTGAAATTGATTTGGTATAGTTTATTATAGTTCCGTGAAATTGCTTAACAAGAAAGTTTGGCAGAGAGAGGGAAGTGAACAAGAAGAGCATGGCACTGCCAACAGTGAGTGGTACTGGAAGTACCCTGTAAGCCAGCACACTATGTTTATTCATTCAGGAGGTAGACATAGCACCAGGAGAGTGGAGGATCTGCTCAAGCAGCTGGGTGAGAGGTATGCACAGTCTTCTGTGTGCAATCAGATTGGTCTACACTGTGAGTTATGCAATCCCTTCCCTTCCTTTTTCCTATTCATTTCTGGACCCTCAAAAAATCTGGAGAAGGGATCCTACATCTCTGTGCTCAGCTGCACCACTTCTGACACCTTCATCCCAGCCATCAGTTGGCACAGTGAAAGCACTTTCCCAGGAGAAGGGTATGGACACAGAAAGACAGAGGAGTGTGAGGATGGGGTGCAGAAGGAGGAGCACTTGGGGAAATAAAGCAACATTGGTCCTGTTTTTACAGCCCTCACCATAAAGGGAACACAGGCTATTCCTGGTACCTCCTGAACTGGCATGCAGCTGTTTTCTCAAGTGGGCGGGTTGGGGGTGGCACTGACCTTTATTTTTCTGCATGGTCTGTAGTCTACCTTTTCAGTTGCTACAAATTAGAGCAGCAGCACTGAAAGTGCTTGTGACCTTGGTTATACCTATTCTGTTAAAGCTGGACAGTGAGGAAACCTAGCTCAGTAAATTCCTGCACACATTTGTCATTGCCTGAGGATAAGTCAAGGGGAAAAAAAAGCCATATACATTTGCTGTGTTATGATGGAAGCTCATCCTGGAAGCTTTTTAAAGCCATAGGAGAAGAAAGAAAGAATTGCGTGAAGGCATGTAAGCATCTCATTTGGAGGTGGTTGAATGAGAAATGTTCCTCAGTCCTTCTTGTCTGAAAAAAGTACTAGGATCCAGAGGAAAGGAGCTGCAGGATTGATAAAGGACATAAGCAGCACAGGGACAACAGCATTCATCTAACTTTTAGGCCTGAAGGTGAGTGCTCGGAAGGCAGTGAACTCTCAGCATTCCATGTGTTGCTCCAAGAAAAGCAGTGCTGCAATGAGGTGCCTGGGAGGCTGTTTGCTAGCACCTATGGCAAGGAACTGGAGAGGGTGTAAGGGAAAGCTGCACATTTATTTGGGTGTGGGTAGCATTCAAGTACTGCAGAGGTGCCGCTAGGAATCGGCAGAACAGGTTCTATGGTGGCACTTGCTGGTGGGACTATGAAAGATGATGATGAACTGAGGAAGGTCCTGCTTATAGGAAAGACTCTCAAGGAGCATCTCACACTGTTACTATGTCAAAAAGCTTGCTTTTCTAGTCAAGTCCTCAGTCGTCTTGGTTTTGCAGTGTTTCATCATTAAAGATGCTGTTTTCTCCTGTTCGTTCTTTGTGCCAGGAATTTTTTTTTTCCTTTTTTCCTCCTGCCTTGTTAGCAGGCATGGGAGTGGCAGTGGGTGCTAGAGTGATTTTAAAATACATACTTCTGCAGTGTATCTACCAAAGATGTTAGTGGTGGGTAGTCAAGTAAGGAACAAATGATTGAACAAATGCTTAGATTCTTGAACTCACTGGCAATTTTGTGACTTCCTCCTCAACCCACTGATCCTAATGGGCTTCCCACTGTTTGCCTGAGAGAGTGCTGAGTAGGGTTGCGAGTGGGACTCTTGTGTGCCTGCCAGACCAACAGTAGTCTTTGCTAATTGACTTTTTTTTTCCTTTTTTAATACAATTTTGGGGCAGGCTTGCAGAACTCCATTTAAGAAAGACAGAATAGAAGGGTTGCGGGGGATGCAATAATCCATAGAGCTAAGCTCTAAATTTGTACGCTGAATGCTCATGGTGATTTGCAAACAGTCAAGGATGAACCCACTGTCCTTGTTATCAGACATGTCCCCTTTGTGTGTCTGTTACTCCCATGTGGCCCTCCCTTGCTCCATTCCTCCATCTTTCTCATTCTTCTTTTAATAGGTGATTTTTTTTTTTTACAGAAAAAATAAATCCTGATTTAAAATAGAAGAACCACCGCATTTTCTTCACCTCTATTCTTTCTTTCATCTATTCTTTCCATGGAAGTGTTTGAAGTAGCATAAGTTCCTGAGAAAGGCATTTTTTTTTCTCCCTTTGTGCTTTGCCTCTGTGTCCCTTCTTCATTATATCTTCTCTTTGTTATTTTTTTTTGCCTGCCTCATATCTATGTTTCTCCCCATCTCTCAACCCTTCTTCAAGGCTCTTTCTTCATTAATATGTTAATTTCTAGCCCAGGAATGCTTCTCGCGGTTCACTGTTCACCAGAGAGCGCCAAAGAGAAGAGAGCCAGGAGAGAGAGAGGAAGGGACAGAGAGAATAAGGAATAAGAAGGAGGAAAGTAACTTACAGCAGAACAGGACAAAGGATGTAAGCGAAGGGGAGATCTTTCTCTGACTATGTGATGATCGCAGGGAGAAGAGGATTGTCCACAGGTCTCCTTTGAACTGAGTTGGTCTTTCTGTATTGTTTTGATCTTGTCAACCCTTGAAAAGAATTCTTGCTAAAAATTAAAAATAATCAAAATTAAAAAAGAAGCCCTGAACTCTTCTTATTTTGGAACTAACCTCTTTCTGGGGGGCAATTTCCAAATTATTTTGGTTCTTTATGCATATTTTTTGATGCATCAGCTCCTATTCCCACCCTGATCATTTCAGGCTCGAAGAATCAGCTCAAGTCGAGTCATGAATCATATCGGTGGGAAACTCCTAACCAGTGCTAAGGAATAAGGTCTTAGGGCTGTCTGTATTGTCCTAGCTGGCAATATGGAATTAACGTAGTGGGAAAGAACAAAAATATGGAGGATGAGACAACAGGAATGTCTTGATAGAGGTATGGAAGTTGTGACTGAGGGCTAAAGAGACCTCTCAGGGAGCCTCAGAGACCACAAAATTCTTGGAAATATTTTTCTTTAGTCACTTCGTGAATAGCATCAGCATGTGAGAATAGCAGCACCATGGCAGTCTGAAAGACTGTTTGGTCATAGAGCATTCTTCTCTTCCAGTTTTATCATCTGGAGAAATTTGGAGTTGATTAAACACAGAAGAATTATCAGTGTCTTAGGAGCTTTTTTAGACTGACGATTAGATGGTGGTTGGCATGAACATGTTGCATGCATCCTTGCATAAGGTTTTGGGTACGCTTTGCTTCTTGTCTGAAATAGAACAAAACCATTCCAGCAGTCCTCTGAAGGGACTTTTATCCCAGAAAAAGTAACCAGAGATTTTGTCCTCTTCAGCTGAAAAGTAAGGAATGTTCAGCTGTTGTTTGGGTAAGAAGACACGGATAAAGATTCTGAGATCACAGAACTTGGATAGCAGTAAAGATGTTAGAAGTTCTGGGTTTGGAAAGAGCCTGAATTCTGCCACTGGAGATAGAGGTGATAAACCAAGGATTTTCCTCCTGCCTTCTACCAGAGTAGTTACTGGGTAGTAGGTAGCAAAAGGTCAGATGGAGGGGACAAGGATCTCCACACCATGAAACAGAGCTGGGGTAGATGCAGAAAGGCAATGTTCACATTACTGCAGTGCTATTCTGAAACTAGGGAACCCTCAGCTATTGCATTTGCTGCTTCATCTCTAACACAGTGAGACCTCTGCCTGTGATTAGAGTCCTATAATCATGAATGCTCAAGCAAATTAACAGTGCTGCAATGAAAGTCAGCATGGGGGAGCTAAAGTTGAAGGGTGGGTGGCTAGAGGTGAGAAATCAGGTCTGAAGAAATGCATGTGGTAAAGAAGGAAGAAAGGAAAAGTCACTAATCTCATACTGTTACTGTCTCTAATATAGTGCTGCAAAACCGGTACAAGCTGGAAGCAAAATAACTGGGTAGGAAAACTCAGGGGGACTGCTGCAATGTTCTGTGAAGTCCAAGGCCCCTGAGCCAAGAGCCTTTTATATTTTATGCACACGCAACTGTGTCAGATGAATATTGTTAAGGTTGCAAAGGCAAAGCACTTCAAAGGGAAGAAAATGCCAAAATTAAGGTTGTAATCTTAACTTAGCACTCTTGTGTCCATACATTATAGAGGGATGATTTCAGAACTGCATACTGTTTTTTAACACAAGACTCCTGCTTACTTCCGTTTGCAGGATGCATGACATTTCCTGACAGAGGAATGATCCAGTATTTTGTTTTCTTCTCCTTGATTAATATATAGACTTAAGCTTTGTATTGTGCTTACTTTCACAGGCTACTGAGAACAGAGAATTCTCTATCACAAGGTGGCAAATCTTAGTGTAGTATCTCAAAACACCATGAAACTCTTGGATTGTTCATCCTACTCTTGCAAGATGAGAGGGTACAAACTGTTTAATGTATACCTGTTGTATAGACCGAGCACTGAAGAGCTGCAAGATTAAGGTCAAAAGTGTCTATTAATTTTTCATGGCCCCCCTGACACACGAGACATCTTGTTATTCAAAATACTGATCATTACAGAATGCTTTCTGTGTTCAAAGCAAATTTCTCTTTGACTTCAGGTCAGCAATTGCTCACATTACCCCCCAGCATCTTAACTCGAACTGGGCTACACTCTTGATTGAATTTTTTTTTAATATTATATTGAAGATTTGATGACATGCAAATATATGGGATGTGTGTTTGTATACTGATTAATTGTTTGTTTTGCAGAAATGTTTTGCAAGGGGTAATGGGTACAAATTGAAACACGGGAATTTTCATCTCCTTATGAGGAAGAATTTCTTGATTGTCTGGGTGACTGAGCACTGGAACAGGCTCCCCAGAGAGGCTATGGAGTCTTCTGGTTTGGAGATCTTCCAAATCCGCCTGGATGTCACCCTTTGCCACATGGTCTAGGTATCCCTGCTTGAGCAGGGGGCTTGGACTAGATGATCTCTAGAGGCTTCTTCCAACCTTAACCATTCTGTGATCTCTAGAGGTCTCTTCCAACGTCAACTGTTTTGTGATTATGTGTTTCTGTGATATCATCTACTACCGAGGAGAAAAATAGCCTCCAAAATGTTTCCTTTTTTATTTTAATTTGATTTTTCCATGGGTTTTAGATGAAGCAATTTTTCATTCAAATTAGTTAATATTTCAGTATATTTCTTCCCTTTTTGTGGAAAAAAAAAGTTTGATTTTTTTCCAAATAAAAAGAGAGCAAACTATATGGTGGAACTATATGTTTTGTTTTAACAAAGTCAAAACTTCACACTTACTGATTTGCCAAAAATAGGGGGTTTGGTTTGTCTCAAAATGCTTATCATGTTTGGAGTGCCACCAAACCAAAAAGGGAGGCAAATGGTTTGTCTGGGTTTTCTCAAGAAACCAAAAAATGAGGTGCGTGGATTTAGTGACTGCTTGCAAAGAATGTGGCTTCAGAAATTCTACTGGCATCACCATGGACCTGATTGCCAAAATAGCCAGCTTTCCAGTGCAGCATTCAAACAACTTTCAAACCATGTGATTGTCCTGTTTATTACACCCATTTTCTGACTTTCTCTTGACTACTGCCCACTTTTTTAAACACCTAAGTTTGAATCCCTGTTCAATCCATCTGGTACACTGAATGAGACAGAGGTCCTGTAAGAAAAATAGTAGCTGATTATATCATTCTGAACTAACTTGTGGTGGTTATGTAAATGGACTGCATTCAATTTGCTTGAGCAACTTTACTTCTGACATTTCTCCATTTTGTAGTGTTTGACTTTTCATTATGATTTTTTTTCATTGTAGATTCTGTTGTGCAGTTTCCTACATTTTTCAAAATTGTGACAGAAATCCTGAGAAATTCTATCATGTGACATCACACGGATGTAGCCAGACTGGATGCTTGCAAACCCTACCCAGACAGCTACTTCTTGAGCTGACAGAAAAAGGCTTCAGTAGCATTAGGGAATACCATCCTGTGCATTTGTTAGTTCCTAACAGGGCTATGACACATACATAGCAGGTTTCAGGTCTGTGTTGGTCTCAGAGAAGTGCGAGAGCTAGGAATCTGGGATTGCAGATGCTGGTAGAGTACACAGTTTAGTGGCCACATGCTTTTCTGCCATTTCTCTTCATCATGACATCCTCCAATCCGCCCTGTTTCTTCTGAATCCTTGTCCCAGACTGGATCTTACCTATCAAGCCTAGGTCTTAATTCATAGGCTCTTCATCTAACCTATAGTCATTATCTCCAGAAAATTCTAGCTCCACTTCTTGACTCTGTTCTTCTTGCTTTGATATATTTCCATTTATCTCACATTCTGGCTCCTTGACACATCTGTCTTCCCCTGCCCTCTGCCCCAGCAACTCCCAGGATCTTTACTCAATCAGATGTCAGTGTGGCACCTTCCAGATATTGTTTCAGCCACATTTATTCTTCTCTCAGTGCACTGGCTCAGTGTGACCGATCCTCTTTCTGTTTCTTGCCCTCTGCTTTTGAATGAATCTCTTCCAATGATCTGTGTCCTGAGAGGAGACCGGAACAGGGAAGACTGAAAACCCAACAGATACAGGCGTCCTTCTCCGCTTCCTCATCCAGATGTAGACTTGTGTTCATTTGTGGAAAAACTCCCTTGGCTTAGAAAGGCCCATTCAGAAGAGAATCTTGGGAAGTTTTTCACTGGAAAGCGCTATTAAGTCTGTTGAACAAGTGTAAATTGCAGTTTTTCCAAAGGCTTACCACTTGTCTAGGTTTTCACAAGTATGGCAAAAAAAAGAGTGTGTGACGTGAAAGGAAAATTTCTTTCCTTTCTCATCAAAATTCAAGTCGCTTGAAAGCAGAGCGTGTACTGAAGCTTTTGAAAAAGATCGCTTTTATCTTAACATGGGTGAAACATCTTTCCTCTAGCCTGTTCTTGGAAAAAGACCGTGTCCCTTTTACTTCAATTCTGCTCAAATGTGAAGCCAGGGTAAACATCTAATATGGGAAATTTTAAACCAAACAGATAAAGTTTGTCTTAGCTAGAGGAAACTGGAAGGAGGACTTTAGGACAGGAGGCAGGGGGCAGACCGAAGAGATGGTTATAGCAGCTCCAGCCATGCAGATATCACCTGTGCTTGCTGGCTTCCTGAGGCATTTCTTGCAGGTCATGAGAGCTCTGTGCACTGGCTGAACATGTCCTTGCACATAAGGGTTCAAAGCTGGGGGCTCAGTCACTGTGTAGAGAAATAATTTGTTTTATTTAAACTTGAATTAAAAACAAGGCTTCTTAAAAAGTGCCTACCCCAGGCTTTCAACACCTGTAATACTCATTTAAAAATGCATGTCACACAATGAAAGAAAATCAGTGCCAGTCCCCAGCATTGAACTAAAACCAACCAACCAAGTGATTAGAACAAACAGGCAAAAAATGGAAAAAAAATCCAGCCCTCCACAATCCGTCTTTCTCTTTCTCTTCCTTTTCTCCGTCCTTTATTGCTTCGGCCACGGGTGTCCAGCTACAGGATTGTATTTTGGAGACCTGCTTTCAGCAAACTGCTTTAACTCATGCAGTTCATGAATCATCCCCACACATGCGAAACGTTGGTGAGAAAGAAACAGTGACAGATTTTTTTCTCACTTACTATATAAAATTTCTAGGAACGCAATGGAATGGTTACAGACTTAAACTGAATACTATGCTATGAGTTATAAGAGTGACAAATTGGAAGAGGGGATTAATTTGGGGTCATAATGATGAGAGAGACCATTGATTTTCTTCTGCTGGGTGGGAGCTTCTGCTCCTCAGAGAGAACGCAATAGGAAGTATAACTTCTGTGGACTCAGATAAATATTTTCTGATCAAAAAGGGAATTTCAGAAACAAAAATCTTGGTTGTCTGGGGAATGGGCAAGGTAGCTTCGAACCGCACCATAGCCATTGACAAAATATTCCTACTCACTAACAGTGACATGGTGCACTGGTGAGATAAACCTGGTGGTGTCAGCCTGATTCAGAACTGATATGGTCCCTCTTTTGAGCAAGATGCCTTCTCAGATGCTGTGAGTTATCCATACAGAAGGTGAAAGACTTTGCTGAGGACTCCATGGCATGTAAGTAATCTTTCCTGGATGGCTTTCAGCACACAGGAGGTCACCTGCGGAGGGAACTTCCTCAGCTGCTGCCCCTTTTATCTACAGGGCCATGGTGTTGCCTCCTTGCATAAACCTGAAATATACTGACTATAGATAGAAAAAGAAAGAAGAAACAAGAAAAATATCAGCATCTCAAATGATGTGCAAGAGGGTTGGTGCCTGTGGCACTGCATGTATTCAATTTCAGTATGCTGTATTTACTTCTCTTTCCTCTTTCTGAAAAGACAACCTTCAGGCACTTTGCTAAATGGATTGAAAGGTTTGTCTGGTTTTAATGATGCTTCTGTAAGTGCCTCTGTGTTACTCCTCTACTCAAATGCTTCTGAGAGATTTTGCAATGCCTCTCGGTAAATCAGAACATTATGGACACCTTGGTATTTAGTGGGTAGGCAATGTTCTGTTCTGGGACTTCTTCAAAAGAAGTGACTGGCTTAATAAGCTAATATTTTCTAGGAGATGTTATCCTAATCTGGGAGAACACGGGAACAATCAGTGGAATAATTAAGATGTGTCTACTAGACTGACATGAATATTTAGCTATCTTGATCAGATGAATTGGAAGTATGGCTTCTTTCTGAGTTGGCATCCTGTTCCTTAGGTATATGGAATCTATTTGCCCTGTATTGTACAATTCCATGCATACTTCTGCAGCAGACCCTTCTTAGTGGAGACACATTCATGCTCTACTGCTGATTATCATGATATAAATTCAGAACACTAGAATGTCTAAATGGGGAAGACTGAGTGTTGCAAAAGAATGGCAGCAGAGGAAGACTAACTGAAGTCACTGCATGTTTACCTCTGCACAGCTGAGATAAGATTAGACTCTGTGATTTTAGCAGTGGCAGGGGGAAATAAGTGAGCAGGCATAACCGAAAAAATATAGTTCTGGTGCCTGGTTTCTCAGCATGACAGTCACAAACCAGTGCCCAGGAAAAAGATTGTCTGAGCAGACTTTGTTGCTTACATTCCTGAGTGGCCTGGGCTACATCCCAGTGGAGCAGAATAGAAGACCCTGGAGCAGGAAAGATTGATTTGGTCTCACTTAGTGATATTATTTATTAAAAAAAAGAGGTTTGCAGGATTTGCAGAGGATCTCAAGGAACAACTGCTGTAGGGTGGCACATGTATTCAGTTATCAGTTGGCTACATCTACTCCTAACCATACTAGATGCTGTGACTATACCCCACTATGGGGTACCTGTCATTGCCTACAGGGCACTCAAGCTCCAGGTGCTGCTGGAAGAAGTATTTAAATGCTAGTATATATTTAAGTATGAAATGATATGAAATTAGTTCAGAAGAAGGGATTGAAAGTATATCAGAATATATGATGACCTCAAATTTATAGGATCTGGCCTGGAAGGACTTGTTTGAAATCCTTGACTGTTCATAAGTGGGTATTTCAGGCTTAAGGTTCTCTGCTTTCTAGTTTTACCTACTGGTCTCTGTGGAGGGGGAAAGGATAATCTTGGTGAATGACTTGAGGCAGACAGTAGAGAGAGCAGAGGATGTGCAACAGAAGGTCTGTGAATAATGGCAGAATAGATCTAACCTGTAAATGGCTCTGTATGCACAAGAGCATTTCCTGCTCTTGAACTCTGAATAGGGTCTAGAGACTTTTCATCTTACATATACCTCTTATCTGGTAACTAGTGTTTGAGCAGTAGCCTTTGGAAATGAAGACTCAGCAGCTGAGACCAAATTTGTGGAAATAAGCAAGGATTTGCAGAAGGCAAAATTTCATAACAACTCAGCGCAGTGAGTTCTCTGGCAATGTCCCATGCAGTGATGTAACTAATGTGTGGTTAGGGGGAAAGCTGAGGTGCAAATTTGCAGTGCTGCATCCCAGAGCTTGAGATGATTCTTAAAGGCAGACACAATCAGGGTGTGGATGGAGCTGAGTGGGACTGTATGAGTGGGAGAGGAAACATTGCTGGCCGACTCTGGCAATGGGGGGGGGTGCCTATTCTGGCAGCAGGTGGGTGAGCTCGTGGGCTGTAGTGAGAGGGTGGTGAATATGCATGACTGAATTAGTAGTTCGTTATACATGTGGCTGAGTCAGTGCGGGAGAGGAGAGTGGTCAGTGAGGCAGATTTCTTCTGTTCCTCTAGTCATGGTGTGAAGAGAGTACTGAGGTCAGTACTTCGATAGGGTTGTGAATCTAGTCGGACTCTGAAGGAGCAATAGCTGAGCACTGAAACCACTTTTTCAGTTCTCTGGGACACTGCAGCATCCCGATACCCTGTAGGGCTTTGTGAACCATTTTCTAGCTATTATAAATTACTACAAAGCAACAAATCCACTTACATCTGAATATTAAAAAAATATATATTTTTTTCCATCGTCTTCCTTGCCTATCTCTCTCACTTTTCCACCCTTGTCACTTTGTCTTTGTTATCTCTCGGTGGCTGTCACTTGTAGCTAAAATGGACTTTCTTGTTACCCCTATTGATTCTCCCTTTCAAATGTGGTTAGCAGTGATCTTGGAGGCTACACCATATTATACAGTGTAAAGAGGCTGCATTGTGTCTTGCGGAGGGGGTAAGGTAAAGCAGGACCAATTTATGATGAGAAGTACCTGGAAACTGGGGTACAAATCAATAAGAAAGCTGACTGGGCAAGCTAGAGTCAAAGGTCTTGCAGTCAGCATGCTGGGAATTACACTGGAGTGGAGGCTGGGAACTGGCAGCTGTGTTTATCTGGAGAGGGTTCCCCTTTCACCCCTTGACTTGGATGAGACTGCTGTGTTGGAGCATGAGCCTTTGAGACTGTGCTGCTGGGTCTCTTGAAATGCAGAAGTTGTAGTGGGAGAGAGATTCTGGTGCTGGTGGGAAGGTGGGAAGGTAGGAAAGGGAGAGAGGAGATAGATGTGGGTAAGAATGTGCATATTCCCTTTGTGTGTGTGTGTGTGTGTATATATGTGTGTATTTCCCCAGGGACTGTGGGTCCTCTCCTCTCTGCTTTGCAGTGACTGGCTGCAGGTTTGCTCTGGGGCAGGAAGTGGGTGACACCGGGAAAGGTGGTGGTTTCTGGTCTAGGATCAGTCCAGCTGTAAGTCAATCACTCCTCCCTGCAGAGCTCTTCCCTTTAGTCTATGGCTTGGGTATCAGGTCCTCTCTTCAGCTGTGGAAGAAGGATTGTGTGTGTGTGTGTGTATGTGTAGAAAACACTCCAGATAATTGGGTTTCCTATCACCAAGAAACATGAGGGCAGGAAAAACAGCTGATATTAACCTTGTGCATTTGGTAGCAGTTGCTTTTCTTTTACTGAATGGGATATCGCCTGTCTTCCCTTCATGCCTCCTCCCCCCGCCTCGCTGCGCTGAGATTTACATCAGCCTCCTTAATAAGAAGTGCTCTCTTTTTAATCCCAAGCGAGTGCTGAGCCTTTCACTCAGGGTTTACTCTTGCCTGAAGCGCTCTTCTGAAATAGCAAGATGGCTCTTCAGGCATGCTGCTCAGCCCAAGCGAGACATGGAAAGCTGGGGTACCCTGAGTCTGTGTATGGGGGTCCACAGCTTCCCCAGCATGGCTCCTCACATTCAACGTTATCATCAGTGCCGAAGGGAAGGAAAGAAGAGCCAACCCTCCAGGTCTGTGGTTATAGTAAACACCTTTATCTAGCCAGCTGCCATACAGTTAATGAGTGACTCTAGAAGAACCTCACAAAACTCAGTGACTAGGCAAAAAGGGGAAAAACAGCTTCAACGTGGGTAAATGTAATGTATCTAGAAAAAAATAATCTAAACCATGCCGACCTCTGAACTGGCTGTTACAGCTCAGGGAAAAGATATTGAAGTCACTGCCAGATCTCTGAAATTTTTGGCTCACTATGCACTAGTAACAAAAGTCAACAAATTGTTCAGTATTGTCAGGAAGGGCACAGAGAGGGGGTAGTGGAGGTATTATTTTGGTGCTATATAAAACAGGGCAATCTTTGAAACCAGGAGATTGACTGAAAACAGGCGAAAGGAGCTACTTCTTTCCACTGTACGTATCAGGGAACTTCTGGAGGTTGTTGTCCCAGAAAAATGTGAGGGTACCTGGCATCAACAGAGTCAAAAAGGACTTGATAAATTTGTGTGCAGGGAGGCCATGTTATTAAAGGGAAAAGGCAGGCTTGTACTTCTGCCATCCCTAGCTCAAGACCGTAGTGAGCACAGTGGAGAAATGTCTCCCCATCAAGTGACACAGAGCTGGGGATGCACCAGGGGCTGTATCCTTTCTCTCACTCTACTGCCAGGGCTGATGCATTTTGCAGGATGCATTTTGCAGAATGCTTGTGCTTCTTTACATATATTTATGAGTCCTTCTGCCAGGTCCATCTTTATCTTTAAGAGATGTTGTCTGTGTTTTTTTCAACTCAGTATTAATTTCTTGACTTTCTTGCTGACCCTCTCATGCCTTCTTCAATAGCCAAAGAACAAATAATAAATACTTCTTGAAGTTAAGATACAGGATATATAAAATGTATGAAAGGGGAAAGGCTAAAGGAAAAAGATTAAAAAATACAATGTCTAATTAAAGCATTGTTGCTGCTTTAAGTGAATATTACAGCAAATAGCTTAGATCCCAGAAAGAATGAACCAGAACAGGATTAGACCCAGCCATGTGTCTCCTATCCGGTGACTGGATAGGAGCAATAAAGGCTCATGCATCAATCCTGCAAAGACAAGAAGAAGCTCACTTTGGCAATGAAGAGAGAGTCACTGATGCTGTCGCAGGTCTGTTCTACGGTGAGAATCCTCTATCACCATTGTCACGGATAATGATGAAACTGGTGCACAGGGCAGGGATGCAAGGTGGAAAATGGCCTCAAAACTGCAGTCTGGCTATATGCTCACTTCTCACACTGGGACTCTTGCCCCTCTATTTTCTGCTGTGCACAAAGAAGGGAACTGCAGCTCCCTGACCAATTTCACTGTCAGATTTCTGTCACTCCTCTAGCTCTGCACTTGCATCTTTTCAACCATTGGTCCCTCTACCTGCACCCAAGATAGCTTTTGGCAGATACTGTACTCAGAGGCCCAAATAGGGATTCACTGAGGCTTCATGAGTGGGCCTTCAAAACCAAGGGGGTCCCCTTCAGTTTCTGAAACACGGCTACTTAGCTGAACTGTTCGTACCTATTTACTCTGAAGTACTGAGCTAGAATGATCAAAAGCACTAAGCCTTGCTTGTGAGATTTCCAATACATTTTAATGTTTGTCTTGTTAAACTGGATCAAAAGTTTCTCCTTGCTGCAGTTCTGCATTTCTTCATCTTCCTTTTTCCACCAGCAACATTTTTTTTTTTGCCATTCACTATTTCCTTTCTTCATCCAGTTCCTTTCTACTCTTTACTCTTCATAACTGACTGCAGGGTTATTTAGTGTTTTTATTTGTTTGCTTGTTTCTATTTTTTTATTTATTAGAGAAATTGGAAAGTCCCATAGCATCTATTCACCTTTATTGTTTGACCTCAGGTAGGAGATGGAAGACTCAATGTGTGAGTTTGTGCAGGTGTGCAAGGATGGATGACTGTTGTATGAAAGAATACAGGTGAGAAATTAGTGCTTGTATTTCAGTCTTTATTTCATCAGAAAGCAGATGTGAAAAAGTGATCTAAGTTGGCGGAGGCTTGTACCAGATCATCTCTGGAGATCCCTTTCAATCTAAATTTCTCTATGACTCTCAAAATCATTAGCTCTAGTGACATACTGATCCCGAGCTGCAGCAGTTTTTGCTCATCTCCTGAGTAGCATCTGGAATCTTTTCTTCTAGGCACAGAAATCCGATCAAGTGTTTCTTCTTTCAAGGCCTAAATAAATCTTACATTGTAGGAGAGCACAAAATTGCAATTTGAGAAGCTTATCTATAGGATCATTTTGCCAATCCAGGGTTGCAATGCCAAATGGGGTCAATACATTTGCTTTTGGGAATGAATGCTTGCTAGGTGAGGAAAGTGCAATTGCAGCTAGAATTGGGTCTGTAAGTGATTTTTCCAGCACAGTTCTTTCCTTCCCCACTAGTATTAGTACCAAAATGGTTCCCTTTGAGAACCTCTGTGGGCTGGATTCAGTCTTCTCAGTCTTTGAACTGTCCATGCTGGAGAGCAGCTCCCATCACACCATCTCATTTTCTTCCTAGAAATCCAGGTATTCTGGCATGAATTTTTTTCCATGTCAAAACAAGCTGAAGGGATATGGAGAGGTAGGGGTAGTGATGGCAACATAAATATTCCTAATCATCTTATATTTTCCTCCCTTGACATTGTGATAGCCAGTATGTCTTGGATTCTGGATTTCTATAAAGATTCTGAGAAGAATTTTTTAGGGATCTCAGTGTAATTTCTTTAGAAGTGAAGAAATCAGGGTCAACAAACCCTATTTTGAGTGACTGGCTACTTGATGTACCATGGAAATCTATCCTTTGGAGGCACTGCAGGCATAGCTAGGCACTGATGTCTCTTCTCAGCTACTCCTGTCAGAGCTACCCCTGTCAGAGCTGCTCCAAGTGGAGTGAACCTGGGATTGACAGATGACATTTGCAACGTGAGAGGCCAGGGATGCTCAAAACAGTATTTCAGGGCCCACACCACTGATCTGCGTCCCCATACAACCTTTGCTGTGTAACTTCCTCTTAGTCACTGGCTACTGGTGTTGGTGGCAGCATCTGTGAGCGTAAAGCTACAGAGTATTTCAGGAATCCAGGAGCCATGAGGTCCCCTTCCTGGGCTTCAGCCCAGGCCTTGAACAAGCCTGAATAAGCCAGGAGCTGCCACCCTGGTTTGTGCTGTTTTCTGACACCAGTATCATCCGTGGCCTTTTCGTAGTCAGCAGAAGCAGCATTTTTTGGAATGGGTCAGTCTCCTCTCTCCAGCAGGAGCTATTGGAAGAGCTGACTGCAAACAGATTTTCACTGCCCCGATGTGGACTTATGTCAAACAGTGCCCAATGAGAGCTGACAAGCTGACAGACCCGATCCATCAAAAAAGGATGGAGGGGGTGGGGTTGGAAGAGACTGTTCCTTAAGCACGCCTTTGATAGGCAGAGAACAAATTTCACAGATGGGCCGGCAGAGCTCCTGTAAGTGATACAAGCCCATATTTAATAATCTCCCAATTTCTGTGAAGATTTGCGGATAAGCAAAGTTCAGTGCCTTGCACAAAGTAGCCCATAGGAATCCAGCTTCCAGGGTCAGGCTCCTGTTTGGTATTGCGTCTGACTGATGAAACACTGTGTCCAGTGTTAGTGAACAGAGGCTGATGTGCATGGGCTGTCTGGCAGACCCTGCTGAGCTCAGAAGCAGGTGTCCCTTTTAACATCTCCATCCCATGTGTGGAAGGTGCTAGCTGAGGCCTTCCCAGTCCTCACAAAGGGCTGGGAGGACTCACACAGATCTCCTGTTGGGGACTGGTTTCTTTTGTTGGTGCATAGCTAGTTGTCTGTGAAATAAAGGGGTGAAGAGTGTCACCTCTGGAGCCAAACCTTTGTTGGAGAAGGGAACCTGTGCCCCTTTGGATTAGGATCAGACTGTCACCTGAGCTCGTGGGACAGAATTAGGGCAGAGAAGGAGCAATCAAAGCTTATTTCTCTCCATGGGGCATGGTGCCTTGCCAGGCTCAGAATCAGCCCCCATCTCACTGCAAGCTGTGGCACATTACCTGTGCTCACTCCCTTTATTTCAGTTAACATGACTGGTAGTGAGGATGGGTTAGAAGTGGTCTGGTGGTCTGGGCTTGGTCCACACTCTCAAGAAGTAACAATGACTTGGTGGACCAGCAGAGCTATGGTTGGGCTCTCTTCTCATAGTGTATGAGTGAGTATTTTGCTTCTGTTTGAATAGCTCTGTAGCATTTCCAGTACAGGCTGGCAGCCTCATTTCTTCAGTGCAGATGATTTAGGCAGATGAATGATTCCAGGATATGCAGAGTGAAGATCACTTTGGAATCTTTTGGTCTCAAAGATATGCAGGAATGCCAAGTTATTGTTGCATTAAAAGTCAAGCTACTTCACTGGTGCTATACTATCAGTAGTATTATAAATGTTGCTTAAAAGTATTAAAGCCAGCTCCTTTTCTTTAGTCTGACCCATGTCCTTTTCTCTGACACTGTGGAAGCTGGCATCTCCTTTCTCTATAACTGGCTGGTATACACTCTTTCTCTTTCCCCACCCTCACAGCGGCCTGTCCTCATACTACTGATTCATTGTGCAATCAGATGGATGATAACAGATGCTTCAGGAGAAGGGAACCTTCCTCCACAATTTGCTTAGCCAGTTGTGTGGTTGGAGTAGGAGTCAATTCCTTCCTGCTGTCTGCAACCGTCTGTAGCCTGAAACGACTCATCCATCCCTTATCATCCTAGGGGTACAACTATAAATACTAGCAAGGGTTTATAGAAGTTGCCAATCCTTTTTAAGTTCTTGTTCCAAAACCTACCTTTAACAGGTTCTTATGGCAGCAAAAGGCTTCTGTTGAAATATGCTATGCAAAGGGGTGTGAATGGCTAATGATTCACTTCAAAATTTTGCCCTTCAAGTGTTATAGAAGCAGGTTAGATGGAGGTATTAACTCACTTTCATAGTCCGTTTAATTTCCATTAGCAGAAACTCCTCTAATTTTTCACTTGACTAAAACGTGGTGATATCTATCACACCTTAGAGATATGTTGGGACCTTCTCTGTACTGTGTACTACTGTATTACTGGGGTAGATAGAGTCAGAAATGACATGGTCCTGTGCAAATAGGACCAGGCAACTTTTAGTCAGACACAGCCCTACTTCTTGCCTCTGCAGCCATTTTTGCAGGGAAGTAACATGTCCATCTCAATTTCAGTGGTTAGGGATGACATCCTCCTTTTACAGTCATCTCTGTTGTGAAAACAAATGCATTTGTGTGGTCAAAATTAAACCAGAAAGGTGGAAAGCAAACCAAGGGCTATCATTAAAAAAATCCCTCTTTGCCTTGCTGCTTCCCACCCACCCCCCCTTTCTGCTTGCTTTATTTGGAAGTCTGGATTTCCTCCCACTTTGCAGCTCTGCCCAATTCTGCTGGCCCCAGCAGAGAGATGTGGGGCAACGTGGCACCTCGGGCCGTGGGTGCTGGGGCTAAGGGACACGGCTACCGTGTGCCCAACGCCTCCGGCCCCTCTGGAGCCATTTTTGGGATCCTGGCTGACTTTGGCAGTCGGCTGCAATGCGAGAGGGTTCCCATGGCAACGGTACCCAGCACTGCGCGCTCTCCCCGCAGCGCTCCCCATCTCCTCTCCCCCCGTCCCTCCTGCCTCTGAAGCCTGTTGCCATGGAAAAGTTATAATCCACATAGAATTTCAGAGATATCCTCCCCCCCCCCCCGCCCTTTTTAAAAATTCCTTTTTGGTTAAAAGTTTGATATTCAGCTTAATGTGTGGGTGAGAAGGCTCCATCTGCCTCTCTGAAACCTGGTCCTTGGGCGTGAGTGAAGTTACTCCATCTTGGACTCTGATATCCTCTGAGAAGGAGGGTGGTGGGATGCTGTGGAGGGAACTCCAGCATGATGAGTGCCCCAGCGGGGTATGGGTTATTGCCCTGCTCTAAGAAATGCTTGTGACTCAGGATTTTTATTTTTATTTTATTTTCAAGGGCCCATATAATTTAGAGCCTTGAGCCTGAATCAATGATGTTTCAGCTCTGAAATCATGTTAGAGTCAAAGCAGGAGTGAGAGATTTCTGAAAGATGCCACTTACTTGTTACTTAACAAGTAATTCGTGGTTACCTTTTCCAAAATGATCTTAGTGAGTGCTGCCAGCAGAAATGGGTGCAGAGCACTCAGATGCTGCCACAATATGTGCCTAGCAAGAGCTGTGGAAATGATGCAACCTAAGGTACCCATTCTGAATGAGACCAGAACTAGAGCCCACGTTACCCCATTTAGCAGTCATGCTATATCCCAGCCTCTCAGGGTATGTCCATACTCTGTCAGAATTTCTGTGCGAGATTTGCAGGTTAACTTTAGTTTTACTTAGGTACGAGTAAAAGTGAAATCAGGGAAGCGCAAGTTTGTGCTGAGATTGAAATTATTTGACTGTATACCTTTGCGAATAAACCATGTTCCCCTATCTTTGCTGCCCTTGGTAGTGCAGTTTGCTGATTTGAATGAATGTAGCCATGGTCTGGTGATAGATGTGGGAACTGACCCTCTGTTGTAGCGCTCTCCATGGAAATGTGCTGGCCTCACTCACAGCAGGCTTACTGTTTCCATCTGTGCTGTGTTCGGGCTTCCCACAGTGGGCACTGTGGCTCGAGATTCCCAGATATATGTTGGGATAGCTTATTCAAAATATTTCTAGGTCCAAAGAGTCCTAGAAGTCTGCTAAGAGGAGGAATATTCTTGAGATATTTCCTACTCTTGACTGTTCAGGAGCAGAGGAAGAAATCAAGTAATACATCAAATTTGGACCTTGTACTTATTTCAGACCTCCTAAGAGCCTTCTTTTGGAGGCAATGTTAGCATTCGCCTGAGGCTTCTTTAAATTGACCTTTTCCTGGAAAAAGAAAAAAAGGCAGAGTAATTCTGAATCAAGTGCAGCTCCAGAGTAAATGGGCACATTTACATCACTGAAGATGCAGCTACAAGGAGTTATTAGACCCTCTCTCTCCTTCCCTGTTCGGGAAACAATGAGGATGCAAGTCTTTTTTTTTTTTCTTTTTTTTCTTTTTTTTAAATACTTATAGAAAACTACATTCAATTAGCCTGCTGCAAGCACCTAACCTATGCATTGCAGTTATGTCTTCCCATTGTGCGTATCAAGCAATCTGAGTCACTTGCTGCTTGCAAGTAGCAAACAAGGTAGCACAACAGTCTCAGAGACTAAATGGGGCACCTGGAGGAGATGAAGTATAACCTGGAGTCTTTTCAGACTGTTGGGAAAATAATTGATTTACAAAATCATAAAGTCGCAATGCTGGGTCATTGTAACTCCTCTTCTCTTGCATGCATTCCTGGAAGTTGATAGATTTTTATCTACCACAGGTTGTGGTCTGTCCTGCATAAAATCAAAGGCTTGATGTGTCAGTTAATGCTAACCCCTCACAGCTTTCCTTATTTTTTATTTCCTATCCTTTCCTTGTTATTCTGTTCTAGCAAACAGAATTTCTTTAGTCACACTCTCTGACCCCAACTGTACATTTTGTAGAGGTTCCTGGACATCCAATAGCAGAGAAGAAAATCTTCTTGGTTATTACCAGTCTTGACTAGGAGTTAAACTGGTAACCTGGAGGCAAATATTTCTTTTTGTATCTTTTGAGCCCCAGAAACGGATCCCAATGTATTTGCTGCAGCACTGCTTCAGAGCCTGACAGTACATTGATCATATTATCAGACTCAATAGACCTCCTGTGCTTATCAAAGGCTTGCATTGCCCCAGACATTAGTCTGTCTTATAGCAGGAGGAAGGTGGAAAGGGAATGTACCTTTGTTTCACATAGTCTGCCCTACAAACTGCATCGCAAAACACTCTACAAAGTTAATAATACAAGGCACAATTTGGATGTGATATAAATGATGTAAATGTGTGAACTCTGAATAGGACTTTGGCAGTGTTCCCAGCCGTGTTCAAAATGTACCCATGATATTTCTATCACTCGTATTGGGAACCCACTAGAGATAGGCAGAAAAGACTTAGGTTGAGTTTACTATCCGTATTTATCATTTCTTTCAGAATAGCATCCTTCTCCCACACGGCTTCATCCACCCAACACTACATATGTGCCCAGCTCAAAGCAGGAGGCTTTGCACCCTGACTTGTGGGGCTAGAGTTCAGAGTCGTGAGATATGCTTGAGGCATTCAGCATGTAAAAGGAAACCCAAAATAGATGGTGCAGAGGAATATGAACACTGTAGCTGCACAGGTAGAGGTAATGTAAGGAGACTGGAAGCTGTGAGATCATAGGATGGAGGAGAAAGGAGGAGCATATTAGTACAGGAGATTTCTGGTA
This sequence comes from Crypturellus undulatus, assembly GCA_013389825.1. Classification (NCBI taxonomy): domain Eukaryota; kingdom Metazoa; phylum Chordata; class Aves; order Tinamiformes; family Tinamidae; genus Crypturellus; species Crypturellus undulatus. The sequence continues at coordinate 189,390 of VWPW01018643.1, forward strand.
TTTATCTCCCTTTTGGCTCTTTCCACTGCTATTGCTTCCTCTGCAGTAAGGATGATGTCAGTGGAAGGGCATCGATAGGTTATGACTCTGACTGGGGTGGAGGTAAGCAGAGGCTAGGGCCTGGGGATTGGTAGACTGATTTTTGGTCTCCAGAACAAGAGAAGGAGATGGACAGCCAGGCGAAGTGCAGCAGAATCTGAGCTGGATCTAGGGTAATCCAGGGAGCACCTCGATGAGGAGTTCTGGCTTTTAAAACCTTCCTTGCCCCACTGCGAGTTCACAGAAAGTGCTAGTGGTTCTGGCTCGTGTGTTCTGGCTGGATGCAATGAAGACAGCAGTTCCTTGGCAATGGCTGCACTGGAAGTGCAGGTGATAGGGGGCATTACAGACCCAATGCCAGTTTGGGTGGTGAAGAGGGTGGGAAAACCAGGAGTGGAGGGAAGGGTGCTGGTGGTGATGAGTGTACTGATTGCCCGGATCATTGTAATAGTGGTTGGAATGCTAACTGCAAGTGAAGACAAGGGTGATTAATAACAGGCTTGATTATGAATAAGAGAAGGCAGGCTCAAGGAGTGGTGAGGTCTGAGATTATGACACTTTGCAGTGCAGAAGATGCTGCATGGTATGGTGTAACAGTGAGGTGTAGTGCTTCTGCTCTGATTCTTCACATGTGTCAACTCCAGACTTGCTTGCTTTTTTCTCTCTGTTTTCTTTGCTATTGCAGCATTTTCCTTGTTTGCATATCGTGTGGAGAGAAACGTGTTAATGGCTTTTGGTAAAAATAAATGAAAAAGAATAGAAATCTTAAATTAGACTCTGCCCCATCGCTGGTGCATCTTGAACCCCTTGTTATGCAAATCCTAGCTGTGAGGTCTTCCAAGGAAGAAGGAGGCTTTCTTAATGCTGCAACAAAGAAAAAAAATCACAAGGAAATTCAAAGCAGAGGGGTAAAAAAAGAACCATAATTGCTCTGAGACCTTCCTCAGCACAAGGAAGGGTTAATGCTTTAAAATGCAATGTAATTTCAGTGGCACTAAAGAACATGTTTCCATGGAAACATCAACCCACGGAGGGAGAAAAAGAGAGAAGAGGGAGAAGGAGTAGAGAAAACTGCCTCTACTGACAAAGGAAGAACGGCAGAATTTGAACCCCACACACAATTACTGACAGAAATGATTATTTATTTGTTTTAATCAAATCTCCCTTGGACTGTGATGTGGATGGGAATAAACTATAGGGTGTCATTTTGACTCAATCATGTCAGACCCACGAAAATCCAGTCACACATTTTAGGTCAAGTGCTTTTAGGGGCAGTGACTCCATTTTTGCAAATACTGCAAATTTTTGGTTCTTGCGAATACCATGAATTCTGAATGCTTAATGCTTTCAGCATTTTAGAAACATTGAATAACCCCAAAGTCACTTGCACTTTTTTTTTGAAGATTAAAAAAAATAAGTTATTCTGATGTTTTAGAGAAAACGAAGGGTTTTATTTCAATCTTTCCAGCTGCTTTAGAGTTGCTTGCTCTCTTGCAAAGGTAAGAGGAAAGTCTCCTGCTAGATTTGAGTGGTCAGTCTGGAACCAAGAAAGTTCTCAAAGCTCTAGAGGGAAATTGCTGTGCTCACCCAGTTGCTAGTTTTGGCTCTCAGGACAGAAACTAGAATGATCTGAATAAATACTAAGATATTCTGATCTTTAACTACCAGAATATGAGAGACCTTCAGGAGACCAAAGGGGCTACTTGGCCAGTTGTTTTAAGCCGTGGTCCATAGCCATAATGGTCCACATTAGATATTTAAGGACTGTAAAAAATGATTAATAAGACTGTTGCCAGGAGGATTAAATTCACTGTATGGGGCCTGTAGTTGTACTGAAATGTTTCTTTAAGATTCTGCAAATTGAGAAAGCTTGAAAAGCCTCATCTTGGGTGAAAAAATACTGTGAAGAGACTTGTTTGACTTCCGTTTTGTGACTTGTCATTCTATCAATGTTTGTGTGACTCTGCCCTAAGACAGATAAACAGATCTGAATGACATCTCTTAACCTTTCAGTGTTTGCCGGTTTCTAGCAGCATGGCTTCCATCAGTGACCTGTAGATGGATGCCAAGACATAATTATGCCCTACTGCCTTTTCTGACAAATGTATTTTTCCATATTTTTAATGCTTCATGTAAATCTACCACAGTCAATTTGTAGTCTTTTCAAATGGGATAGAAATACTTTGGAGATGCATTTTACTTAGGAGAAAAGTGGTATAATATCTGTTTCTGATCAATAAGGGATGGAAAACTGTGGAAATCAAAAATAATACTTTAAAAAATTGCATGAATTTATTAATTCATTTAAAAATGTTGGCTTAATCCAAGTTTTGACTGAAGGTTTGGTTTGTATTTTATCCAGTCACTGTAACAGTTTTGACCTTCAAGTAGCTCCATTAGCTGTTTTCTATTACTTAAAGGTTTGGTGAGTCAATTCAGAATTATATTTGTTTTTATCTGAGATTTATGGATAAAAAAGCTTTTTGAGAATAGAATGATTTCTTATGACATTGATAGATGTTTTCAGCTTTAATCAGAATTTTCTCTGAATACACTTTTCCTCACTTCAGTTTTATTTCCAATGAGGCCAGAAAGCTTGGAGGTTGGCACTGTATATTTTTTCAGCAAAATTAACCATTTTTAAAATAATGGAACAGATTTAATATTTTGGTTTGAAAAAGGAATATTCAGATATAGAAATTTTATTTCCTATCTTTTGTGATTAGGAGCATTTTATGTTTCTGTTTCTCCTTCTTGACACCTGATCAGACTAAATCACCAGTAATACCCCTTCCCTTGATGTTCTGCTGTTGTTAGTAGGGAAAAAGCTTCTGCCAAGTTGTTAGGCCCCTTTCCCATTCATAGACAAATTTTCCTGGGTCTAATATTTGTGAAAATAGGTCAGTCAGGATGTAAGGGAAATGTTAGGCTTTGGCTACATTTTCAAGATATTACTGGGACAGATGCAGCAGAGAGAGGAGAAATGAAGATTTGGCCTGCCTTTTTCTCTATAAAAACGTCACCTCATCCTAATCTCTGCCTGTGTTTCCTGTGAATGACCTAGCTCCCACGGTCCAGCCTTGATACTATCAGCAGCACTCTGGCAAAGGGAATGTAAAATTAAACTTGAACTGAATGACAACCTCTCTCTGTTCCTCTTTCTATCCAAGGTAATGACTGAATAGAATGAAAGACAGGGGAAATCAGGTCCTAGATGGTTTTAGCTACACAGGAGGAAAAAAAAAAGTTACCATGAAAACTCTGAAGCTCAGGGACCAAGTGAGATGAGCAGCCTTTCACCTAGGAGTCACTAATATCATCTCTGCCCCAGGCTGGAGCTGACCTCATATTCCCCATGGAGATAGTTCAGTGGTCCTGCACAAGTCCAGTCTCCGTCTGCTTCCTCATGAACAGTTGTCCATGCTGCAAAGTTCTGCACTACTGCACTTGATACCTCTTAGCATTTTCAAAAGAGAGGCTAGGGACTGTACAGGCTAGGGACTGTACTGGAAAGTGAACTTCTCCTTCACTTCTCATTCCTTAGAAGGAATGGCCCTGTCTCATTAGGATTAAGCGATACATGTAGGAAACTGGCCCTGCCATTGCTCTGGCTCCATATTTTCTAAGGATATCCTCAGTCTGTAGGGACTGTCAACTCACTGACTTCTTTTTGAAATGATATATGCATGGTAGTTAGATTAATAAAATGAAATAACTATTTTTTAAAAATAATTGAAAATAGAAGTGATGGAAAAAATCATATTTCCTTTGGATATGGGAACAGTTGCTGGGAAATCTTAGCACACAAATGCATTGTTTTCAAAACATCTCTGCAGAATAAGATGGAGAAATAGCAAAGACAGATCAATAAAAATCTCTCTTCCACCAAAAACAGTTGTTTAACAGGTCAGAAAGAACACAAAGAAAACTAAGTGTGAGAGGTCAGAAACTCAGCTGACCAGACAGTATCACTCTGCCAACATATCACCAGTTTATTCCATCTCATGATCTGCCCTCTTGTGTTTTAAAAAAATGTGGACAGCAGACAGAAACTGAATTAGCCCCTTATATCTCTGTTATCTTGTAGCCTGAAGAACTTTCCTGATCTAGATGCTCTTCTAACCTCTTTGCTTAAGAAAATAATTTTGAAATTTGGGTGTTCCTCTAAAGTCTGGTTGGGCTGGGTTGTTTCCCAATAGTACAAAAAGTATGGACAGATTTTCTGGTGCAGGATTTGAATGCACAGTTCATTTGGTGCACAATTTGGTGCACAATTGGAAATTTGGTTGCTCACTTTTTTACATTTTCTTTCTTGCAGCACATCTCTTCAAATTTAGTGGTAGCACTGATGGTGAGAAGAAAGAAGAATGAAACGCTGTTCCTTTATTTTTTTTTCCAGTTCATGGCTGCTTCTCTCCCTTCTTCTTTGTTTTGTTTTGTTTTTGATCTTCCTCATCATAGCAAAAAGAACAGTCTTTGCCCCATATTGTGTTAAATCAGTTGCACTCCTAGCCTTTGCATGGAATCCTCTTGTTGTAAATTGTACATGACAATGGCCAGATGTTACACAAATAGAGCCAGATGTGTCTGCATTTCACAACTTAACAGGGCATGGGCACTGCAACAGTGAGAGGCAGTACAGGAGGCTGGCTGAGCACAGGGTGGGATAAGCGATGGGAGAGTCTCTGAGAGGAGGAGTGACAGCTTGATAGCTCAGTCCTGGTCACTACAAAGGATGAGGAAATTTTATCTAAAGCCCAGGAAAAGCTTTTTCTAATCTTTCAGAGGATGAGCATTTGGATTCGATATTCCCTGGAAACTGCCTTATCTCAAAAGATTTCATGTACTTTCAGCTGAGTCCGGATGGCTGATATGCATATATTGGCAGTCATCTGAGGCACAGACAGCCACTGAAATGCCGAGCAATGGTGTGCGGAAATAATACCCATATTATTTTAAGCTTCCCATGGGTTTCTGGGAATGAAGTTTTAAATCAGAAGCTGACAGGATTGGTTGCAGTTTTCCTATTTAAAAAATTCTAGACTATTTCAGTCTCTCAGATGAGAGTAGAAGCTATTAACAGTATAGTTAGTACTGGTTAATACTTTATTTGTCCATCACTTGCCATTTGAAGGTCAGAATTCCCCTTTGCACATAAATACTCTGGTCCCGACTCCCTTTTCCTTATCCTTTAAGCTCAGCCACCTACCTACCAGACCCCATGCAGGCAGACACCAGACTGGGGCTTGCAAGCACTGTGTCAGACAGGGATGATGCACTCTGTCAGGGCTGTTTGCATCCTCCCAGTCCCAGCAGGGTTGTTGCTGACACCTGGGTAGGATAGATGGTTTGGATCTGTGCTGCTGGGTTGGCACGGGTATTCCTTGCCCATTCCTTTCCTGCCTTCCACCTACACCCTCCTCTCACCTATACTATCCTTTTATTCTTTGCTTGTGTGCTGGACTTCTGAGATGATTCCCTGATGCTGACACTGGAGAGGCTGTTTTATTCATATGGCCCATCTTATTCAGGAAAATGTTTTGTATGAGGATCATCTGCAGTTTCAGACAAACTGCTTGTTGCATTTTAGTATAACAAGCACTGACAGTGCACAGGAGTGTGTGCCCACATGTTAGTCAGAGGGCTATGGCCTGAACCAGGGCATTGTCCAAACTTGCCCACCTAGTCAGTAGCTTCAAGAAGAGCTGATTTCCCATTAAGGAATTGGAGACAGAAGTATAAGTAAGTTGTTAGTTCTGATTTCAAGCTCATCCACTTCAGTGCTATCTCTGAGGTCAAGAAAAATGTGGTTAACTCCTTCCCTCTATCCTACCAAATCCCCTCAGACTGCCACTTTTTCTTCTCTAGGCTTTCCCCATCACTAGCTGAAACAATTTAAAATGTCATAGTCACTCTGCTGGTCCTAAATTAGCCATTTGATGTGGTTTTAATGCTCTATTTCCTATGCCAAGCAGCCTTGGAAACACTCTCCATTAGCTTGCAGGGCTGACAGCCTCAAATTTAGGACAGGTGGTGTTACCTAGTGGTCAGCACACAGGATGGGGAGTAGGGTCTCCCTGAGTCTTCTTACAGGCTCTTGCACTGTCTTGCCCTGTGCCCAAGGACATGTGCCTTATTTCTTTGTTCCTGCCTGCTCATCCATACAGCAGGGCTTGCACTGCCAGCTTGTCTCCACAGTGTTATGTGTGTGTCCTGCTTCTGTGCAGCTGAATTTGAGAACTGCAGCTGCTGCATTTCCACTAGTCTGAGGAAGAGTTGGGCGCTTTTGAGTTTGCAGTGAGCTGAATTTGCTAAAAGGCAATTCTGGAAAATCAAAGTAATTTGCCTACCCTCTCTTTCTCCCTTCATCATGCAATCTAAAACTGAAAATCATGGATTAAGCCCTCGTTGTCTTACAGGCAGGATTTCATCTTGGATTACCTCACCTGCACAGCCCATTTGCCCTCATGTTGTTTCCCTTTGCAGGCAGTCACTCAGGGCAACCATGCCAGTCTCTTGCTCAGACTCCTTCATTACCTGTTTGGGAACCAGTTTGTGTGTAATCTGCATCAACGAAATGAAGCCTTCTGGCCTTGGTGGTTGTGCTGGTGTACCTGGGCAATGATGCTGCCGAAGGGGATGGCCTTTGCTGTGTTACTGATGCAATGCAGAGCCACCTGAAGGACATTGCTGGCTGAGCCTGCCAGGAACTCCACAAAGTCCTGACACCCCCCCACCAATGTCACAACCTGCCATCATCCTGTCCTGATCTTTCTTGCATCCCTGCTAGAATTGTTGAAATCTATTGTGATCATGCCTGTTCCTTGTTCATGTGTTCCACCCCACCTCCAGAGGCCCATCTTTCCCACAGCAGCTATCCCAGGTCCTTCTGCTACCCATCCTACCTGCTCGGGATCTCCAAGATGAGTCAGTGAGGGAAATTGGAGGAAGCCTAGCAGCTCCTCAGGTCTCACTCGTGTTCTCTGTCCCAGTGTGGGTGACCAGCTTGGGCAAGATGCAGGAACATGAAGAAAGCATGGCAAATAGGAGGTTTTTTTCTTTCCTCCTCCTGAGAACTGTGGTAAACATCTTGCTAATGGGTTAGAATGAAAGCCCTCTGAAGAGTTACTGTGCCAAATTTGGAGGCTGTTTTCAGTCATTAAGGTGGAAGGTGAGGGATTTTAGAGTTCCTTTAAGTGTAAATCTCAAGGCAGCTCCAAGGATCGAATTGCTGATGATCTCTCCTTGATTATTATTAGTAGTTCTAATCTTCCTGGTGGAAAACAAACAGAAATTACACCCTCTTGTGTTATATTTACTGTTGATTTTTGTGAACTTCTTAGCCTGTAGAAGGGAGATTCCCACAGTGGCATCATCCTTGGATGGGAGGGGAAAGAGGGCTGAGAACTTTCTAATATTGATGTTTATTTAATTAGATGTTGGCACTGCTTTCTGAATACTGACATACGAAGCTGCATCTTCCAACAAACTAATGGCATCCTGATCTTCTTGGAGTCCTACCTTTTCTTTCTTCTGGTAGCCAGTACAGAAAAGTCATGAACTGGGTATAGCTATAATCTTAGTCCATTTTAAGGTCTTCCACACCACCAGAGCAGAGTGATGACAGCATACATGGGCCTGATTGATTGGCTACATGTACCCACTACATTTTTCCCTGGTTTTCTGCAGAATCAGAACAGTGCGAACAGCTGGGAAAGAAATGCTAGGAAAAGAGCACGTGTGGACCTGACTTGGAGTGTTTTACACCTCTGCAATTAATGTGGCTAAGGTTTTCCAAATGACTGTTGGGGTTCCCTCAGTGTTTGAGTGTTGAATGGAATGGGATTTTGGAGAATACCAAATATTTAGTATTTGAAAATCATCCTGATGCAATGTTTTGCATTGGGCTCCCATAAAGCTGTGTTTCCTATGCTGAGTGCATACCCTGAAAATCACAATATTAAAGTTCCTTTAGAAGTAAACATAACTGCTAATTGTATGTGGTAACAGGAGGATTAATTGATGGTTTTGGTTAGCTGATGGAACTAGGAAAGAAGTGTTTAAGAAAAGGAAGAAGCTAAAATCTTCAGCTGCTTTTTCACTTGTTCTACGAAGTTTGCCTGCTACCAATGCTTTGCTTAAATTAGTAGGTAGTTCTCTGTGTGCAAATACTGGGACAGCAGGAACATCCTCAAAGGATGGAAATTTGAAGGTTGATTATTTTTATTCTTGACATAAGTTCAAATCAAGTTCAGAAGGGATAAAATGAGGTTGAATGCATGGAACTGTTTCCTAATGTTGAAGAGCAGTAAAGTGGAAATGCCTCTCATGTCTATAACAGAAATGTAGCTTGTGTAATTTATAAAGGAATTGGGCAAAATACAGGAGGCAGGACTCTTGGGGCTAGTCCTGCAGACAACTTGGTCACCTCTGACTCTGATGCAATGCTACTGGTGCTTGAGCAGGTGTATAAAGGCAAATTCTGCTCCACACAACAGGACTGTGAATTGAAGTGAAATATATGAACAGGGGAGACTGTCAGAGTGCCATGGAGATATCTTATAAGCCACTGAACTATGAAATATCTATTTGCCTCCTCCTTTTTCCTACAGTGTCGTTCCGGACGTTCTGACAGTTAAGAAAGTGATAGACCTGATTCTCATTTACAGCAACACTGCTTTATCATGCTCTAACAATACAGAAAAGCCTTGAAATTGGTGTATCTGTAATCCTGGTCCACTTAATGGTCTTCCCCGCTGCCAGAGCTGAATGAGGAGACCCTAGGACAAATGAGATTGAAGCCCGGACTGTTTAATAATCCATTTGTGCAACTGACATGAGATGGCCCAAAGGGAGGGTACCTTGCACAGAAGTGATGGAGCCTTTCCAGACGAAGACAATCATTACTGTTGGCTGCAGGGATCTGCAGGGTTCATCCTAAATAAACCAAACTAAAGGCATCACACTTTAGCACCCTTATTGCTGGGTATAAGGCAGGACTGTATGCCTAGGGAAAACTACTTTAACTGTACTATCTTAACATTCACTATATTTATTCCTAAGATATTTCAGAGAATTTCTTTGAGCTAAGGCATGCTGTTTTTAATAGGTATGGAGCTTCTTGTTGGTGTGTCACCCCTTTCTCTACTCTCCACCTTCCCTCTACATAGATTGGATGCATGGGAGGGCTTTATCTATCTCCACTCCTGCACCTGTAGGCCATAGCTGTCCTCAAATGAAATGTGAAATCTCCTTTGGAGAGTGAGCAAAATATAGGCTGTGGAGCATGCTTATATGACTAATTACTATGAATCCCTCTGTTTTTTGAGGTAAGGGGAAATCAAGGACTGCATCAAGCATATATATGCACACGAGTCTTATGTGTACTTGCATGAATTCAAGGACATTGCTTCCTTATCCCAGTTACAAAACAGATGGAATTGCCTTAAGTTGCCTTATTCTCCCTATTTTGTACTGCTTCTACCATCCACTTCTTCCATCCACTTCTTAGATCTTCCTCTGCTGTCCCTAGCTGAATAAAAATTGTTCATACTGTATTCCTATTGCTTAGCTTAAACTCAGGACTTTGTTTCAGGTTCAGTTCCCAAGCATTAACATTCTCCTGTCTCTTTTCTCTTTCTTGCAGGTACCTGATTAATGTGACCTTTGAAGGCAGGAATTTGTCATTCAGTGAGGATGGATACCAGATGCATCCGAAGCTGGTCATCATCCTTCTGACCAAGGAGAGGAAATGGGAAAGGGTAGGACATGTTTGGTAATTCTTAAACTGCATAAGGGAGAAGGAAAATGGAGAAAGGCTCCAATCAACCCTACACCCTTCTCTACTTTTATCAAGGGCTGACCAGCACTTCCCTGCATTTGGACCCACTGGTATCTTGGATATCCAGGCTGATGTCTTTTCCATACAGGATACCATTACATTCTCTCATTAGCATACATAAAAAATTCATCAGTTTTCCCTTCTGTCACCTCTGAACATAAATTTTCCTGACTTTCACAGAAGAGTCCTTCAGTGGCAGAGAGGGAAAATATTTCTCTGTATGGCTTGGAGACAGTGGAATTCTAAGTGCTAAATGGCTGACTGAGCAACAGCCACACTTTGCAATATGTTAACTGTGCTTGATATCTCTGGACACTGTCATTTGCAATAGGATGATGCATTAAGTAGGATGTATGTGAGATCATATCAAGTTGCTCAAAGACACAGATTTACATATTTCTAGATAAATTGCATGTAACTCAAAGAAAAAGCTCAGAAATGGTGTGAATTTCAGTGTTAGTGCAAAGCACCTCCTACATAAATGCCAAGGGTCCATGTTCAGAACAAGCATTCCTAAAGGGTTTTAATCAGCTGAATAGGGGGGTATTTTTAAGGTTAACAAAATAAAAGATAAAATAGTGATGGGGTGAGAAATTAGAGCAAAAGCATAGGAGAACCCAGCAGAGTACTCAGTAGGTATGGAGCACAGCTTGGCCTGGAAGTGATCATATATATATGGCCTAGAAAGTGTCCCCTTGCCTCACCAGTCACGGAAAGCAATTGCTTCTGTGCCTCAGCCAAATTGAAATGCGGTCACACTTTTATGCAACCTCTCACATGCATTATCCTGTCTCCCCACTTAGTGAAGGCTTGGGGTCTTTCATTAGTGCCTGAAGGGGATTGTCCAGCCTTCATGAGAATATCTATGGTTTCTCGACTGAGCCAAACTATTAGTAGAAGAGATGCTAGTGAGTTTGAGACATGGGAATTGGAACTGAGACTTGTCTGAGTTTTACTGTCTGTGGGGACCACTTGGCATCCATTAAGCCCAAATATCTTCATTTCTTATAAGCCTGGGCTGGACTGAAATAAAACCATGATGAATTATATAACTCACTATAAGTATGAAAAGCCTGCAGCCCTCACTGAACACCAGTGTTTTACCTTGGAGAGTAGAGTCTTGCTCAGTGGGAAAAAATGTATTATTGCAATCAAACTCTGAGATGTTTGAATGTTGTATTGACAGGTTCTTCCTGGAAAACACAGAAGTCATTCCCAGCATACTCATCACAGACAAATAGCTTTCATAACTGGAACCCCGTAGCCTTGTTCTTAATCTTCTCCATTCAGCTCCAATGCAAACATTAGAATATAAGGGGGAAATTAAATTTGCATTTAGTGGCAAAGATCATCTTTTTGTTCCATGTTTGTAGACAGGCAGGCAAAATGAGTGCTGGCCCTCAGTAGCAGGTCCTGGACCATGCCACAGTACAAACTATGACTTATTGTATTAACACACCATCCAAAGGTATGTTTAAGTGTGTGGAACCATCTGAACTCTCACTAATTCTTATTAAATTAGCACGGAATTTTGTCCTAATAACTTGTAAGTAATATATTGAAAAAAACTGCACAAACAGGAGAGTTTCTAAGTAAGTCAAACATTCAAGTTGCAGGAGATAAAAGGCAGCTTTGGAAATACTGATTCAGTCCACTTATTTGCATTCACTATAGATCAATCTCATGAGCACACTCTTTTAACCCTAATCATAGAATCATAGATGCTGTACTTGGAAGGAACATCAGGAGGTCATTTAGTCCCTTCCTCTGCCCATGGAAGGGATCAAATAGACCAAAAGTATTCTGCTAGGTGTTTGCCTCACCTGTTCTGAAAGCCATCATCAGAGGTTCGAAACTCCATGAAATCCCAAAGCAATCTCTTCCATTGCTTCTGTTTCCTTACCCTAGAAAGTTTTTCTAATGTCTAACCTAGATTTTCCTGTCCGCAGTTTAAGCTCATTGTGACTTGTCCTCTCCCTAGTGGACACAGACTTGTTTATTCTCTTCCTTTTTTTTATCATCCCTTTTGAAACAGGAAGGTTTCTATCATGTTGTCTCTCAGTTGTCTCAGCTGTAGCTTAAACAAGAATTTATTCAGTCTCTCCTGGTAGGTCATGTTTTCTAGTCTTCTAATTATTTTTATTAGTCTCCTCTGGATTTAGTGAACAATTTGCTTCTCTGTATAGGTTGCTGCAGTTGATTCTTGAAAGATGTCAAATAGATTGTGAGGAGTATGTCTCATGAGGTATATCTAGGGAGAAAATTTAAAAACAGGTGTGAAGTCTTCCACTATTTGAGCAGCAAAGACACAGGCAGTGTTTGAACTATTTCAGCATTCTATTTTTTTTTTGAGATTTTGATTTTTCATTAATTTCAGAAGAACTATCTTCAAAAGCTCACCAGTTATTTCAGAAAAGGAATTCATTTTACAGAAGAGCTATAGTTGTCTCCAAGCCCTGATAATGATAAATCCCCTCCTGTGTCCTTCAAACAGACTGAAGCCTCATAGGTCTGGCAACCGTAAGAGCAACAACAATAACAACTATAACAGTTCTGAAACAGAGCTATATCATGAGCTTCTCCGCTACTGTAGCCAGGAGAAATGATTCCTCTCGTGATAAGCAAATATTCTGCATTTCATTCATTTCTCTATATGATTGTTATGATGCCTTCTGAAAGAAGGCAATGTGCCTTCTTACGCTACCTTCTAATTAGCTGGTTCATAGAGTTCTTACTTCACCAGCCAGAAGCACCTAGGGGAGTTCTGGGGTGTCTAGCTCACCCCACTGTACTCATCATAACAGGACAGGCATACAGATGGAGGTGATAAAGGAGATCCACCTTTATGTCTCTATAAAGGCCCTGCCTCAATGCAGGGAGGAGCTGGGACAAGAGGTCTTGCAAGAGATGCCAGAGGCTTTCCCCCATACTTTCCCTTTCCTTTACTGATTGCATTTCTCCTCAACTGTCACATAATCCCGTACATGATGGGGACACATTTCTGGGTCTGTGATCCTCTGCTGAAAGCTGGCTCATGCTCCTCCATGTCTCTCTCATCTACTTCCTCTGCTGAGGCAGGGCACTATGCTGCCTCCCTTTCCTCTTGCAAGTTGTGGTTTGATACAGACCTTACTCTCTGAGGCCTTCTTTGACATTCTTTAGCTAATTTTCACCTGTATAATTTCCACCGCTATTTCCACCTTCGCAGTCATTATGAAGGAGAATGATAAGTTTTATATTACTTAAATCACTAGGGTGTTCCCAACCTCTCGTTTATGCTGATGCTTCCCTGCTACTTCTCTCTCGTCACTAGGGATTCTGGGTACCTTTCCATGCAGCTTATGACAGCAACCCCACTGTGCTCCCTAGAGCCCTTGATTTGTGGGCTCCTTGTGATGGCTCTTTCTTTGCTTGTCTCATAACTCCTGCTCCTGGCTGGAAGAACAAAGCCTGGGATGACTGGTTTGGCATGATGCATTACAAGCCATCTTAGAGGGGGCAGATGGGAAACTTATGTTGAAAGATTTGTTTTTCCTGTTCTTCATGCTAACGCTAACTTTTTGCCCCTCTCACCCTCTCTCCACTCCCACCAAACCACAATAACAAGCAGGTAAAATATTTGCCTGTTGTCAATCCTGTGTTTTTCAGTATCTGACTTTTGAACTCACTAGTAGCATACATTCTGCCTTGTCTAGCCAGCGGTATGGCCATGGTTGGAAATTCATGGACAAACTACTCTTCGTCTCCCACACCATTGCACATTTTGGTGCTTTCAGAGATTCAGACCATTTGCTGTGACATATTGTCAGTGGTCTATTGATTGCAAACCTTCAGTATGTCCTAACTTTGCAGTAAGATGAAAAATGTTCCTACTACTACTTACCATATGGGCTTCCAAGAGGTGTGTTCAGCCTGGATCATAATGCAAGTGATGATCCAATGTAAACTGTGTTTCAGAATTACTGAGCTTGTGTGACCTCATTTCCTGTTTAAGACTGCAGAATGAAAAAAGGATTTAGAAAAAAAATAAGTAAGATTTGTTCGATTTAGGAGAAGAGGAAGGGGAAGGGGATCAAGATAAGTCTTTAGACACATAAATTATTGTTAAAAAAAAAAGGAGCTTTATGGTCATTTGCTCTCCATGTCTACACTGAGAAGGAAGAGGAAATCTCGCCTAATTTCAAGCAACAAAATTTCAGTTAGATATTCAGGTAGTGGTCTAATTGTTAGCAGGGTGAGACATGGGTACAGACAGACTGTGAATATAGGGTAACTTCATTTGCTGGAGGATATCTAGAAAAATATTCAACAGTCCTGGGTTTAACTCTATCCTGTCCAGCCTCAGAGCAGGATCTCTTCAGGTCTGGCAGAAATGCCAGCTAACATTTCTGTGATTAGACTAACAAGATGAACCTGAAAAGTAAAAGTGCAGTCTGGTGAGGACATCATTTCTGGGACCCTCCTTTTTTATGTGTGCAGGCAGCTCAGGAGTGAAGCCTTTGGCGGAGGACAGCAAATAAAAAAAAGTCTTTATAGAGGTGCTTGTTACCCCCTGCAGTCTGCAGCTTTGTAGGGCTAATAAACACCAAAGAGATACTGAGGCTAAAGAGACACCAGAGAGACAGGCTACAGATTTTTCTATGCAACCTTCAGAGTGGTAAGGTACCATGTACCTATATAGGATGAGAAACCAGTGCTGTTTAGGAGCATCTCTTTTTGGGTGGCAAGTTCAAAGGGAGTAGTGTCCTCTCTGTTGAGGAAGGAGACATAAAAGCTTGATTAAAAGTCTTTTTGTGCATTATAGAAGCAGTCACTATTATTTCCATGTGTACTTCCAGTGGCAGAAATAATGGGGAGGGGGAGAAGATGAATGAAAATCCGATCGGTATTTTTGGCTTTTAATAAGGATCTGGATAGCACTGGCATCACCATGAAGAACTGATATGAATCATGTTGCCTGTTCTCCAGCAGCGGGAAGGATCAGATTTATTTATTTACTTCATTTTCTGAAGAAGGCTGTTTAAAAATAAGAGAGGAACAAGAATATAGGGTTGTGAGGTGAAAGCACAACTGCACAGATTGAATTATCTTCTCTGAAGCCACCTCCTTCCCCCCTGCCCCCCACCCCGGCCTTTGGAAAGATGACTAGATTGTATGAGACAGTTTATTCCTTGTACTGTCTAGTGCCTACCTGAGCAAGGTACTGTCTGGTGCCTTTCTGATCACTTACACATGCATGCACAGGTACACTTGCCTCCCTGGAGTAGAAGCTATTTCCTTTGGTCACATTCTGCTCTGTGTGCAGCATTTTGGTGTCTTGACAGCATATCCAAGGACCTCATGCAGGAAATGCTTTTTATCCCACCAACTCCTTTTTTTTTGTGAAATTGTTTTTGTCGATCACTCTTGTTTTGCTAATTTCCCTGTGTACATGGGGATTTATGACTCATTGTCCCTAAGGAGAAATGGCATAGGAATTTGTTTAAACCTACTCAGATTTAATGACTGAATTGGTTCCCATAGAACCAGTTTTTAGAAAGATGTAACTTCGCAGATGGATTGCTCTGGATTTAGGAGTGTATAGCTGAAAATGTAGTAAGAACCTGTGTATTTATTTTGCCTCTTATTTGTAGGGTGTCCTTTCTGGATGTTTCTCTAAGAGGTGATGATTTGCTCAATTCGTAGTTTATCATTAGACAGCAGGCTTACATAAAAGAATATGTATTTTATGGATATCCCACTCCAAATGAGTGTCCCTTAGATAGCTGATCTAGGTCACATCTGATTGCTCTGTTGATGGCTCTAGTTTTATCAGACAACGAGGTGGTTTTATTTGTGCACCTGTACTGCCTCCAGTTTCATGATTGGATCTAGCTTCTTATAGTTGCCCAGGATGTAAGTGTTTGTATTTATGCCTAATTATAGCCATGTTTATCTTTCACTGACTCCCAAGGAGGAGGGCAGCTGCAAGTGCAACACAAAGCTTTCCTTATCAGGTGATAAATAGAACGATTTTCTTCTGAAAAGACTCCTATGTAAATCTTGTGGACGTTCTGATCAAATGGTATCTTTACTGACTGATCCTATCACACCATTAGATTAGATTTCTGCATCTTGCAGTAATGAGCCAGTTCCATCTCTTTGACCAAAGAGGACACTAGCTAGGTGTCTCCTCATAACCACTGTATATTATGTCAGTGTAAGCTGTGTACTCTCTTTGTCTCTGCTGAAGGGGTTCTTGACTTTGTTTGCTTGAATTTTGGAGTATATTTGTATGATCCATGAGCTTGCAGAAAAATATTCTGGCTCTTTTTCAGTAGGCTCTATTCCTTGCCGACCAGAGGGAATTCTTACATTGAAACAATGACAGCTTCTTGGAGAGACCTTGTCCTCTAATGTGAATCAATATTGGAAAATCTGAAGATCTTTATTAAGTAGAGTCCATAGTTCAAATGCCTTTTACCATTTCTGCGTTGGTGTAGCTGATTGCAGTGATTGTAGCTATATCTGACCTTGATTGGGATTGCCAACCTGACTCCTTGGACATAGCAAAGCTCAGGACTGTGCCAAGTACACGTATGCAGTAATGAGTCCAGCCTCAGAATAAGCCTTTGTTGTCTGTTGTTTTGCCTTTGTTGTGTTCTAGATGCAAACTTTAATATGGAGGGTTTTCTTTCAGCCAGCTGGCTTATGTCGCATGGCATGGGAGGTCACCGTTCTCCTTTAACATTTATGCATATCTACACTATTGTGTCCTTGTTGCAGTGCCTAGCATCCAGTTTTGGACCTGGGACTCCACTCTGCAGGAAGCTGTGTAATTGCTAACCAGAAAAAGGTGGCTCCTACCCCAAAGCAGATGCTCTTCAATTAGAAGACAAAAGGCAGCAGATGGGTACAGATGGACAAACGGGGGTGTGCAAGGGAACAATCAGACAACATTAGTCAGCATGGTAGGCAGCAGGCTTTACACACCAACTGCCTAACTTGTGAAGGGGTTGATAGGCAGCAGAGAATTATAATGGAGGAATTGAAGTGGCTTTGTGCAGACCTATGCGGACTTCATCAAGAGTGTGAAGGGCTGATAGGAAAAAAGCAGCAAAGGTGCTTTTGAGTGCTTTGAGAGCTGCTGTTGAAAAGGTACGACAACTCAAAACTCTCAAGTGTTGCTGGAAATTTTCTGTCCTTAACATCCAAAATGATCCTCCCAATCTGACAGAGAGCCAAAAAACTTAAGGTGTCTATGGCTTGCATTGCAGCACCTCCTCTCTGTACAGGGCTTCCATGCTGCTGCCAAAGCCACACTGCTTCTAGGTCAAAACATTTCTGCTTTCCACTGGCTTGTAGGTCTTAGTGATATTTGAAATGGCCTCATGTACCTGCGTCCATGAAGTCCCAGGCAAATACCAGCGACTACAGAAATGCACCATCTTAGGATGTTGACAATAAAACCATATCTTAATTCAGGGAATAGGCGAGCTTCTGTGGGAAGATGAATTTTCATGCACAGGTGCAGTAATTAAATATTCCTCTTGCAATAGAGTATTAATGATCCACACCATGATCCTTGATTAGTCCATGACATCCTCAACAAATTTTTTAGGAAGGCTAACTGACTTAGAACTGAAACAGAGGAACATAGCTGTTTTGTATGTTTTTTTTTTTAATGAAATGATTGAAACATTAATATTTCTTCTTGTGTCAACACAAAATATTTTTAGACCCCAAAATAAAATGTTTCATTTATTTTCAAGTTATCTATATAAATCTATATAAATCTATCTATATAAATCTATCAATTATATTAAAACTTTTTTAATGCAGGTCAGTTTTAACAGAAAAGTGTCATATGGAAATGAACATTTCTAAAGCTTTCATTTTGTGCACTGGCATTTTTAAGCAAAGCTTTCATTGTGAAAAGTCTAAGCAAAATATGTTGACATTTTAAAGATCTCTGTTCTCCTTTCTTTAGAACCAAACTATGCCCTCGTATCAATCTGAAGATGAGACTTATTTCTCTGAAAAATCTCAATTTATCAATGAGCTGAGTATTTGTCCGCACAACAGTTCCTGGTCCAGCTCTACTCATGAATGACACTGGCAGGTTATGTGCCCTAACCTATACTAAGATTCACGCACAGCACAACACA
The DNA here is from genome assembly GCA_013389825.1 of Crypturellus undulatus. Lineage (NCBI taxonomy): Eukaryota > Metazoa > Chordata > Aves > Tinamiformes > Tinamidae > Crypturellus > Crypturellus undulatus. Next base: position 207,417 of record VWPW01018643.1, read on the forward strand.
CTTCACCTTCCCCTGTTTTATCCCCAGCAGAGTAGAAATCCTGGGCTAAAAGCAGACAGAAAGTAAATAAGATGCCCAAGTTACTTCCTATTACTTTAAGTGAACAAAACGTGAAAAGAAATAAAAGAAAAAGACAGTTGAGAAAAGCACATGAACTTAGCAGGTTAATAAAAAGATGAGGGCAGAGAGGAAGCAAGCAACCAACCTAAGTCTGGAGGACACACTACCGCAGTTTCTGCATAAGGAGATGTGCAGAGAATGAAAGTGCCCATGGGCCTGAGAGTGAGTTTTCATCGTTCAGTTGCATTTACTTGAGAAAGTGTCTCATCTTGACATCTTTACTTGGCCTGTGAATCCTTTACTTTTTCTATTTTTAGATTTGGTGAATATTATCAACAGAAAGTTTTTGTTTTCTTTACACTGGACTTAAGAGAAGGGAAGGGCTGCTGTGTCCTCCATTACACATAAAAAGCATTCAAACGTTTTCTTTCTTTTTCTTCCTTCTTTTGTTTTTCATTATCTTCCCTCACCCACTTTTTGCTAGGGCTTTGCTGCCTGCAGTTTGCTTTTTTTTGAAATAGAAGTATTTGGCCAGGTTTGCTTCCACATGTATATGAAATGAAATTTTCTTCAGGTGAAAGTGCTCAGACTTTTACTCAGTAAGGAGTAGCTTGTTCACTATGTCTTTGGTTCGCTTTCTCTCCTCTGGTGTTAGTTCTGGCTGCTGTTTCTGTTCTCAGCTCTCACATGCTCTTTGCTCTGGGTTTGAGACCTGGTTGTGCCCTGTTAGCCGGACTTCATGTTGTCCTGTGTCTTGGCAGTTTTTTATTCAACTGGGACAGTATTTACCCCCATGGACTGTTATGTGTTAACCTCTCTGCTGTTCTCCAGAGGTACCTCTGTGTTAAAATCATGGTTATCACTGAAGCTACTGCGTTCTTGAGTTACTCATGCTGCTCATGCTCTGGCGTGCATTTAGTGTCATCGATTTGAGCATACAATATGTTCAGTGTCGTTTGTTTTCCCTCTGCCTGAACTGTGTTTTCCCTGAGTCTGTATTTTTTCAGACTGCCTTTGGTAACATTAGATCCCAGTACGTTTTCATTGCCTTCCAGTGATGTCTCAGTTGCTGTCACTATTCTTTGGCCTTTCTTCCTCATGAAGGGGTCTGGCATTTTCTGACCTGGGTTTATATCTAAAATGTGCTGGGGGGCTTTTGTTGTCTTCTGCTGAGTCAGGGGTTTGCAAGGCCTATTTAATTTCCTTCTGTGAGGCTAGTTGTAGTCTGCAATGTCTCTTGCCATGCCAAGTCTGGAAGATTGTTTGATAACCTTTTTCTTGTTCTGGTTTAGCTTTTGATTTGGTCTGCATTTTGTGTGACAGTTTCAGGTACTTGTTTCCCTTAGGTTTATTTCCTTGGTGACCGTATGTGTTAATGACTTAGATTTCCATTGTTCTTTTCTTTAAGAAGGACCCTGATTACTTTACAAAATTAACATACAGGCAACATTTTACTCTGAGTAACATTCAGACACTTGTGAGGTAGAATGGATTTTGGCTCTTTAATCATGCCAAACACGGACTGCATAGCAGTCCAGGATAAGAAAGAGGAATCTTGGCTTGAAGGAGAGGAGGAATTTTTAAATGGACTCTGGTCAGTTTTGTCCCCAAAGTCTATTTTGGAGGAAAGCAATATGAATCGTTAAAGACCAGCAGTAACAAAGCCCTTGTCTTTCTCCTTTCAGAATACAATGCCCGAACTTTAGAAATATAGTGAGAGGAACAGGTGATCCTCTGAAAAAAAAAAAAAAAAAGATTTTGGATCAATGAAAATATTCATTAATTTTGGTCAGATACAAGGGATTAATTTTGAAAGTTTTACTGCTATAAATGAAATCTGACATTTCAGTGTTTTCATGTAGACTCAAGTATTTACGTACCATTTGTAGAACTGAAGTGGAAGAGGAAATGGCAGTATATCCCCTCATACCTCAGAGCCTTATTAGCCGAAAGTGAGGACTCACTTCTAGGTTAAGAAAGATCTGCACTCAAATACCCTTTCCTGATAGGGGACACAGGTTGAAAACTGAGATCTCTCTCACTTTTCAGGAAAGAGTTCAGAATGGGATTTTTTTGAAAGATGCTATTCCTTTTCCACTGACTGCTTCAAGGGTCTTTGCAGATGCTTGTCTGGATCCAAAGTTCCACCAATTTTATTAATAGTGACTGATAACAGGATTTTTTTTGCGTGTTGAATAGAACATTTTGATAAGTGAAAAAAACAAGAAAGCAAACAAATCTTGAGTTTAGATTGAATTAATACCTTTGTTTTTCTTAATTCTGTATAGTCAGACATTGCTTTGATTTTTTCTTAACAGCTTAATTAGAACACCACCAAGATCACTGCTGTAGTGGGCAAGGAAGCACTTACGAGGAAGGGAGAAGTGTGAAATAGGGCAGCTTCTTTTCCCTGCTGCTTAACATGGAGTGCAGATTACTGTAGGCAGTGCTGGTAAGGGACCCAGTACTGGTAAGGGACCCTCCCAGTAAATATAACTTGATATTTCTCCAGTGGTTATTCAGAGACAATAGTGTTTGCTACTAAATCACTGGTATAACCTGAGTGCACTGGAGATATGCTTGAAGCTTTCCTGTCTAAGCAGTGTCACAGTCCCTAGTCCAGCTCCTGTCTAAGAAGTGTCTAGTCTCCCAGTCCAGCGTGGGAGACTAGAGGGTAATAAAAAATTCTTTTTTTTCTTGCAATCTGCTGCCAGAAATCAGCTCTTTAACTGTTTGCTATGAGCATTATCTGGGGTGTTTTACAGCTTCTGATCTCTTATTAGGATGGTGGTTCAGGTCACTTCTTTCAGGCCCCCCTTTTTTTTTTTTCTTTCTTAGAAGTGGGAGTTATTTGCTTTCCTTCTTAGATGTGTGCTCATTTTCACTAAGGCCAGAGTTCTTTGTATCACTGCATTTAATTATGTTTGCTTTATAAAGACTGCTGGGATTACGGCAGCATCTCATTTCTGTAGCTTCTCTGTTTCTGACAAGGGTTGCCTATGGACACCGTTTTCCTTGAGCCTCTGTCTATCACAGCATGTAAGGTTCCTAAAAGCTCGACATCATGTCCCTTTTTGTATAGACAGTTGCTATTCAAAATCTCAACTTTCTAGACAACTAAGGATCAGACCTTTAGTGGACTACGTGTCTGTATTTGAACAGTTGTTCTCATCTGTGCTGTTTCCTGTGTTCGGTCCCAGAATAAATCCTGTGCGTGTATATTTTCCTGTTCATTGCCTAGACTCCTTGCTCCAACTTGGGACTAATGGAGTGTCTTACAAATAAGGATTAAAAGAGTACAGTCTAGTGAAATCTGCAGTAAGGACTCTCTCCATTAAGGAGTCCCCTGTCTCAAATAACCACTGTGAAATATTCCCAGGGTTTACTGTGCAATGTTACTTGAACTTTAGTTAAAAAGCACTTTTTCTAGGTAACCTGTGTCATCTTCCTGGACCCCTGCCTGGTTGCTGAGGATAGATTTTCCCAAGCTTATATTTTTGCTAGATAGGGAATATGTTAATTTTATGCAAGTGTTTGAAGGATATAATCAATAACGGAAAGGAAGGACTTCAGGACAATCTAAGTGAGTGTAATTAAAGAGTAATGGGACAGCACAAAATAAAGTGCATTTAGATTGAATATGAGGTATCATTGGACTCTTTCATTAGCTGTCTGAGGAACATTGTGAGAGCCTGCTTACTGGGGTTGTTGAATGGGGGACTGTACAGAGCAAATGTGAGGGCAGTGGAGAGAAACTGGAGAGAAATCTGCATTTTTATTTTCATTGTTCCGTTTCCTTTTGTTCATTGCTCAATAGGGCTAGCACCACACTACCATCAGGAGAAATATTCCCTTTCCCAAATATGCTCTTCCCCCACCCACATTATCTGCCCTCCAATAAGTGGGAGTGTAGAAGAGGTTTCCCTCAACTTCTCCTTGAAATAGGGCCCCAATTTGTTCTGTGAAACTGTGAGGATTCTGAGAAGCCCCTTAGTGTTCTGATGAGCATGACTGGGCTCTGCGCCCTGCACCCTGTGCTTGTGCGGGTGGAATTTTCCAAGAGCTTCCCCCTCCGTTGCCACCATCACATTGCAAACTTCAATAAAAGCAACTCATGAAAATGCATTCTTAGCATACAGCTGACATGGTCAACATCTGGCTTCAAAATAGAGTACTGGGAGAGATTTGAAATTGCTGTACTTCGAAAAAATGATTTGAGGTATTTATAGGTACATAACAATACAATTTAATCTTTTTCTGTCATGTGTTTCCTATACAGTTTATTGACTAATGTTCCAGAAAGCTAAATATTGCAGAAAAAGGGCATGAAGAGGGGTAAGTAAGGGAGAAACTAGTCCCCCATGTTCCCCCAGATTCAGTTAGAATCTGAAATGAAAAGACATGTGAATGGAGGAATAGGTATCTGGCAGTCTTCCTTTAGAAAGCAAAACTTATCAAAGAGGGACATCTGTTCTTATTGTGTATTGGTTGTGGGAAGAGGAGTATGTGACCAGTAATGAGGGAGGCCAAAGAAGATGAGTCCTCTGAGCCTGGTCTCGGAGGATGGAAGGAGCTCAGTGGAGGGCTTCTGCCACTCCCTCATTGAAGACACAACTTGAATGGGATGATGGGGAAGGACCAGTTGACCTGGGTTGCACTGGAACAAAAGGAAATTTCAGGTTGTTGCCAATTTGTGCATAGGCCCTTGCTTAGCACAAAGCCTCACTGACAGCTGGGGTGCTGTTTGGCCCCACTTCTGCTGAGCAGGTGCAGAGCTTGAGACCACAGGGGAAAAGGAGGGGATACTCACAAGGTTGGACCTATAATCAGTGGCTTCCCCAGTACAGGGCCTACCCCTGCTCTAAAGAAGGAGCCTGCAGAAATTAACCTCAGCAGGCTCAGGTGAGGACAAGTCTGAATCACTCCAATGCTTCCTCTGCTTCAGAAGTACTGTCCCTCTTTTGGCACTGCAGCCGAAAGGTCCTGCTTATGATCTGTGTATCTGAAGCCACGACTTACGCCAGCTCTGCCAGTAGCGCAGAGCCAGCTGCAATGGTGGTCTGTCTGCTGCCATGGCTCTGCCCTTTGAGGTGAGAACATTCCCTATGGACTGTGCAGACAGGACACTGGAAGGGGATCTTGGAAACAGGCTTGAAGGCCAAGTAGGAGAAACCTTGCAGAGGTCAGAACAGTCTAGAAGAAACTCTCAGAGACCAGCTTGTGTACTGGGCTGTGAAGTGTCATATGGAGAGCCGCAGTGGGCAGAATGGATGTCATAGGCAAAACTTGGTGAATTTCACTTCATGTAATTCTTTCTCAGTTGACATAAACCTTTAATTGCTGATACAGGTATTGAGAAACCAAGAACACATAAACAATTGAAGCAACGCTTAGGGAAATGCCTTTCATCTCTGTCCTGGTGTGAGTCTCCCATGTGCTGCAGCCCCTTGGAACTGTCCCTGCTCCAGTGTAGGTCCCTCAAGTGCAGTCCCTCAGGGATGTCCCTGTGCTGGCATAGGTACCTCACAAGCTGCAGTCCCTCAAGTTGTACCCCTGTGATGGCTTTTCCTCCTATGTCCCTATTTCAGGTCTCCACAGATCTTCCCTGTAGTGTGTCCTCATCTGTGCCATCCACAACTCCCTTTAATCTCCTCTCCAGCAGTTACTGCCCTTTTTTGATAGGTTTGAGCCGTGGCAGGATAGGTTTCTTTCACCAGTTGCAGTTTGGGTGTGATGGATTGTTTTTACCTGTTTTGGAGCTGGCTGGACCTGTTTGTGACCAGCACAGGGCAGTTCATGGCCTCCTCCCACTCTGTGTACGCTGCAGTTCCTTGCAACCAAAACCTGCCATTTATACCCAATTCAACAAGGAAAGCTACATAAGAGTTTGGGGAGCATTAGTTGTCGACCATGTCGCATTCCAGTTGCTGTATCCAAGACAATTACAGCTGTGCAGAGATGAAGTAAAAAGCACTGGAAGGTTTCATAAAGGGATGATGAAAGGTCAGCAAGAGAATTCAAGCTAAAGACTCGTCAGTTGGTACAGTTTCTGCTGGTAAATTGTCCCCTGTAGGCAAGCTCTTAGAAGCATTTCATTTAGAGAGATACACCAGAGGGGATACAACGAAGTTATTCATGTTATGAAAGTGTGACTGTTATCCTGGAACAAGCACTGGCTAAAACTCATTCCTCTCTCATGTTCAACGGGGCTTGACTCAGTGAGTTTACCTGAAGAGCTGTTGATGCTGATATGCTACAATGCACTTAAGGGTAGGGCCTTAGGAGAGAAGGGGGAGATATCTATTTGAGCAAGTCCGTATGAAAGTGACTTGTAATCAGATGAGTTGCAGAAAATCCTCAGAAACTTTTTTTTTTTTTATGGAAGAAAAATAGTGTTTCAGTTAAAATAAAATTTTCATATGAGGTGCCTGTACTGATCACAAACCAGTACAAAGTGAATTTTTTTCCTTAAATTTTGGGGTAATATTTTGAAATTTTCTATGAGAAATCATGTCAGGGGCTTCCTCTTATTTATATTCAAATGGATATTTCTGTGTGTTTCAGGAAGCCAGAAACATGAATCAGATGATTCTGGTATTAAAAAAAGAATGTACTCTTAGCCAGTGCACCTCCTTCGGAGGAAATTGCCATCTCTGCTCCAGAAGCTTCTAGAGCGCTAAATGCAAACCTGTGCAGACACTGATGGGAATAACTGAACCTTGATTTCTGGGGGAACAGCTAGGGCTGAATAGCAGCTGAAGTTCAAGGTCCTGGACAAATCTGAAACTGCATCTTCTATACCAATGAGGGTTTATGATCAGGAGCAGGAAGTATACCAGAAATGGCTGGAGTGGGATATAAGAATTAATTAAAAAAAATCTGTATTACATCTCAGCTTTGTCAGGTGGGTTCTAAAAATTTTAAAAGAAAAGATGTACCTCTGTTTTTGGAAAGCCTCTTTTACAGGCCCCCTAAAAACCATCCTCTAAGGAGTGTCATTGAAGGCCTATCCCCTTTCTCCCATTGCCCTGCATTCTCTCCCTCTTCCATTTCTTTCCAGAATTTGCTCTACTGCTGCAACCTGATACAGCAAAATTGCTACTGCACTTCCTGAACCAAATCCCCTCTTTTGAGGACTCAAGGAGCAATTTTTTCCCCAGTGGACTGGCAATGCCGTTCTTGCCTGGTTCTTGATGTGAACTGTGCAGGCCTAGGAAATCTTTATGTGCTGTCCCAGCATTGTGCTTTCCGATAGTGATGGACAGGATTGTAGCACAAAGCTCAGCAAGGCCAAAACATGAAAATAGTCAAGGGAAAAGGAGAAGGGACTGGAAGGAGAAGAGTTAAAACAAATAACTTTCCTGGTATCTGTGTTGAAAGCAGATTGATTGCATCGTTGATTACAGACTCTCATTTTCTAGAAGAGACTTAAGGAAGGTTATTTCTGCTTACAATTTTGCTGTTACTGCTCATTCATTTCTGGAAGCACTTTGCAGAACTGTGAACTCCCATGCAGCCAGTCACTATCTACCTGCCGCATCATACTGAGAGCACTGGAGAACTGTAACTGGCTTCAAGAATTTTCTGATATTCCCTTTACCTTTGTAGAAAGAGGAAGAAGCAGGTTACCAGCCTCCTGTGAGCAATTCTAGGAGATATTTGTGAGGAGTTATCTTTTAAAGCAGATTTTTTTATCAGTCTGCCTGCCAGAGGACTTCCTTGCAGGGAAAGGTAATTGCTGACATATCTGTTTGAAAACAGATCTGATGACTTCTGGATTTCTTCATCTGTTTAAATACAAGTCTGAGAACCTGTAAAGGTTATAATAAACACGATTCAGATGCTGAAGCACATGCATGTCTTCTCTAAACACCTCCATTCTGTTCCTTTTATTGACAGGATCAGTTGAGGTTTATGCCAATCTACCCAACTGATCTCTCTGTTTTAGGGGACAAGATCTACGTGTGAGTGCAAAGGGCATTTCTGCAGTAGTTTTAGAGTCTGAAACTTGACTGAAAGAGGCCGCAAGATTCAGAAAAGCAATAGATAGTTTTCCATTTTGGCCCTTGAAAGGATCCTGGATGCCTGGCCTCCTGTTACTAAGGTCTCTCATTTGATTTTTGTATTGGATGTGCCAACAAGCAATAGCACACCAGCTCTAATAAAACATGTTTGTATTGATTTTACTTTACGTGTTTTATACATTTGCTGCTCAGATTATTACTTCTGTTGAAACTGATGTGCCACAGAGCATCATACAGAACCCATGCCTAAATCATATGAATTTCAATGAATAATGCTCCTGCAGTGAGCATACAATGCATCTCTTTTTCAGTGGTGAGCCTACCTTTTTTTGTGTTTCTGGGTGCAACTGAAGGTGCTAAATTTGCTCTCCAGAGCCAATTTGGGAGCTTCATGCTTCAACCTGGATTGAAATCAGGTAGATTAATTGAGCTAAAAGTCTGTAAAGTTGTACCTGTAGCTTACCAGTTGTGCACTTGGTGCTGGATGCTGATATTTGCTTTTTTCCATGCCTTTGGCAAAATGAAGACCAAGGTTCTTGACCTTTTAGACGAGTTGCACAGTCTGCCTGTTTCCAGGCCATTTCTGAGGAGAATGATTGTTGTACAGGGCGGTATTGGTTATATTTCTATCTTATGGATTGCAGAGGTCTCTAATGTCATTTTCTGACCTTGTGTTAATTGGAAGTATTTTCATGGGTGTTTTTCAATTTTACTGCTATTGCACTTGCAGAGATTGAAATAATACGTAGTATAAAATAGAGGATAAATAAAATCAATGATCTTATGAGGTTTGGCAAATCCTACTTCTGTGATGGCTGGAGCCTCCTTCTTGGCTAATAAACTATTTGTCCTTTCTTCTCTGGCTTCTCTTCCTGAGTGGAGAAAGCTCTCCTCAGGAGCTCTCTCACACACACACTGATCACCAGAAAGGCTGCAAAGGATTAAGAGTCAGGGCAGCGAACAGGGAGATGCACACTTTGAGTGGATAGGATGCAGAAAATTAAGAAAGGGTGATATTTGTAATGTACAAAGTGACAGAAAAAAAATCTGAAGAATGTTTTGGCTCCTTTGTTAATCATCTTAGAAGAAAGGACAAGAAAATCGTGTCTCCTTAGGGAAATGCTTCTAAATTCCCTAGCAGGGATGTTGATGGGCTGTGCAGAGCTTCTGCCAGAAGTCCAGGGAATGGGCCTCACTTGCTAAGTGAGGAGCAGTTTGTAGAGTTCCTCATACCCCTATGCTGCAGCAGTACGTGAAGTCGTTGCCTCCATTTTGCTAGTAGAGCAGCAAAGTCACAGATGGCTGGACTGGCTTGTGAATGGATTGATCCACTCAGACTGCTTTTGTGAAACCATCTCATTAAAACGAGATGCTTCTGGTTGTGAGGACAATACTTACTTTCCCATTATATTGTGGTCATCTGGAGATACTTCATGTCCTATATTCACTGTTATGATTTGTCTAATGGGAGACAAATGGACTAAATTTCACAAGAATGTCCCTTGGCTCTAGGAGTTTACTAAATTAAGAGGAAATCCCTAAAGTCATCTAATGCAGTTCACTAAATTCCTAAATACGTCCGGAAGAGACTGAATTTTACTGACTTTGTTTTCCATCTGCAGTCTTTGATAATAAGTTTTACAATGGGGCTGATTTCTAGGATAAATCAGTTCAAGATATATTGTTCAAAAATAAAATTCCCTCTTTAATTCCATTCCCCCCAAATTAATGTATTTGAGAAAAGCAAAGTGTTGACATTTTGTAATTCTCTGTCCTGAAACAATACCATGTATCAATGATCTTCTGGTTTTGGGCAAGAGTCCTTTGCAGCACATGTTGTGGCAGGACTTAATATTGAACAGTGTCAGGTGCGTCTGCCTCTGCAAAGTTGAGACTGGACTGCACAAGGTCCTTTTGGTAGTGCTCCTTAAGTCTGCAATGGGTGATATTGCCTTTACCTCATGTGCCAAGGACCAATTCCCTCTTCCATCATCACTAGCCTGTGCATAACCCTCCGTAAGAAGATACGAGGAGAGGTAGAGCTATCCTTGTGTGGCAATTTCTTCTGCTTCTTCTTGATGCTGGACCCAGATACCAGCTTTCCTGACTGCTGAGAAAGACACAATCAGAGAAACATCAGTGGAAACTAAAGTGCGGCAAGAGAAAGAAGTGACAGAGAGAAGCGCTTAAAAGAACCTGTCAGATCCAAAATATCTCCTTCAGTCCAAGGCCTCTGCCATTTAACTTCATGGTGAACACAACCCAAGGGGCTTTCACTGAAGATGAAAAATATTTTTCTTGCAGATGCTAAGAAAGCTCTACTCTATGCTACAGGCTTTTCTGTCAATAGCTATGAATGTAGAATCTCCACAGCAGGTTACCAATTCATTGTGTTTTCATGTTGGCACTGAATGATATGGGAGACTTCAGGGTGGTTTAGGACGTGTTGTCCCATTTTCTTAGTAACAAGATAGGATGGCCTTTGCTTATATTCTCTGGAGAACAGTTTGATCTCTAGGATGTCATTCTAGCTATTTCAGTGTCCAGTGGTTTGTACTCAGAGGAAGAAACCTTGTCCCTAGAATCTTTTAGGTGTATGGTCCCCTGAGACTTAGGAAAAGAAAGATAGTTTTGTGCTAGAGACAAGCACTGTTCTGGCAGAAATTTGTGATGAAAATTGCTTTTTGCAGAATTTCTGTTTCCCTTAAGTCAGGATGTTAGAAGAAGCAGATATACTTGAGGAATGGCTTAACATCACTATATGGACTGCATCAGGGGCTAGCCTCCCCATAAATATTATGGCTTGGGGGAAGATCACACAAGATTTCAGTTCTGGGGTAATGTGTTTTTTTCCACCCTCTTTTATCTCTGACTGCGATCTGGGATATTCAAAGGCCAAAGATCTCAGACAGACAAAATACCAGATGTGAGCATCTGATGAGGCAATCCTGTGTCCTGCTTGACACTTCTCATCACTAGCCTGCCTCTGGCTCTTGCCTATTGCTGCACCTAATGTATAAAATAAACAGAAACCCTTAGCTTGACTGTGCAAGGATGGGAGAATGTAGACTCCTATTTTTCCTGGAGATGTTCATTTCGTGAGGCTGGAGGGCAGGCAAAACTTGTTTGCAAAATGTATCCTGAGGGGTAAAGGTGAGTGAGGTTTGGCATGTGCAGAGAGTTTTAGATATATCTGTGGGTACTTTTGATTAAATTGACGCATGCAGAAGTGTCCTTTTCCTGTAATTATATACATGTGTGGTTCTGGTTCTTGCAGTGTGTGCTTCTTTCTCTGCATGTGTGCCTGTCCGTCTGGGAAAGGAGGTGATGCTCACTCTGTGCATGTGTATGCAACTCTTGTGATCTGTGTGCTGTGGCTGGGTCTCTCTATATTCTTGTTCTTTTATTTGACTATCAATCATGTTGGATAGTCTTGTACAGAACGTGCACAAGGCAGAACTCACCATGACTGAATGGGTGTGCAATAGTCATGGCCAGTCTTGTGTCATTCCTTATTGTGGCTCTGTCACTTGCCAATAGCACAGGTTTCAGAGGAATGTGCCAATTCTGGAAAATATTGGTATGAAGTGACCTCTAGGCCTTCCTTTTATAGGACAATCATGTTCACTTCTAAATTTAAATTGCTACTACCATTTAGCTCTTCATAAGCCTGCCCTTAGCTGTGAGGCCATAACCAGACATATCAGCAATCCTAGTGCCTTTTTGTGCAAAGTGAATTACCTCAGTGTCTATCATCACCTTCAGTTATTCAGTCTTGATTTATAACTTGAACCAAAGTAGTTTTTACCACTTCCAAAACTCCAAGTTGTTTATTTGTTTCTAACTACTAGTATTGCAACTCTGGCTGTTATTCTTGGTCCTGTGAATGTCCAGTTTTCTCCTGATCTGTATTAAGCTGTGTCCCCTGCTGTTGCACTGAGACAACAAGTTCTGTAACTTGATACATCAATATGTAGAAAAGTATTCTCCAGGTCCCAAAAGCCTCTGTGTATGATCCTAAAAGAAGGTAACTAAAAAAAAAAAAAGAAAACAAACAACAAATTGTAATTATTGTTTAAAAGCCCTGGATTTAAAAAAAAAAGAAAAAAAAAGAAAATCTTATATGCTTTCCTGCTATCATGAGCAATTTTACGCTTCAGACATCATACACTGTCTGTTATAATGGTGTTTAGTTTTAGTTCTTCACCACTTTTATCATTCAGAAAGCCTTACCTTTGGGAAGCTGTTTTTTCATTTCAGCATGATGATTGAAAGTACTCTTCTTTTGACATGGTTTTCACCCAAAGTTTATTTAAAAGCTCAAAATTATAACAATAAAAATGGCCAAAAAAGCCCATAGAATTCAACCTTACTAGATATTTTTCAAGCTGTACTATTGTGAAGTTTTTTTCATAAGAGATGCTTTTCAGTGCTTGCATAACTCTAGTGGGTTAGATGTCTAGTGAGATAGATAGTGGGTTAAATTTTAGCTTCATGCTTTTTCAGTGGTATAAGTGACTTTTCACATCTGAAGAAATCTAGTTCACAAATGGAAAAGTTTTAGGCAATTAGGAGTGAATATTGCAGCTGTTCCTTGAGATTCATTCTCATTTTCTGTTTTTGAATGTGTATCAACTGTGGATCTCCTGAGAGCGTTGTTCTTGGACATGTGGCTTCTGGAGAGTTTTACTGAGTCCAAAGCAACGATGAAGATAAAAACTATGGTGATCATAGATGGCAGCTTGAGGAACACTGAGTGCATGGGCTTATCCTGTTGAGAGCACAATCTATGCTTGCAGATCAGTGTGAAGATACCTATCAACAGGTAGAAGTTTGAAACTTGGAAGTGTTTTAGGGGTAAGAACTACCTCTTAAGTAGGAGCAGACACAAGAGATGCCCAGAATGTTTCACAGTCCACTGAACTTCCTTCTTTCTCTTTTCTTCCTCTTCCCTTCTCACTGGCTAAGCTTCTAAGAGCAGTCCAGCTGGGACTGAGTTGGATCTGCAAACCAGCCTCTTGTGCACTCTCCTAAATGCCTTTTCAAGCAAGCTCAATAATTGATGAACACCTGGGTCCTTGTCCGCACTGAAGAGTGCACGTGGTATTTAGAACATGAAAATGCTATTTGGCCCATCAGAGCTCATACTTGGAACAACACCATTTCCCCAGGATACCAGTTAATTGTTCTCTCAGTAGTTTTAGAGAAATTTCCTTCCTCCGATGGTCTCAGCTGCTTGACTTCTTGTAGCCTAGAGCTGGATCCTGCTTCCAGCACAAGGCTGTTAACTTCCACTTGGCAGACCAGGATACAGTCGAGCCTCCTTCTTCCTCCACTGGCCTGCAAACTGCTTTCTGCCTGCTGCTGTCCAGCCTACCTTCTGTCACAAGTGAAACAAGGGCAGCAAGCCTCAAATTGTGTCCCAGTTTTCCGTGTCACAGAATACTACCTTGAAACATTGCACAACTCATTGCGTGCCAGGGGCTGGTTGTTCTACCTATGTGTGGAAGATGCACTGACACAGCTGTGCTGCGGGTGCAGGGAAGAGTGGGATGTCAGGGTCAAAATGTGTCAGAGGAGCTGGAGAAGGAGGAGGGGGAGGGAGTGAGAACTGTTGTGTCAGAGAAGCTGCAGGCCATCAGCTTAACTTCAGTCTCTGGGCTTGATGGCATGGGCAGGTTGGAGTAGCAGGGGGTGTGCTGGGCAGGGCAGAGGCATTTTGACAATATTGTAAATGTAGAGCGGGAAGAACTAAAATAGTCATAGGTGATGTAGATGGGGACTAAGGTGCTGAACTGTCTGTTGCTGTCACAGGCTGAAATGGCAGGATGTACTGCTGGTCAGGACTGTAGGACAGGAGCCTGCTGCATGTTAATACCAGCCTCTAGTCTGCTGTCAGCATGACAGACTTGCTCAAGGGCAAGGGTGCATGTTTCCCAAGACAAGGTAACTACCTCCTGTCCTCAGTTGCAGCAACACAATTCATATAGAATCTGTCCTTTTTTTCCAAGCGAAATTTACTGAAAAGATGTCTTATGAGCTTACTGCTCTGGATATGTACCTGTAAACCTGGCCTACCTAATATCTGTCAATATTCTGGAGAAACATGAACACCTACCTACAAAAAAAGGGCATGGGGAATGAAAGGGAGAGACTCTTGGAATTGTAGATTTATTCAATCATAGTAGTTTAACCCTAATTGTCAGAAAATATATATATATATATAAATTATTATTCAAAGTTCGTGTCAGCACCTGGACAATAACAAGAAGATGTGTAAAAATCCTTCTGGATTTGTCGAGAGCAAGTCATGTCAGACCAGTCTAATAACCTTCTATGACAGAGTAGTAGGCATTGGGAACAAAGGTGAAGCCGAAAGGGTCATCTGCTTTGACTCCAATAAGCTTTTTCACTGTCTTTCTCATTGTGTTTTGTTAGCAGTCTAGAGAAACAAGGTCCTGAGGAAAGCTAGTAATAAATGCATGAAAAAATCATAAGAATATCAGAAAGAAAGGGAGCAGTGAGTGGGGTTCTGTGAGGGTCTGTCCTATTTTCAGTTCAGTTCATTTCAGTGTTTTCATTTTTAACAGCTTGGGTCATGGATGGAGAATTTGCGTATTTGAAGATGATGCAAAACTAGGGGGGGACTGTGAATATGTTAGAGAACAGTTAGAATTCTTAATGATCTTGACAAATTGGAAAAACACTGTGAAAAAGCAGAATATAATTCAGCAGAGACAAGTGCAAGCCAATGTACTTTTGTAGGAATAATCAAAATACCATACATACGTATAGCACAGAGAAAGATCATCTAAATGACAGTTTTACAGAAAAGAGCTTGGGGAGGGGGTGCTAAAAGAGGATCACAAACTGAACATGAATGTATATTTTTGCAAAAGAGGCAAACATTGTATTTGGGTGTATAAATAAGATTTTAGCCTGCAAGGTGTATGATGTAATCTCTGTGGTTTGCTGAATGACGGTAAGGCCAAAAAGCTTGGTGCAGTTATGTGAATAGCACTTCAGGAAAGCTGTGGACAAATTGGAAAGAGTCTAGGGCAATCAGTAAGAATAGTCAGGGGTCCAGAAAATATGACCAGAAAAATTCTTTGAAAGGCGTTATGTGGTCAGAAGTCCATGTGGCTCCTGTATGCTTGAATAGTTCCATTGGACCGTAGTCAGCAAGACGGTATTGCAGGCTGCCAGAGCAAAGTAGGTGGGAAAGGGGCAGATGAGTAAGATTGATGTAGAATCTATCCCACTTGGAACAAGAGGAGCGATCCCCACTCAAGGAGCTGTTCTGGCCTGAGAATCATTAGAAAAACTTGTAACATGAGCCGTGGACCAGCAGAGGTCTTCAAGGTGAGAGCAGAAGATTGGTGAGGGCAGACCATCTTCTGGAACCCTGGCAGAAAGCCAAAGGCATCATATTATTTCTTCTTTCCTTAAGCTAGTCTTTGCTTCTGCATGATGTCATCATTGACCTTGCATTTTTTTTTCCATCTGCATCTTCTGTATGTACATGCTTATCTGTGTTTCCATCTGTCTGACATCACTGTATGTCCTGTATGGTGTAGCTTGTCTGTCTGTGCCACTGGCACAGCCTCTACTGCTTGTATGTGTATTCTGTCCTCTTCAATCCGGACTACCATAATTCCCTTGGACTAACAGATTATAGATCTCTCATAATACTAATATGAATAACTCTCATACTAGTATTATGGGCATACAGTATTAGGCATTGAAAAAACTGCTTCTGGAGCTGATGTCTCAAAGTATTTAAAAGAGGAGTTGCATGCTAGGAGTTAATAAGATAAATATGGGTAGGAAGAGAGTAGGAGATCTTGAGGGCAAAGGGAAGTCAGACACCTGTATTATAGCATAATGAATGATGCCTGTGACTTGCTCTCTGACTAGTTGTTGTAAGCTGGGCTGGCAATTCTCATAAACATCATGGATGAGAAGAGTTTGAAGGTTGAATCTCATGCTGTTTACTTTGGTGTCTAGATTTCATCTGGACGTCAGAGCACCAGATTTAGTATCTGCCTTCTCAAAGGAACTGAGAAACAAGTATATCCTTTCATTCATGAAACCATATCCCATTCATTTCTAAATTTCAAATTCCTTATGTATTCATCACATAATGACTTAATATCATGTTATTTGTTGAGTATATTCATGGCCCTCTGCGGTGTGTAGTACTTTAGAAATATATTATGCATCTAAGGCCCTGGGAACTCTTTGACTATCCCTGTTTGACAAAACTTAGGAGCTATATAAAACAACCTTGAAATGGGGAGGTGATATTGGGGCATGGAAAGACAGATGCTTGTTCTCACCCTTTTGAAAATATCTGAAGTCTGTGGTTGGCGATAAAAGGGGGCAGGCAAGAAAACTCCTAGGAAGACAGAAAACAGAAACGCAGCATTTTTATGGATGAATGAGCTTTTATGCAGTTGCTTTTAAAAGACGAAATTATATGGCCATTTGCACTGCCTCTTGATTGCTTAGTGCACCAGCTATTCTTTATGCTACATGCCATTTGCTGCCTTGTATTTAACTTTGCTACATATTCTGGGATGCAGTTTGCTTGAAGGCTTCTATATTAACGCATCTGTACTGTTTTCTATGGTTAGACCAGAGTAAGATATCCTCTAGGAGGGCTCATTAACTTCTTGTATTTCTTGTTCTTATCTTATGGCATCCTGGCCTAACTGAGCTTTAGATGTGAATATGACAAATGCCTATTCTGCTGCAACCCTTTTCTTGCCCCTTTTATCCTGCTATACGCTAGGACTGCAACATAAGCTTAGAGGATCATTACCTAAATTATTACATAGCAAAGTCCTTTGGGATCCAAATTCACCTCTGGCATTAGTGACTGCAATTCCATTGACTTCAGACTAGGTTCACTACTTGACGTCAGCAGTAAATTTTTGTAATGTAAATATCAAAATGAGTAGTACAAATGCATACGGGAGTGGCTGCTGCCCTGAAAATGACCCATTCTCAGGCTTGGTTTGGCTCATTGACAGTCCTTGCAATGTTATGAACTGCATCCTCTGTTCCCTTGTTTCCTGGGACCTTCTTCCGTTCTTCTGGATATTGTTTTCCTTGCCAGTATCATCGGATCTGCTTGCCTGCAGTCACAAGGGACTTGCTTAAGCTGTGTATTCTTCACACTCTGCTCCCCCTTTGCAGCCAGTTATGCTGAATCCTATTGAGATAAAGCTAGGAGAGCCAGAATGATGATTGCCTCTAGGTATTATGAGCTGTGGAAAGTATTGTAGACCAGAGCCTACAGAAGCTGTTTTACAGCTGTTACAGGCAGAATACCTTTGTCTCCCTTTTTCCACAGAATGGAGATACGGATGGCCCATGTAATGTTAATGTTAATGTTACAAATCTGAAGAATCTTCAGCAACCATTATACAACCCTTGGCTGTATTCAAGACCTTACAGCCCTTCTCCTGGAGAGAACAAGTGGTATCATCAGCCTCTGGGATGTGGGGAAATGCAGAAATGCAGGTTGGCAAAGCCTGAACCAATTGACTCTTATTGGCAAGGAACTATTTTTGGGAGCCAGTGCTGAGAACACCCTGTACTGCTGCAAGTTTGGCTCTGCCTTGCAAGGTTATTATCTGAGAGTTTAATCAGAGTGTCATGCAGTCAGATGCATGGAAGGAGCAGCCAGTGTCTTAAAGTATGAGCTTTGCACTGAGATGGGAAAAGGAGGGACAACAGGGGAGACTTTGAGGTACAAATGAAAGATAAATCCATTACTTCAGCTTCTGCTATTTCTTTGTTTGCCATTAAATATGTGTAAGTGGCATATAAGCCTAGGATAGGCTTTCTATATCTCTGTGGCCTTGCAGTGGTCAGACAGGGGCAAATCTGTGGCAAATCTGTGACACTTCAAACATATTTCCACTGCACATCTTAGCCTGGAGTGTCCCTGAGTTCCATGTGAGTGAGCTCTGCTCATAAAGATCACTTTGCCCTCTGCAGAAATGCAGTTGTATCTCCTTGGAATGAGATGTGGCAGCTATTCTAACTGACAAGTTAAAAAACAGGTGAAATCGGAAGGATAATTAGAAAGAAAGACTTTAATGAACTGCACTTCTGTTGCAAAACAGCTATCATTCTCACTCTGGCAAAAAAAAAGTGACCCTGATTAGTTTGATAGATGAATCATGCAGAATCAGTCTATCATTATATCAGTTATTTTTATTACCATACTTTTTGAAAAGCCCTGACATTAGTGAGTGGCCAATACAAGCAATATAATAGCCATAGCCACTAAAAACTTGCTATGTAAGTTTTGGCTGCGAAACCATGGTCATGCAGACCAGATGAGAGGATCAGTGCAAAGAGAACACAGGCAGGTAAGGAAAAGGAGTAAATAGGCAAGATGTTATGGCTGTGCACACTTAGCTTCTGAGAGGATCTATGAAAGGATGGCATATTTCATTTGCTAATGGCAGTGAACACTTTTGCACTGATTTGCTAGAGGAATACAAGGGAAAAGTGGGTCAGTATTTATAGGCATTATTGGCAGCCTAACTCTTGTCAAGCATCTGTAGCCATCTGAGCAAGAGAGAGACTTAAATTTGAGTATGAAGGACATCAGTGACATGACTTTACTGGCATTTGTGGAACTTCTCTAAGGAAGCAGGCCAAAATTGAAGAAAAATACATGGGTCTCTGAAGAAGTATTTGAGAAAATGGAGCAAGTCCGCATTCACATCTTGATGCTGACTGGGGAATTAGGGGTGTCAAACAGCTTGCACATGAGGCACTAAGTACAGCTGAAAAAGGAGGCAAAGGAAGATGAAAAGAAAGGGTAAGGGGGACTAAAATAAATATGTCAAAGCCAAAGTAAAAAGATGCTACGCTAAGGAAGAGAATAGTGTTATGATAGTCTTGTAGATCAACAGACCTGGATCGCATACCTGGCTGTACCTCAGACTTGCATCTCTGTTGACAAAGGGGAGTCCACTGTATGTTTATCCCACGGGCCAGTCCATCCAGCACTGCAATTGCATCTTTCCTACACAGTGAGAGTGAGAGCAGAGGTCTCTCCACTCAGTTCCGCTGCATTGCTTGCCACGGTTCACCGTGATTTCTGGTTTTGGAGCTGACCTGTCAGCCCTGTGACGACAACCTTCCCCAGCTATGATGATAACTCCGTGACATCATAGATGCAGAACTGTTTCCAGGAGGAAAAAGGTTCTTCATTAGATGCAAATAGTTCCAGGCATAGTGAAGGGAGAAGGTGAGTTTGTCAAAAATTCCTCTTCTCTGTTCTGCTCTGATGGGGAAGACTTTTTAAGAGAGAGTTTTCTGCAAAGCGTGAAATGAGAGACCTGGAAATATACACATATTTACTGCAGTGCTGACAGGCAACAGTACAGTAATCACAGGCAGGGAGAAGGTGATGGGTAGAAAGGGCTTGATGCCATAGAGAAAACAAACTGCAAGGAGCCTTACATTTCAGCAGCCACTTTGTGGAATCATCAGCTGTGACAGTTGTGTGGGGTGAAAATCCCAAGGGTTGCTGCACAAATACAGTTATGCTTTGACATCTGGATGACTATTTGTGGGAAGGGTGTTTTCATTTTCTGCTCTGCTTACAGAGAAGTAGAAATGGATGGAAGAAATGGGCTGGTCTCACATATTCAGTAGTACCAACCAGTGGTACCTAATGGTGTGATTGGTACCACACCTCCAACCACACCTCCATCTACTGCTTTAGTGGTTAATGCTCTCTTGTCTCCTTACTGTTCAAATTTCTGAGAGATGGTGTACCTTTCCCTGTAATGCAGGAAGGTTTTCTATGGGAGAAGGTACATTCATTATGTTTATTGTGGAGGATCACATAGGAAACTTCTCTTTCTTTCCTGTAGAGTGCAATTGCTTGCATATGTGCAATGGCTATTTTTTTTTGATGCATGTTAACCTTTTACCCACAGACAGAGTGGATACATAATTTTCTCCTTATCAGTACAGAGCTTTCTCCCCAGAGTGTCTCCCTTCTCCAAAGGCAGCTGGTCTTAAGCAGGGGAAAATGATAATAAAAACATACTGCTGAAGCAGAAGAAAAACTTAAAAAGCTGAAACAGAGTGAGGTAATGACTTTGGCTTGATGCATTCACTTTGTGCGCAAAGCTAGTGGCTTGCCGTATACTACAAGTTGAATAGCAGTCAGAATCTATGAACTAGGGAGTCTGGGGAGACCTCTGAAGGAAAGATCTCCACTTTCCTCTGAAGTGTCAGCTTTCAATAGCTGCATGCCAGGGAGCAAAAAATGGCTTGCTCTCTCACCATTCAAGTGGTGACTACAAACTGCTGAGTGGGCTAAGTGTATGTCAGTACAGCTTCTCAGGAACTTGTCTCTAGAGTGGATTCTGTAAAGTTTTTTTACATTTTTGACATGGCAGGAAGTACAATTAGTGTATGATTTCCTAGTCATCCAGGAACACCAGAGCTGCCATAACATGTGTGTTTGTAAGGCACACTATACCATTTAGTACACTATCTTTAAGGGGAGAACAATCAATGATATATTCATGGTTATTAGTCCTCAATCAGCTATCTAACTTGGGTGACATTTTTAAGGCAGTTAGTGGCCAATTTTATAACCTATTCCTTATTGTACGCACTTTCAAACCAGTGTTTCTCAAGTATTCTAGAAACGACCTGAGCTTTACTCTTTGATATCTCCAGAGAGGCTTGTGAAACCTGTAGTACTGTGGGCATAGACACAAAAAATTCTCCGTGGGTATAGGATCCACAACTTGGTAAACATGAAAGAAGTCACTGTTTTGCTAAAAACTTTTGCTGAGCCGTGTAGCAGGGATGAGGGTGGGCATGTGGTTGCAGAGTTTGAAGGGTCGACAGCTGTTCCTCCTGTTACTCAACCTGCGCTACTGGGGAGCAGTTAAGATATGGGCTCAGGCTTGGCCCTTGTCTAGAAGAGCTCCAGAAGGAGCCTGCTCCTGAGACTTTCAAGGCATTTTCTTTGAGTGTGAGAATAAGAATAAACTAAGAGAACAGTGGAACATCCTAAATAAATAAATAAATAAATAAATAAATAAACAGGACTTACTATTAGTAGTATAGTTATTTATTTAACTATCTCTTTGATATCTCAGTCTCCCAACCCTCACTCCTCTCTGTGCCTTGAATTCTGCAGCCAAGTCCCTTGCTTGCTTTTCTACATCTTCTGTGGTTTACTGTCTACTTAAATATTTATTTCTGTAGAACACACCATTGGGAGCATCTTGCGAATGCAGGGGAGGGATATTGTGAGAGAAGGAGGGAAAGAGCAGTTCCTTGAGGCCTCAGTGTTGTCTATTGCTGAGGGACAGAAACTGCATGAAATGAAATCTGTCCTGAAGTAAAAGTTAACATAACAAGGAACAGGTAGACATATGGACTCACGCAGATACACACATACACTTGAACACACTCATACACTTGCATGCACACGCATCCACGCAAGCTGGCAAATGAGTACAAGGAGAAAGGAAATATTTGTATCAGTCGGGTGATTAGAGTGTCAGCTTCATTCAGGCATGGACATTGCTTGCTTTTAACACATAAGATGCCAGCATTTTTTCAGACCTGGCAGTCAGAAAATGCTGTGAAAATACATGTAAGAGGGCAGGAATGGTTTGAGGAGTTGCATGTAGAAGCAGTTGACTTTGAATTTCTCTTAGATTACAAGGAGAGGAAGGACGGGCTTTATGTCACTGGGAAGATGAGTTTTCCATGGTTTACAAGCATACTAGAATTTACTCTATGATTAGGTGTTAACATCTCTTTGTAGATAGCACGTAGGTAAATCTGAGATCTTTTTCCTGTTGTAGTTGATATTGCTTAAATTTTAATCATATTCAATAGGCAGCTCAGCTTATTGAATTCATTAGTTGCTAAAGCATGACATATTCACTTAATTGGATTCTCTGCTAGATAGACATATTTATATGTATTTCTATATGTGCGTAGTGTGTATATTTAGCTCCACAAAGACTTATATTAAAGGAATGTTAAGGTTGCCTAGTGAAATAATCAGAAGACAGGAAGTGATAGATGTTCAGTCATAAGCAAGATTCGTTCTGTTGCAAGAAGAATAAGGCCTAGCTTACTGGATATACTTGGCATGACTGAAAAGCAGCTGGGCTAAAGATAGAACTGAGTCAAATCTATGATTGTACATGCTTTGGACTGGCTATAGTCCCATTTTGTACCTGTCTAGCCATCATGGCCACAGTGCCATTCTTATATTTGAGAGCTATTGCTTGGCTTTTTCATCTGCAGCGCTGTTTCTCCTACTCAGGTCTCTGATGCTCCATCTCTTTGCTTGTGTGGGACAGTAGTGCACTGGAGCAGGTGAAGATGAAGCTGAGAGCCTTAGCTTGCAGCTGAAAAGCATGGCTGGCAAGGGCTCAGAGGAATGCAGGACAGGAGAAGCAGTCTTCGCTTCCCACCTGTACACATGGAAACTGACTGCATGGGATCCCAGGATAGAAGAGGGGCTTCTTCAAGCCTATGGGCAAGAGCTGTAGCACTGGGGTACTCAGGATACAAGTGAGTTGTTTGAATTTGTGTCAAGCATGGGAGGTAAGATGGCCTGCTTCCTAGCGGCTGGAAAGGGCAGGGCTGAGCACTGTTCTGCCAGGGTCCCTGTACTTTCTCTTCCAGGAAGGGTATCTTCAGAGAGCCATGAAGAACAGCTGTCCAGTAGCTTCATGCCATTTCAGTTTCCAAGGCAGCTGGAAAGGACCCAAGTATGTGCTCTCCAGCTTTAGTTAATCTCCTGATTCCAAACTAGTTCTTAGCGAGTATGATAAAAATATGCTGCTGTTTCTTTTACAGCTGTTGATCCACATGCCTGACTTGCTGTACTGTGACTCTGTCATTAATCAGTGTGATTTCCATTACTGACTGCCAGAGAGCGTAGCCTATCTGCAGTAACTGGTACCTTTCTATGGCTAAGCCTCATTCCTCTGATAGGAAGTGTGAGATGTTCTAGGTGCCGCCATGAGTTACATGGTTTCTTCTGTGGTGGATGAAGCGAGGCAATTTCTTACTATACTGACTTACGTTTTTGTTCCCGATTGCTATGTCCCTATTTAGATGGTTTAATTGAGCCCATAACCTGCTTGTAATGTAGGATGGATTATTAAGAGCATTTTACAGAGGGGAAGACTGAGCTTCAGAAAGCTTAAATGGCTTGCTTAAGTAAGCAAGTAAGTATAGGACAAGATTACAGACAGCACTTGGGTCCCTTCGCTCCTAGGCATTTGGGGAGAAAGCATCTGCGCTTGCTGCAGCTGCTGCAGTTGCTTAGGGCAAGTTTGCCCTGTGAAACTCTGCATGTCGTTTACTGTGCTAGTGTAAGCTTATGATGGCAAATCCACACTATGCAGAACAGCGCCACGGGGACACGGCAGCTTGGTAGGGTGCAGGACAGCTGCCTTAGCCTGGCAGCCTGCCAAGGTTCTCAGCTTAGCCTTACTGGGCTAACATGGCTAGACAGCATCTGGACCATAGCTGGCTTACATCCAGCCTTCCTGGTGTTCCTGTGCCACCCCCACACCCATGCTTCTAGTCTAAGGTTGCACAGACCAACCAGATTGAGTCTGTCCACATCTCCTATGAAAACCAAACCTTCATTCTCCTTTAGCTTGTTAAAAGCACACTGCTGTGGCCTGAGAAACCTTCCTTTAGTGTAATCTGCTCGATTAGTGTCCTCCTTTCCTGTCACCCTCTGGACACCATGGACATCACAGGCATCTGCCTGCGTTGCTCCCCTCTGTCTTTCTCCATGATCCCTTACAGTTTGGCTTCCATCTTCTTTGCCTTATTCAATCCCTTGGCAAGGTCAGTGCTACTTCTCTCTTCATAAAGTGGTATTACATTGTCTGTAAATTGGTTGATTGGTTTGCTGTCCGGCACTTTTTTCTTTATTCCTCCCTCATTTCCAAGTGTCTGGTGATTCATTATGATCTGCTTCTTTCACAACCTCACGAATACGAATAGCTTTTTCTCAATTTTCACTGATACTTTCTTGGCTTGTTTATTTGTTTAGTGAAGGCTTGTGCACACTCCTAAAGATCTATAAGCAATTATATACAGAAAATAAAAGAACATAGCAGTGATTTCATCAAGTTGCAAAGTGAAGCTAGGAAATGCCAGTCTTGTTTTAATTTTGTTCCCTCAAGTATCTTTCAAATACAGAGATTGAGGCAGAGACCCCACGGAGAAAGTTGTATGCATACATTAATTAAATCTTGAATTAAAACATCCACACACAAGTGGGATGGAAGTAAGTTTGAAAAGGAAAATGCAAACCTGCTATTTCCCAATATTACAACATAAGCACAGTCATTTGAATGTAGTTTGATTTATATTTCTTTCTTTTTAGTGGAAAACCTGAAGTATTTTCTGTAGAAATGGGTTTCTCATTCTCTTGCATGCTGAGGCTTCAGCACTGAGTCTGACTGATCAGTCCAATGACTAGCATGACTAATCCATACTAATGCCATAGACAGTCATGACAGCTGAGACCAGTTTGCCTTTCTTCTGCATCCTAGAGATGGTGAAGCGCAAGGGAGCTTTTCATAGTAGGATGCATTTAAAAGATAGAGGTGGATTTGCATGACCTATCCCTACTATGCCGATAGTTTTATCTGGCTTTGTCTTTCCCTTGTCCTGCCAAATCTGAGGTGATCCTCAGTGTGTGTACTGGACTCCATGATCTCAAAGGTCTTTTCCAACTTCCAACTATAATGATTCTATGATTCTATGACTGTGGTACTGATGGGGGTGCCCCACTGATTTACTGGGGTGATGAAGTTAGCCCTTAAAAATATTCATGCTCAGATGCTATTTGGGCTGTCTGCCAGGATTTCTGTAAGAAAGTGACAGAAAAGAAATGATGATTATTTAACAGTTTATAATGCAGTTAAGACTGAATGAAATTTGATGGGTCAAAGTAAAAATCATGTCCTAAGCCTGAGGGCTTTGTGCCTGCTGAATTTCAAATGCCTGTTGCAAAACATGGAGATGCTGGCTTTTCTCAGAGAATTGGTCTAAAGACTTTTGTAATGGAAAGTGTCACAGAACCTAATTAGAGGCTTACTACCAGCTCCCCCTGTAGTAGAGGCAACTGTGCATAAACAGAGATTTAAATACACATTTCAAGTAATCCAGCTAGTTCAAGACTGCCAGAAGTCATTCCATGTATGCACTTATATGTACCATAAAGGACCTTTTGCAACCTGCTGAAAACCTTAGTTTCAGCTTATGTCTCCAAGGCTTCCTCTGTCATCCTTGTTCTTCTTTCTGGCTGCAGGAGTGAATGCCACATCATCATCTTTGTGCTGACATGTTTAGGCATAAAATAACAGACAAATCTTTGAAAATTGTGTGTTCCTGGCATCCATCAGTGCTAAAAGAACTGGGTAATTTTATCTCTCTAAGGTCATGCTCTCAACAAATCAATCTGTGGCTTAGCCCCTTTTTTTCCTAGCTACAGCTGGCCAATATGTGACTTCCTGCTTCCCTAAAGCACTGGATTTAAAGCTACCACTCTTTCTAACAGTACTCATTTGATATTGCTCTTTGTGCCCAGGGATGACTTGCAGCTCAAATGACCTCAGCTGCGATCTTGTCTGGTGGCTCCAAGCCCAGATCTGCTGAAGATACCTACTGCTGTGTGCATGTGCATCTGTGTATGTGTGTGTGTGTGTGTGTGTGTGTGTGTGTGTGCACATGTGTGCTGTATGAGATAGGAAAGAAAATTCTTCTAGCAGAGCCACTTCCTACTGCTCACAGAGTTTTCTGGCTGTGGTCATCATGGGAGTAAAGCACACGTGTGCAGTGAACCCAACTGTCTTGTTGGTGGACTCTGCATAATGGTCAACTCTTGTCTGTAGGTCTTCAGCAGAGCTGGCTGCACTCATCCAGTGCTCTGTCCAAACACAGCAGAGCACAGTGGTAACCACCTTCTTTGTTCTCAAACTCCTGAGCTCTAGGAGTGGGTCATGCAGAGTTCTGTGGCTCCTGGTTCCCTTTCTGGAGCGCTCATCCCTTGGAGATGTCCCCTGTCCTGGATATAAGCTCCTAAAGTAGGCTAGTGGTCTACAGCCCACATCATTGATCTCCTCAGAGCAGCTCAGCTGCCCTGGCAGGCTCTCCTTTCCACCAGACAATCTGCAGGACAGATAGAAATACCCCACTAACCCTCAGTTGACATTGCTTGGATCTGGGCCAGCACTTCATTTCTAAATACAACTGTATCATTTGGGCAATATTGAGATGGGAACAAACAGCCAGCTCCAGCCCCATTTGGAGGTCTCTAGCTTGGAGTAGGTAAGTGGGCACAGGACTGTTTCTCAGCCCCACTTCCTCCATATGCCTCTACCCTGGGTACAGGAGCCAAGTCAGTGGGAGCTGAGACAGCTGGGAGATCATGCCAGGAATTACACCTCCAGTCTCGCTGGTTTCTGCACCTTTGTACTGGTGTCACTTCTGATACCAGTCCTGGCACAGTGACAGCATGGCAGCAGACTAAAATCATGAGGCAGGCAGTGGTGAGAAGACAGATCTGTGGCGGTAGGGAATATGCACACAAATGCATACTTGCCTGCTGGCTTTGCCCTGCCTCTCTCTTGCAGCTCCCAGGTGGCTGAAGAGCTCCAAGGTTGTGGGTGTGCAGGTGCTGGGAGCATGGGGGACCACCATCTTAGACAAACGATGCAGGTGCCGCCTGCTGCCTGTTTTCTTCTGCGCACAAAACCCCGTGAGCACTGTGTTAATTGAGGAGCATAACAGAACATTAGATAAGGACAGAGGGAGAAACAGAGCAGTGAGGTTATCTCTCCACCCTCTTCTGCCTCACAGAGATGGTCCCGAGAAAGATGAGATAAAAAATGTGCAAGGATGCCAGAGAGCAAGTCCGCTTATACGCACATATAGCAGCAAGGGTGTCCCTGGATGTCCCTTCCCCATATCCCAGCTTTTATTCCCATCTGGCTTCTATAAAAAGCTGAGTGAAGATGGCAGTACTAAAGTGAATGTGTTAGGGGACCAAGGTGCGGAATAGGGCTGTTGTTTCCACTCATATTAAAGATACTATTACAACTTGGGGCAGTTAAACAGGGGGTTAAACATTGGCAAAGATCCTCATGGCCCCACGAGGTCCTGTGCCATGTGCCAGGCTGGAGACACACAGCCCAGCTGCATGTCCCTCTTGCCTACTCCTCCTTGGGACACTGGCTGTGGCTACACCAGGATGAAATCAGGGCTGGATCTGGGCAAGGAGTTGTGCAGCGGGGTAGCAGCATTTGCCATCACATGCCCAGAGCTTTTAGTGGTGGGAGAGGATATAGAGCATCTACAGAGCTGCAAGTGCCTGTGTGGAAATCTTGCTCTCAAAATGTGCAATATTTCTTCCAGTCAGGTATCTTCTTCCCCTTTCCACTGGATAGAGAAGAGCTGAATAGGCTGCATCTCTCTTTTCAAGGGTGAGCGTGTGTCTGTGCCTGCCTGTGCCTCTATCTCTGTGAGCCCAATGCGTGGCTGTAGTGCTCAGGGCAGGGGCAACGAGGCTGTACCTGGAATATACAACACAATATGTCCTCGGTGAAAGATAAAGCAACTGTCTGATATTCTCAGAGATGCTTTTTGAGGCAGCACCTACCATGTGTCTTACACAGTTCAGAAAGCAGTGAGGTGTAGGCAATCTGCCCCCTCTCTTTTCATGCTGCATCCTCTCCCACCCTTGCCAGCATGTCTAGGTCTGTCTCAACAATTAGCTTTTCTCTGTATGAGGAGATTTCTTTAGCTTTCCTCTGGGTCTGCATTTTTAAACAATCCTTCAGCCTCAGATCCCAAGAGACCCTGAAAGAGGTTCATTCTGGGCAAAGAGTAGGTGTCACCGGACACAGGAACATGCTGGGATTTTGTACAACTTTGTACGGACCCCCACTTCATTACTGCACCTATCAACCAAAGCTGAATCAGCAAGTTTGTCCATCAGTGTAGCACGTTTCATGGGCGGAAAAATAGTCTGAGTGAGAAAAATGAAAGCTCAGCAAAAAGCAAACCAAAGCCCAGCACTCAACAGGAAAAGCCAAAGGGAAAAATCATTAGGTAGGGCATTACATGCATGGACACGTACTGCATGCAGACACTTACACAATGCGGGCTGCAAAATGTTCTTGCAATGCATCTAGATGCTTATACATGCAGATAAAAATCATGCACATATCTGTCCTTGAACGTTTGTAACTTCTGAACCCCCCCGTCGCACGAAACACACCATCTTATGAGCATCTCTGCTACATTTTCCCTGTCCCACGCTTCTGCAGAGGAGAGCAGTAGAGACGCTCAAGGTGAAATCTGCTTTCATCTTAGATAAGCAAGTGACAGGGGCAGTCTAAATCTCCCTAGCTTTCTAATTCATCCCCGAGAGCAGAATCAGAATAGCCTGGTGCTGCTGGTTTTAAGAACATGGAATTAAGCTCCCCTTCTCTTACCCAGAGTCATTTCAGAAAGCATGAGGCCCTACGGATGAAAAATTATTGAAGCAAGAGCAGGCTTTGTCTTTCCTGGTTTATGGGAGGTGGTTTATGCTGGATGGTGCAGTTGTGAAAAGTACTAACCTGGGTTAGTACTTTTCTTTTGAAGTCTGCAGTACTTGTAAAGATAAATATATATATCCTTAAATCTTCCTCCAAAATCCTACCATATGATTTGCCCTCCAAGAAGCTATGTCTTTACTGAATTACTTACATCCTTTAGCCCACTCAGGCCACAGTCAATACTACCATGAACTGCCTGCTCTGACAGCTTTACCAGTTAGGCTTGTGCTAGCTGCAGCATGCATTTCCGTTAAACATGCTTGCCATTTTCTTGTACATTGTGAAGTATTGAGGACCTTTTGTTAATATGTTCCCCTGGAAATCATACTGCTCCTGTATGAACCAGCATTGCCTGAATGAATGACACTGTGCTAACAAATTCACACTACCAGCAGGAGCACTGCCATCAGCCAGTGAGAACTATCAGCTCTTTAACCCTCTCTTGATATCTTCTGGCTTAGAGGTAGGATTTACTGAGGCAAACACCTTGGCATTCCTGCCCCTCAGTGACACTGGTGGAATTTCATAGTTCATTCACTTTGCAGAAGACAGAAGCTTTCAAAGTATATCTCATTAACCTTCTCAAGCTAGTCATGGCAGGGGACGGGACCTCAGCAACTGCAAAAAGCATATAAATGGTTCAGGAAATAAATGTTTCTGCAAAAATGGCAAGAGCTATGTAAATGCCAGACCTCAGTGAGCAGGGGTATTGCATTTCTGAAAAGAGCTTTTATTCTGCAGCACTACAGAAATGAGATGTAAAGCAACAGCAGGTACTTCATCCTGTCCTTATTTCGTGCCATGCCTCCCTCTGGCATACTCTAG
This sequence comes from Crypturellus undulatus, assembly GCA_013389825.1. Classification (NCBI taxonomy): domain Eukaryota; kingdom Metazoa; phylum Chordata; class Aves; order Tinamiformes; family Tinamidae; genus Crypturellus; species Crypturellus undulatus. Next base: position 236,980 of record VWPW01018643.1, read on the forward strand.
GTGCTGTTCAAAAATAGAGGGAAGAAAATTGCATCATCTCCTGTATGCTCCTTGCTTAATTGAAAGGCCATCAAAAGCAATTCCTCCTTCTGCAGGTGCAGTGGAGAAGCAGCCTTCCCCAGGTGGTTGTGGAAGGTGAACTTGAGGTTCAGGAAGGAATGTTTTTTTTCCCGTGTTAATTAATTTTGCATGTGGTGTGTTCACAACCATTTCTTGTCTGCTTTAGCTGATGTGGCTAATTAATCACCTTAAGTGTTTGTAAACAGAAGATTTTTGCTCTCTGTGGCATCTCTTCTCCACTTGCTTAGCTGTAGACCAGCCTGCCTGAAGATAGAGGCTTGCAGAATCACTGGGATAACATACCTGGAAATGGCTGTTGTTAGCACTGTGAGAATGAGAGATATGGCTTGATGAACTCGGTTAAAGGCTAAGATGGTCTAGTCTCAGGCCAGATAAAATGGTTTTGCTGCTGAATGAGGGAAGTGTGCGCCTAGGATGTGAAGACACATATCAGAAGAGTCTTTTTGTTCATGTGGATGAGTTGGGGGACAGAGAGATGATGATCATCTCTAATGATTCAGATGATGGTTTGACATCTGCAGACTGAAAAGTCAGGGAGAAAAGGTTTTCCATAGAGGATTTCCTCTTCTTTCTTATGTTTACTTAAGGCCACTGGACTGGAAAGGCTCATCTGCTCCCATCCCTCCTGCTCTATGTAGCAACATTATATAACCCTGTACAAATCAGCACTGTGTCGTCTTAACCCCACTTAAGTTGCTTTCACTACTCCTTTTGGACAGCTGTTCTAAAACCTCCCTCATTTGATGGTTAAAAAAGAAATCTTATTTTCAAGGCGTATTTCCCCACAACCAGTTTTGAAGCACTTGTTCCTGTGCCAATATTGTTTGTCTGTTTAAAAGAAACTTTTTTTCCTCCCTTGTGTATTTCTCCCCCCTTTATTTATAGAGAACAGTCATATCCCCTCTTGACTTTCATTTATCTAGGTTAAACAAGCTTTTTAATCTCCGTCTTAAAGGCAGGCTCTCCATTCCCCTAATCACTCAATCCAAGGTTATTTCTGATAACTAGCTTTTCTGTAAGGTTCTTTGCCGTTTGCACAAGCTGAGTGTAAAACCGTATGACCTATTGTCTAATCAGTAATTTTGGGGTGAAGAAATGTGTCAAATATCAGGTCCAAAAAAAAAAAAAAAAAAAACATAAGNTTTTGGGCTGAAGAAATGTGTCAAATATGAGGTCCAAAAAAAAAAAAAAAAAGACATAAGGGTGTAGCTGCTAAAATTTGCATTTGTTCTTCGCCTTATCTCTAGGAAGCTAAAGGCTCCCATAATGACTTAGTTCCTGATGTAATTTCTCTTTAATAACATCAATGACATCTCCATGCTTACTGAAAGGCAAGCCTATGGATTTACAGTAGATCTCTGTAGTACAGTTCCAATGGAATATCTTGTACAAGTCTTCCAAAAACTATCTTGATCCCAAATGATTCTATTTTATTCAACTCTCTCTTATTTCATTACAGTATATTGCAGCATTAAGGTTACTACAGCACCCCTGCTTTACTTCTACTTTTATGTACCCTGAGCAGCGCATACCTTCCATTGCCTGTATCCCTGTTATAATTGCTATTTCTATGCTGTTAGTGTTATTCTTGCAATAGCTCTTTTGGGGTCCTGCCTCGTTGTTCTGTTTTTCATGTGTCCTCATTCAGGATCTGTAACAACTGTTCTGACATGACTGGCCTCTCATTTCCCAGAGGGGTTGTCAACTATATTGCCAATAACACTAGTATTTTTCTGCCTAGCTGCCCAACACTCTACTTTTACCTTTTCTATATTTGTTTTTCCTTTTTTTCCATGTTTTAAAACCAGGTGTAAAAGTTACATGATTTTCTCAGTTAATTATCTGACAGCAAAGATTAAAGACAGAATAGGCTTCCCATTTGCACCATGCACAATTACATGCCTTAAGTGTTTTCTCATTAAGCTCTGTCAAATTCACTTATGTGTGTATCTATTCATTTCTATACTATTTGTGAGCCTCGCGACCTTTTCTGTATTTATCTATCCGGTGCATTCTGGAGGTAAGGACATATGATTATCTCCATTTTACACAATATAGAGTGGAGATGCAAAAGTATTTGCACATCAGGTCCAAAAGGTCTTTGACAACATAAGGAATTGGTGATTTCCAATCACTGCCCTGTGTTGATGCCTCAGTGTTACACCACTGAAATGAACAAGTTCCCTCAGCTACTGGAGGACAGAGTTTAAAAAGGGAGGAAACATGGTTAGTAATTTTTAGGAATTAAGGAAAATGGAGTCTTAGGTTTGTTTGGAATGGCTGGAATGGTCTTTTTTATTTTGTAAATGAAATCAAATCCCTTTTATTCTTTCTATGGCATCTCTTATGTAGCAGGAGTGGCAGCAAGTGATAGAAGATTTAAGAGGGAAAAAAATCAAAAGAGAAGAGCAAGGCATGGTAGAAATAGGAGCCTGAATGAGATAAAAACTATCCAAGGTTCCGCCCAAACATAGTTCACCTGCAATATCTTGAATAAGAAAAGCCAGAAGATCCGCATTTTCTCCCAAACCTTCACTCAAAATCCAGCCTCTATGTTTTTAAGTACTTTGCACAAGAAATCAATCTGAAGCCCTCCATTTCTCCACTTTCACATTTTCACGCAGACTGTAACCTCAGATTTTGTACTCTGCCTAGTTCTTGAAAGCTAAACCTGCAGGGGAGTTTGTGGCTCTTTTTTTTTTTTTTTTTTTTAAATATTTAGTTCAAGGTTTCTCCATATGCTTTTGTGTTTTGTAATCCTGCTTCAGCATACTAGGAAAAGCTCGAAGGTTGACTTCTGATAGAACAGGGAATCTTGGAAACTCATGTGAGTAATGTTCTTTTTGGTTTGTACCTTGATGCTACAAATTTGAGTAAGGATTTTGTAAATGGGTGTTGGCTATTTGAATAGGTGGTTGCTTTTGCCAGTGTAGCCTATATCATATCCATTGAATGTGACTATCAGCTCTTCTGTGTTATAAATATCTACTGACCTGATAACACTAAAACCAGCACATGTAGAAGAATAAGAAAATACACTCTCCCGGTTTAAATTGCAGCAAGAAAGATTTGGGTTAGATATCAAGGAAAAAACTCTTTCTACCTGTTGGAAGTATAGTTAAAGACTGGAACAGACTTCCCACAGAGACTAGAGGCTCTCTGTCCGTGTGAGGACAGGTTAGAAAAATATCTTTCATAAATGGTTCTTACAAGCCTTAGCATCCATTGGGAGAGATAAAAAACTGTACTAAGAATTAGTTTGAGGAACTAATATGTTACAACATCTCTCATTAAAGATGCACATCAGCATACCTTTATTCTAGTTGCATCATACTGCAGTTAAGGTACATTCCCACCCTCCTGGAAGGCTTTGGGAAGGTTCTGACTTGAAATTTTCCTTTTGTATAAGCAATCCTACCTTTTGCCCATTCTGGATAGCTTTTACACATAAGCAAACCAGTAGCATATGGAGTTGATTTAATTTTTATTCTATAATAGCAATAGCTCTCACTTTCTTCCTTGTAATCATACTGTATTTCTCCTCCTCCTAACACCTTGTTTAAGATACCAGTAGTATCTTAAATTTACAGTAACAATTAGCTGTACCCCTCCCTCAGCATCTCCAGATCCACCCCCCATACCAAAATAATATTCCTTTCTTTGTAGGACTGGATGTGATACAGAGAGATCAAGGAGAAGCAGCTCATTAGTTAAGATAAATTTAAGCTCTTAGGACCCCTGTCCTGGGAGGTTTGGTATGTAGGATCATGCCCAGGGACTGCAGAATGTGATTAGAAAGGGCTTTTTTAAAGATCTCTTCCATCCTTATTTTTGCTGATTTTGTGATCTTCCCAGACTCCTGGTGGGAGTTTGAGTGGCTGGACACTGATCGCAGAACACCTGGTGGGTCTTGAAGCTGCAGGGTGACAAATATGTAGGATGCCTGGAATGGTTTATTTTTCCTCTTTTTGCTGAGGCAAGCATTGAGCAGAACCTAAGTAACAGCAGTTTACAAGCTGTTAATACCAAGTACCCTGAGACTTCAAAAGTGCCTTGCTCTGCTCTGCACAGCTTGGCAGGTTATATTCTTTAAGAGTCGGCGTCATTACCTGGACAAATCTGTGACATTTAATTCTGCTGTGGCTAACCTTTGTCCCCACAGTGAATTGCTACTTCCCTCTCACAGCAGATTGTCTAGCACAGAATGCACATTTCTAGCTTGCTTTCTCTTGCACTTGTCTGTCCTTTGCACATCTGGCTTTTCTCATTATCTTAGCTGCCCTTGCCTACGTGCTGCTGAGGCCCCCTCCTCTTTAGGTACTCGCATGCACATTTGACTCTTGCATGCACGAGCACTAATGAAGTCTGCCCTGTTCCTTGATTCACAAAGATTTCCTGATTTTCTGTATTCATAACAGCACGTATCATACAAAGGTGTGTATGTTATTATTTAGCATTTCTAATTGTTCAAGTTAGCAATGAAATGTAAAAGATGTATGGGTTCTTGAGACACTTCACAGTTAAAATTTAAGTCATGCTTTCACTTATATCTTATTTTTTTCCTCATTCTTAGACAATTTATAAGGATTTTATTGGATACCATAGCTACCTAGCTACCATATTTGCAGCTAGGTGCTTCCGTGCTTAGGAGGAGGCTGTTACACTGTTATGCTAATTTCATAACGTCCGTCATGCAGTAGGGTAGTACAACACAGTGAAACGTGCCTGGCACGCAGCCGTATGAACTCCCCTTCTGTCCTAGGAAACTTCTGGGTAATTATGAGCTGAGTTTGTATATCTGATCCAATTTATCATTTAGGGGCTTATATTATGCCTATTACTGTGTTATCTAAGTGCTGCTGAGATACTGCAAGATGTCTCTTTCATCAACTGCTCATTCCTATGATAAGTTAATGTTAGTGAGTTGAAGCCTAGGCTGATCTACAGAGCATTTTAATCACCAATCCCTGCTGAGCCCCGTGTGTTATTGTGCCTGTCTGGTGACTTCACTGAACTGGTTTGGGAGATTTGAGCTCAGTTACCAGTGGGGAAAAGATGTGCTGTTGAAATCTGTGGCCTGAATGATGGTGAATTGAGCTGGGTAGTCAACAAGAGGGAAATTGAGTTCAAGGCTGAGAAGGCAGTTGTGAATATGTGCTCTTTATCCCCTCAGAAATGCACTTGCTACATCAAGGCTTAGTAAATGGGCTGGGAGGGCAGAGTATCTGCTGGGCTAGCCAAAGATACTCCTCTTCTATGAGCAAAAGGTACCCCAGTGATTAGGGTTCCCAATCAGCCATTCTTCACCTGCTTAAAAATTGAAATAAACTCTCCCTATGTGCTAAATAAGAAAAAGAAAAAAAAAAGAAAAAGAGTGAATGAGAGAGAAAGAATTAAAATAGCTAGGTGCCCCACTCCCTCCTTCAAACAGGCACAGTTACAGGTACAAGGAGCAACAAGGCATGCGCTACTCATCCTTTTCTGCCAGATGCTGATTGTGAGGGTCCTCAGGAAGGGTCAGAACAGCTGCATGGCTGCTTCACCCCCATCTCACAACGCCCTCCCCCCCCCCCCCCCCCCCCCCCCCCCCCCCCCCCCCCCCCCCCCCAACACACACACACACACACACAAACCACACAGCACTCCTCCTGCTGGGATACTTTCTCACCCAAGCAATAAAGGGGGAAGCTGCTGTCTCCGGGTGCTACCTTTTGCCTTTCTTCTCCCTCCGTAAGCTCCCCAGAGTGCTTTTTTTCTTTCATGGCCAGATGAAGCAGTTGTTTGTTTGTTTTGAAGGTGACAAGTGTTTTATGGGAATTCTGGCTGCTTTCAAATGCCAAACCCCAGCTGGGCTTTGAGTTTCACAGAATAACCGCTGACACCTAATGAGCCTCTAATAAGTGCTTCTCCCTCCCTTCCTGTCATTTAAATAAATAAATGAGTGAAATTTGGGGGTGGTGGGAGGTGGTGTTGGATTGCAGTGGAATGAAGCTTTTCTCTTTACCCACCGAGCAGGTACACCGCTAAGAGCAATCGCACAAGCTTCCCACACACACACACATTGCCTCTGCCATCAGCATGTCTCAGCCCTGGCCTGGAGGGCTTTCTTTGAGGAATGAGCAGGGAAGGAGCGAGCGGGGAAGTTCGTGCTCAAGCCCAGTTAGGTTCTTGCACTCCCATCTCAAGCTGCCAACTGAGGTGCTAATTAGTGTCAACTGTGATGGGGGAAAAGCAGAACAAAAAGGCAAGACTTTGAGAGTTGAAAGTATAGCCGGTGGTGGATTTTTTATTTTCCTGGAATTTCTGGAAAGAATGGCCTACCATGGGCAGCAGGTGTCCTAAATGTATCGTCTCTTCAGGGACTGGAGCAGCTTCAAAACAAAAATTCTTATTTGTGACAGAAGCTATAAGGCAAATGAGTCCCACCCTTCTTTTTTGACCTCTAAAGATGTAATCTCTCTTCACTTAGAAAATGTCACACTGTGGAAAATGAAAAGATTGCAATATTTCCATATGGAAACATAGTAAGAGTGAAAATCATAACTTATGCTAGATTTTCTTTTTCACATGTCAGAAACACAGAGCAATTGTCTCCAGCTAAAGTATGTAACTGAGTCATTATGTAAAGACAGGAGTAGATATTTTAGTGAGCTCTTAGCAGGAAATAATGAGAACTGCTGTTAGACAAGTATCTCTATCTAAGTTCTCCCATGAAGACATTCCTGCAATTGCAGAACATCTCCCTCTTCATTTGCTTATGTCCTCTGTCCCTCTGGATAACTCATTCAGTCATGACCACGATGGGCAGCCTTTTTCTAGAAGTAGGAGTTATTTTTAAGACAAAAGAACTTCATTTGAAATGAAACTAATGGGTATATTTCACTGAAAACAAATGACAAAGTTTTCAAAAATTAAAGAAGTTTTCTTTTGACTTTTCCAAATAAAGTATTTCAATTTCTCTGTTTCAAAATGACATTTTCTTTCAGTATTTGTTTTGATTTCTCCTCTTTTTAACATGTTATATTTTTAACACAACATTTTTTTTATTGTGGCTAGAAGGCTGAAGTCTGCATTTCAGGAGACAAGCTCTGCTATTGTTGTTTGGCTGACAAAACTGAAAGACAACATGTCTGTTTGACCATAGTGATGGTACCCCTTGACTTACTTCACTAGCAAGTGAGACTGCCAGAGAGATGAGATACCTCCTAACTCTTTTGTTTCTCTCCTCTACCCTCTGGTTTGAACCCATTTTCCTAGGACCATCTCCTTAGATACGCCTCCTTCTCACATGGGCTGTAGATATAGGTCCTCCAAACTGGTACTCCTACCTCAACTAGCAGGACCTGTGCTCATTGCAAAGAGATAGGGCAGCTAGAAGTCAACCTTTCATTGTGTGTGTCTCCACAGGTGGGGAAATGGAAAGAAAAAAAGTTGCAGATGAAGTATTATGTATGGCCCCGCTTCGAGCTGTATCCTGACTCTGAGGAACGGGAGGATGATCATCTCAGTATTGTGACCCTCGAAGAGGCACCATTTGTCATTGTGGAGAATGTGGACCCTCTCAGTGGCACCTGCATGAGGAACACAGTCCCTTGTCAAAAGCGCATCGTGACCGAGTATGCACTCACGGGCTTTTTTCCCTCATATTGGGTCCTCCCCTCAGAAGAACGTAGAGGAGCTAATACTGGCAAAATGTGAAAATGCTCTTCAGAAAAGTCATTTGGGTTTGCTCAGCCTGACCCATGCCTATTCATGACTGGCCTTGGTGGGCTACTCATCACAGTGTGTCCCCTCACACACAGTGTGTCCCCTCAATCACAGACAGTAAAAGTGAAGTTCACCATGGTGTATTGTGGGAGGAAAGCACACTCATGGCAGATGGGCATTAAGGGAACTTTCCTCAGTCTTTTAACCTTTAATTCTTGTCTTACAGGAACAAGACTGATGAGGAGCCAGATTACATGAAGAAATGTTGCAAGGGGTTCTGCATTGACATCCTCAAGAAAATCTCGAAGTCTGTCAAGTTTACCTATGACCTCTACCTGGTGACTAATGGCAAGCATGGGAAAAAGATCAATGGGACATGGAATGGAATGATTGGAGAGGTCAGCAGCAAAAGGAGGGCATGGGCTGCATCCCTGGGCTGGGGCTTATTATAGTCTCTTTCCCGGGAAGGCGCAGAAGTGACTCTATAGAAATGATTGACCTGGATTCTTTTTGGACATAGGGTGAATTAATCTGCTTTGACACTTTGACCATGACCACTTTTCCTGCTCATTGATTAATTATTATTCCCTATGGTGTCACAGATTTGGCCTTCACAGTCAAAGCAAGAAGGGGATATCCGTGCATGAAAGGGACTGCAACCTAGAGTAAGCTTAGATTATATATAAAGAATAACAAAAGATTTTGCAGTGTTAGAGGGAGGAGAAAGCAAGGACAGAAAAATGAGATAAGGCATCTTCTCAGTGGATGATGTGTTTATCCTAAGACCTCTGTGGATTTATTTTTTATACACATACCAGCTTTGAGGCGAAGATTAATTTCTAAAGATTTTCTGGAAGAAGGTGTCCCGATGAAAGATTAGAAAGAAGAGACAATAGAAACAATGTAGGGAAGGGGGATTACAGGAGTAAAAAGACACTGTGGAAAGGCAAGAAGCTGATAAGGGGTTTGCCTGTGATTCTCAGAAGAGGTTAGTCTTGGATCTGTGTATGATCTCCTCTTTTCCCTTCTCCAGGTTGTCACCAAACGGGCCTATATGGCTGTGGGATCCCTTACCATTAATGAGGAGCGTTCAGAAGTGGTGGATTTCTCTGTGCCCTTCATTGAAACAGGAATCAGTGTCATGGTGTCACGTAGCAATGGAACTGTCTCACCTTCTGCCTTTTTAGGTATCATTTTAATCTAAAATTAAAACTTCACCCTGTGTTCATCAAAAATTAGGTGAAGGTTGTTTGTGACTCTTAGGCTGAAAGTCTCTTTTTGGGAATACCTGTGGGACAGGTATATAAAAATAAACTGTGATGTTTTAGTTCCAAATCCCAAGCAAGCAAAATCCAGGCAAATGCAAACACATTACCTAGAAGTTCCAAGGCATTTCTCAATACTTATTAAGCCTAATTCTGTCACAGAATTGTCTCTCTCAGAATTGTCATCTATGCTACAGCATATAGTTTTCCAATAGCATATTCAAAATCAGAAAAAAAGTTGATCCAAGTCTTATACTTGGTATGCCGTTCTACTTAGTGATAACAATTAGCAAGGAAATTTTGTATCTTTAGAGACTTTATTTATATAGAAATCAACCTGACCCTCCTTTGACAGAGCAACTGATGAAAGTTAAAAATCTAACAGAGTTTCTGAAAAAAGAGTTTTGTCATCAGTTCTTTGATGAGCTAATGCCATTCCTTCTAATAAAATTGTTTCTAATGTCCTTTGGTAATGCAGGGCTATCAAAGAATGCAGAAATGATACTGCATTTTCCAAAGGCCTCGGTGCCTTCCTAGAATCTACTATTTGGCTTTATAAAATAATTTGTGATGCAGTAAACACACTGTGTGAGTTATATAATTTCTGTCTCCTCTGTGCCAGGATCCTGAGAATATTTACAAACAGAAGTAACTTTATATGGGTAAAGATTTTTTTTCCAAACCTCTTTAACTAGGAGTTTCATGGTTACTCACTCTTCTGTACTTTTGCTTTTAGCTAAGTCCAGTATTGTCAGGGTATGCAAAAGTAGCAGTAAAAATAACTCAGTGTTTTTTAAATTGCAAATAAAATGAGGTTCTAATACTGGCTGTAGTCTGGAGCAAAGTTCTAAGATTCTCTGATCTGATTCTATCCCATCTTTATCTGTTCAGGCTTGGAGAAGGAGAAGACCTGCAAATGATTAAATATTTGCAGAATATAAATAGTGACATTTCTAGAATGAGTCAGTGTTCTTGCTGCTACAGGAATGGAATTGTTGAAAAAGTATAATCACTAGGGCTAAACCTCAGAAATTTGGAGATACTCTTTGATTCAATAACATCTTGAAAGTTTAGATGCTTGTCTGAGCCTCTGCCATTTTGGTCTGATTTTCTTCACTCTCTCCAGATGGTGCTGGAGGACTTCCTGGGAACAATCTTTTATCAATGTGTTTTATCGGTGCATGTCACAATGGCTGCATATAGTTCCAGATGGAGCCATGTATCACAAATGTAGCTGTAAGAATGAATGTAGTCATTACAGAAAAAGAAACCACATCTTCCAGTTCAGGGAGTTTTTCAGATCTGTTTGAATCTGGTTGAATGCTTCACAATTTTTTTTTTTAAACCTAACCTAGTTTGCCCCATTCTCGCAAGGATGCTATGGAGGGCAAAAGAGGTCAAGAAGGGGTAAGGTGGCTGTAGTGTATCTGGCCTTTCACCATGACTTTCTCTTCCTTTCCAGAGCCATTCAGTGCTGACGTATGGGTAATGATGTTCGTGATGCTGCTTATAATCTCTGCAGTGGCAGTCTTCGTCTTCGAGTACTTCAGCCCTGTGGGCTATAATCGGTGCCTTGCTGATGGCAGAGGTAAGGGGATTCATTTCCTTCTGTGATCCTCTCTCACTTCTAATCCTGGTTCTTTCATCAGTGGTGTTTCCTTTGCCTAAAACATGATATGGATCTAGTCCACTCCAATCTGTGCATTCTGACTAAAGAGGGCAGGGAGAGAGGCGGAAAAATGCCTCTTAAGAGAACAGATGTGTATAATGGATAATTTGCTTGGCTCAGGAGACCGAGCTGTGTCGCCTTTCATCTCTAAAGCACGTACTAGCTCCAGTTCATTTCTCATTGAGGAGAAATGGGTTCTGGTAGCTGGCGCTGGCAGTGCCTGCAGTGCTGCTCTCTCTGAGGCAATCAGAATGCTCTGCATTTTCAATCTATCCTTCAGTACTGCATCTCATTTGAGAGCCAGCTACTCTCTTGCCCGCCCCGACCCCCAGCATAGTTTTATATTCTCCAGGCTCCACATCTCTTACCTGAGCATATCTCTCCCCGACTTGGTTCTATGGCTTATCAAAGCCAACTGAGAAAGTGAGAAGCAAATTGTCCTGGGAGTGGACAAGAGGGTATTTTATAGGGGAAGCAGGAAATATTGGGAACAAGTGAGTGACCTGTCTCTGTGCTTTTGATCTTCAGAAGAAAATTTCTCGAGTTAAAGAGGAGGATGGGCAGACAGCTTGAGAAACAGGGATCTGTTTTGCCTTACTGGCATGAAGACAATTAGCAAGTTGAAAGAGCTGTTGTCTCCTTAGCTCTGTCATCTCCTCTGTTGAACCAGCCCTCAAATCTTTTTGAGGCCTATTGGTCAGTTCAAAATATCAAGAGAGAGATATTGGAAAACACTCATCTAGTTCTTTGAATGAATTTATACTATCAGATTAGAGGGGATTGAAGAGAAAAAAAGGAAATTTAACGAGGATACAGGCTGAAATGTAGAAGTTGAGAGCTTCTCTCTTGGTATGGAGCTGGGAGGGCCTTTATGAGCAAGTGCTCTTGCTCACACAGATCTGTAGAGGCAAGTAATATTAAAGCTGGGAGATACTAATATAGATGTAACACTAGATGCTATCCTTAATACAGGTGTGAAGTCAACTGCAGTTGCTGAGTGAATTGCAGCTGCAAGTATCGATCGTTATGAGTAGTTATGTACAGCACTGCATGATCAGGCAGATATAATCCCTCAGAAGTGTAACATGCAGATGAGGAAGACAGCTGCAGAGACTAGTGTTCTTTTTATAATGATACTCTGGCTAATTCACAGTGACTGCATTCAATGAGTCTTCCAGAGTAGACCCCTGCCTCCCATGCCTGTTCTCTTTATGGACATCACGATTTTCTTTCTGGTGTCAGGTGAACCTGACCTGGCTTTGCCCCCAGAATGAGGATGGGTGGTTGTTGGGACATTCAGAGTTTGAGGGCTTGAAAGGCCTGTGGTTTGAATTAGAGATTCCCATCACTGTGTCGGTTTGTGGCTGACAAGGTAACTGTGAAAACAAAGCCATTACTGGAGAAAGTACTGAAAGTAACCACTGGAGAGAAGAAGCCTTTAGGAGAAAACTTCTCCTTATTCCTTACAGTTCCCACTGATTATTTGTGGGGCTTGTACTCCTGTGTCTTAGGATGAACCCAGACCATAAAATAGTTCACATTACAAAGGCATGTGGTTGAGATGTATCACTTATTAAGTAGAAATGGGTTTAAGACTACCACTCTGGTATGTAAAAAAACAGGGAGTGCCAAACAATACTGCTACAGCAACTTTGTCTCTCTGGCACCTAGAGGCACCAGTTTTATAAGATGATTCTGACTGAAATTTGCATGCAGTTACCAGAGTGGAAAATGAGTCCCTCGCACCTTTCAGTTGCCTTAGTTGTATTACTATACAGTGCTTTCAGAAGAAAGCCATACTATTCTCACTCAGGGCTTTGGAAAGGAGTTATCAAAAGACTTTCATCTTTTTTGCTCCTCTGTTGGAGGCAAACTTAAGCAAGCAACAGCACGAAGCCTGTATAAGCATCAGCATATCCAAGGGAATAGATAAAATATGGAAGACTAATCTAAAATTTCAGAGAGACATGTATCACCATAGGAAAAGTGGCAGGCCCTCAAACTGTACCAGAGGGCTTCCACCCTAAAGGGATCTTCTCAGTACCCAGAGGGAACTCTTTGGAGTAATTCAGGCAGCAATCTCCCTGACATCTCTTATGCTCAAGTTGAGCAGATTTTGGTGTGAGTTCTTGCTAATGGAACTAGCATATGCAGGGAATCTGCGACTGTAGGGAAACAATGTGGTGCTTCCTCAGCAGACACAGCAGTTGGCTTCAGCTCTCAAAGGTGAACATGGGGAAAAACAACTTCTGAAACACATAGTCTGTTCCTGGGTTGTCTAGGACAGACCTGGTGATTTTCTTGAAATAGATGAGAATATTTGCCACGTATTCTCTTCATAGAAGCAGCACATGGGGAGAGGGAGTTGGGTTCATCTCTGGCTTATGTGTCTTCCTTAAAGTGGGTAATAAAGCCCACTTGCAGAGATAGTTGGGTAGGCGTGTTGTCTTCAGATGATGATCTTCCTTGTACCTATACAAACACTGTGAAGGTCATAGTTTGCACCAGTTTACACTGGAAATGCAAAGACAACATCACTGTTAAAGAGCTGGAAAGTGTAGAGGGTTTTTTATGAGCAAACTCTACTTCTGGTGACAATAACTGAATCAAAAATAATCTTTTAATTTTCACATCCTCCAATCACATACGAAAAAAAGCTTTTGTATAACATTTCACTAGATTTCTAGTGAAGAAAGATTTCCATCTTTTGAAAGATGAAATCTTTTTTCTTTTAAAAAAAACACTTTATATTAAAAAAAAAACACTTTTCAGGGTCACACTTTGTTTGTGTACAGTGTCATGAACATAGGTGCACATGTGGAAATTCTGCTCATCTGGGAATAGAAACTGCTGTTATCTTTGAAGTAAACATGCAAATAGAAATGCAGACCACTTATTAACAGGTGCTCACCATGGGATTTTGTTTCTCAATTGCTCTAGAGCCAGGAGGTCCCTCTTTCACCATTGGCAAAGCTATCTGGTTGCTGTGGGGGCTGGTGTTCAACAACTCTGTGCCAGTGCAGAATCCCAAGGGTACTACTAGCAAGATCATGGTGTCTGTGTGGGCCTTCTTTGCTGTCATCTTCCTGGCCAGCTACACTGCCAACCTGGCTGCCTTCATGATCCAAGAAGAATACGTGGACCAGGTGTCTGGCTTGAGCGACAAAAAGGTAATGGATCCACCTGAACACCAAAAGCAGCCTTTTTCACAGAAGAGGCTGCTCTCTCCTCTCTTTTCTGCTTTTGCTAGTGATGTGTCCGTTTCTTTTCAGAGTCATAATATTAGTGTAGTCCCTAGCTGAAATAGCGCAGTTGCTCTTCTCTGGTGTTTAGTCATGCTTTTGCTCAGGAGTGAACTAGGGAAACAGGACTGAACTGTACTTGCTGGTATGATTCCAAACTACACCTTGACTAGAAAAAATGATTTACTGGGGTTTTGGAGATGATGTGTTTAATGGCTGTATCCTGTTCCTTTTGGGACAAAAAGATTTGTCTATGTGGGAAGTGTAGCCACTTGAATAGCAGATATGATCTGTTAGTTTATTCTGGGGACTAGTTCTGCCCATGGGGGTAAATGAGTGTGACTTTGTTGATTTACCATTGCTTGTATTTTAAGTTATACTTTCATTTTTTTTTCAAGGCTTTGGAGGTTTAGCACATCTTTCCCTGTTGAGAGTGTTTTTCTGCCTTGTTTACATGCGTTGCATTTTGTTCTCACAGAGCATTTGCTTCTGCTGGACTCTGCACACTGAGGATTTTGAGACTGTTCATGCATGCAACGTAGCACTGTTTGGCTTACAAAGGTCTCAGTCTGTGCACACCACTTTATTTTTGTTTTGCTGTGAGGTTACTCACAAGCAATTGAGTGTTGTGAGACTTCCTTGCCCATGCTGAATTCATTACAAAATCATTGGGGCTGCCTCAGCGGTCACCTCGTTGTAGGACAACCCCATAGCAATAGGCTGCACACACTGCTATTGAGAACAGCAGCAAGAAATGGACTGTACGTGTTAGTGTGCTACTATTGGACTGGTTATAATTACTGTCTCTTGAGTCCTCCATGATAGGCTAGAAATAAATGGTGGCTAGGCCCCCTGTGTATAGACTGCCCTGTGCAGTAGGTTAGAAAATCCATAGTGTGTTCATTTTAAAGCTTTTTTTTCTCTTTCATTTTTTTTTTTTTCCTGGAATGAAATATGACACAGAATAACACAATCCATGGAGAAGTCCTGCTGTTGTTTGTTTTCATTTCAGCCTCAGTTGCATTCCTCTGTGATAAGGGCAGGTAGGAAGATGCTTTTCTACCAGGCAGAGGTTGTTATGGGTATGGGAAGCTGGCTTAAAGACTACTCTGAGCTACTTTATGGAGACTCCTTAGAATCTGTGAAGTCCCTCGAATTGAGGGGCACTTGTTCAAAACCAGACAACCATGAAAAGAGTTAACATTAGTTTGTCATCATTAGATTTTCAACTGTTTGAGCTAGATGGGGTAGTTGATACCTATGAGCTATTGTTTCAGGCTGTGCCTAGGCTCACAGAGAGCACTACTTTTTGATTCTCATGTTTTTCAAGGTATTCTTTGTACCTGCAGAGATATGTGTATGAAATATCAATTGAAAGTGAGAGCTCCTGGAGCTTGATAGAGCCTTGGATACAGTTCTTCAGGCCTATTTTGGTCAATATCACTGTAGGGTCTCCTGTGTGCATTACACTGAGGTCATTGTCTTCCTGTTTTATTTGCTGACATGCCAGGGTTTTCTTTTGCTATTATAAGCATATACAGTGTGTTTCTTCAGGAAGAACACATCATGGGCATGCCTCAAACACAGTAGCTAGTGTAAGTGAAATGTCTGGATAAAATGATGGTATTTTACCACAGAATCTAGAATCATATGAAAACTGCTCAGTAAAAATAGAAAACCAACTGCTACCTCTGAAAAATGTTGGCAAGGGGGAATGACTGTCCAGAAGACCTGAGTGAATAAGCTTGATCTTCAGGGCTAATGAATTTCCAGTCACTTCATGTGTGCAGCCAGAATTTCAGAGAAGCCATTTAGGCATCCTTTGCGCTGTTTCAGGATGCCTGGGTTTGGGAGGAATGCATCCTTTTGAATATCCTCTTTTTTTCCTCTTCCAATGCATGAGCACTGTCTGTACTTCCCTTCCTCAGTGTAGTCCTAAAGTGGGACTCAGGCAGTGCTATGTCTCCTCTACAGGTCTGAGTTCTACCCCGAGGAGATGGATGTGTGCTGTGCTCTTCTCTTTTCCTGCCAGTCTAAATTGGTCCATTCAGTCTTTCAAATGAGGCAGTTGCTCACCGCTGCCGAGAAACCAAGAGGAGGGCTCTCAGATCTTTTGTCTCCAATGTGAGAATTCATTTCTATGGCAGGACTGAGATATAAACCTCTTGACCTGCTGTGTCAGCTGGGGAAGGCACCTGTATCCAGCAGAGGATGTAATCCAAACTGATATATAGGGACTGGTCACTTTAAGGCACATTGTTCCTCTTTCTCTAGACTCAGATCTGCTAACAAATGCTTTTATAGCATGACAGTACCTGGGGAAGGTATCCCACCGGCACTGTACAGCAGCCAGAATGCCAGATGCACTCACAAAACCCATTACTGTGCCTGCCTGGGGAAAGCTTACCAAGGTCAGGCTGGCTACCCCACTGTAACACCCACCTACGAGGCCTCCTTGGATGCTGGAGGCCTTGACCAGGAAAAGCCACTGCAAGAGATGGCCACAGCTGTTGACCTTTGGTTTCTCCACAATAATGAGCTGAAATGCTCCTGCTGTGTAAGGACTTGGTTTCTTGGCTCTGGCCCAGCATTTTCTTTCCAGTGACATGGATGACAGTGACTAACATCATGTCCCTGCTGTGTGGTGGGAATGCTCGAGCAGGCCTATCTGAATGGGACAGGAACACGTATCTCTGTGCAGGGGTAACAGGTGAGATGGAGGGTGATAGGAGACTTACTATGCTGAACTTCATGACATTCTGTCCTCGAGCTCTGAGGATGCACTCTGGTAAAACCCACCCTGCTCAGCGCTACTACCCTGTTCTGCTCAGCTGTTCAGGAATTGATGCCAGAGCTGACCCAGGATCCCACATCACTTTGGCTGTTAACTCCTCCACATTAACCCTTGCAGCTGCTAAACTGTATTTCAAAATATTGTTCTTATAGCTGATTTCTGTTATACCTGTGGACAGTTTTAGGGAGAAAAGCCTGCTCCTCCCTGAGAGCAGCAATGGCCCCATGAATCTTGTAGGTGAAGAGTTGGTTGGGTAGGAAATGTCTTTAGCCCTTCACGTGCGCTCCCTGCACTCTGGCGAGGTGCTACGGAGCTTGCTGAATCGCCCTCCTCCTGCACAGATGCCAAACCAGCACCAACTGCGTCCGCCTGTCCGCTTTGCTCAGCCAAGCGGAGCGGTTGGATCTGCTCCTGGAAGTGGTGGAGCTGTGCTGGCATGGGGCAGCTCCCTCCAGGCACAAGGCTTGGCCTCGCGGCAGCACTAATGAGCCTGGCCGGAGCGCTGTGCAAGTGCAAACCTGCCGCTTCAGGCTGCGGCTCGCACGGGGGGCCCTCATGGCCCAGGCCCCCTGTGAAAGCCCCGCTGGCAACACATCCTGTCGCAGGCTACTGCAGCCTGTGCCCGGGTCTGGATTTTGTCTGGCTGTAATCAGGAGATATAACCCAATTTCCAATAATGGGAAAGTTGCAGACACATTAGAGAAACAAGTGCCTGCGGTATTTCAGTCTAACGAAGGCAATAAATACAGGGAAGATTATATAAAATGAACGAATGTGTGAAATAATATAATGGCTGTACATAATTTCCATTCATAAACAGTGGTAATGGAAGAAAAGCAAATGTGGATGGCTGGCAGGGCATTTAACTAAAATAATTCAGAATGCAGTAGTTTAATAATAATAATAAAATAGCATCCATGCCTAGGAATTAGTTGAAAATGCCAAAGAAGCTAGTAAAGCGTCAAAATGGTATTTTTTTAATTGACATAAAAAGGAGAGAAATGGATTCCTGCATCTTTGCAAATTAATATAGATTGCTGGAATATTGCATGTATTTGACTTATTTGCTTTCTAGGGTGTTAGTGAAATTTTGAGAAGAGGAGCCTTTTCCTGTGCAGCATAGGTCAGATATTGATTTTTTTCCAAAAGCTTAATTTTGGAATCAAAACTACCTGATTTTTTTTTTAAAACATGGTGAGACTGCAGAAGGGCAAAGGGAAATTCTGACATTTGCCATATATCTCATCTTGATACACTTGAAACAAAATATTTTGTTTGATATTTTTGATGCATATTTTTACTTGTCTTTTTAAAGGCACTAATTTAAAAATTGACCTACATTTTTTAAAAAGATGTTTTCTTTAACAAAGGAAAGGGATGAAATGAGATAACCAGAAAACAAAACAACACATTATTTTGAGCTGAATAAAACATTTCAGGTTGATACAAAATGAAAATCTCACTGAAAAACCTGCAAAGAAGAATCTGCTTTATTCCTGCAGTAATAGATGCTTGGCCGTGGAACTGAAAAATGAATTATTTCCCACATTGTACTCTGCAGCACATTAAATCTAAATTATACAAGGATCCCAGATATGCAGAACACTTAAGCATGTGCTTAACTTTGTGCTCATGAGTGGCGACATTAAAGTCAATGAGCTATTATTCACATGATTGAAGTTAAATGCTTTTCTGAGCTTGCAGATTTTGTACAACAAATACATGCTCTGGAGAAGGTTAGGAAAAACACAGAACAGCTTTATATATCAGCCACGATTTTTCCATGGAGATCAAAAGTGGGGCTCACTCTTTCACATCGCAATGTCTGTTAGAAGGAAGAGGGTCTGATAGGGTGACTTGGAGGCAGTACAAATCTTCCAGGGGATCATGTGTTACTGTCAGAAAACATTTGTGGTTCTTTTCTGGATTCCTGCCTGACACAAAGTAAGCGTTATGTGGCAGTCTCCAAATGCAGAATATATGCAGTTCTTTCAACAGCACTATGATTTTATTGTGCAGGAAACCTTTGTGGAAATTATGAATTAGCTAGACACAATAAGACCATGCAACTTTTAATTCTGTCCTCTTGAATATGAATCAGACCATTTTAAAATATACAAAAAAACCTAACCTAAGACGTACCTAGGTTAGGGGAAAAAAAAAAGGAGGAAAAAAAGAGGGGAAAAAAAGCACCAAAATTATGTCATAGAGTGGAGTTGGATTTCTCTTCACAGCATTTCTCTGGGAGGACATCTTACTGCAAATAGGTTGGACTGTGTTCTGCCTTGTGCTTGAGAGTAACCTTTATATATAACATTTGTGGTGCTGACTAGTGGTTGATATAACAAACACTGATTTATTGTGAAATGCAGAAAATTCAGAGAAATCCTAAATTTTATGCCTTAAAATCCAATGACTGCTATGTACTTATTTATAAATTGTCATTTACTGTAGTATGCTCTATACAGAAATGCTGTATAGTGCATTATATATTTTATTTCCTTAAATACGTATCAAAACAAAATCTTCTTATTAATAGCTTCTAAAATATATAGTATATTAGGTGGTGGTAACATGTATCTTACTAACTGATGGCTGACACTTATTGTATACATAGATATGATCTCAGGGTGTTTTTTCTGTAAATGGATGCATTTATTGTAGATTTAGTCATTCTGCATTCTTCAGATTGGCGTGATTTTTATGCTTTGCGAGATCCTCCAAACAAACCTCTGTGCTGGTATGCTGAAAAGTGATTCAGTAGTTTTAAAGCTATAAATGTTTAAAATCTGTGGGTTTTCAAGCATGTTTTTTTTTTTCCAGCTCCTCTCCCCCCCGCTTCAGTCCTAGTTTCTTTGTCAGTCTCCCTCTCTTTTAAGCTCAATGCTGAGTAGCGTAGAGCAGCAAGGAGACTGTAATGTGCTTTAGCCTTGACTCAGTCTCTCAGGATTCTCTCTGTTAATCTGGAGGAATTTAATGGAAGTAGAAAATTGTAATGGAATTCTTCGGGATTAACGGCAGTAAAAATATGTTTTAGTCAGGAACTTAAGCAGGTGATACTTGGAGAGTGGATATGCTAAGTAAGACTATAGGCTTAAGTCATCCTTGCTGGCAGGGGGAAGAACACAACTCCTTGGGTTTTGCAGGCAGAACAGGTGAGAACTGCTGAAATTGCTGGAATTCCAGGAGTGAAGTCTCTTACGATGTGGTAGAGTCATAGCTTGCAGCTTTGTATTCCTCTAGACTCACTGCCCTGGCACTCCTCAGGCCTCAGTCACTGTTCACTGTCCTTCCTTCCTTCCTTCCTTCCGTCCTTCCTTCCTTCCTTCCGTCCTTCCTTCCTTCCTTCCGTCCTTCCTTCCTTCCTTCCGTCCTTCCTTCCTTCCTTCCGTCCTTCCTTCCTTCCTTCCGTCCTTCCTTCCTTCCTTCCGTCCTTCCTTCCTTCCTTCCGTCCTTCCTTCCTTCCTTCCGTCCTTCCTTCCTTCCTTCCGTCCTTCCTTCCTTCCTTCCGTCCTTCCTTCCTTCCTTCCGTCCTTCCTTCCTTCCTTCCGTCCTTCCTTCCTTCCTTCCGTCCTTCCTTCCTTCCTTCCGTCCTTCCTTCCTTCCTTCCGTCCTTCCTTCCTTCCTTCCTCTCTTCCTCTCTCTCTCTCTTTCTCTCTCTCTCTTGGAA
The DNA here is from genome assembly GCA_013389825.1 of Crypturellus undulatus. Classification (NCBI taxonomy): domain Eukaryota; kingdom Metazoa; phylum Chordata; class Aves; order Tinamiformes; family Tinamidae; genus Crypturellus; species Crypturellus undulatus. The sequence goes on from VWPW01018643.1 coordinate 257,408, forward strand.
TTAGTCCCTTGGAGACTCTGAGCGTGTTTGGTCACTTCTGTGTTAATTGTTTGGCAGTCAGGAAAAGGCTTTCTTCTGAGAGTTACATAATGGGGCGAAGGGAGGAGAGAAGCAAAGGATTGTCCTGTTTTTCACGTCAGTATAAGTCAGCAGAGAGGGAGGCAATGAATATTTTTATTTATTATTTATATACTGCCATAAATGTACTTGGTATTCTGCAGTCAAATAAAAGACAATGGCCCTGCCACTAGAATTGGCAGTGTGAGAGATGAGAGCTGACCTCCTTCATCTGAATGATCAGGATTGAAATGCTAGTGGGAAAGGGATAAGAAGATAAGAACTACAAGATTATAAAAAACACAACAGCCTTCCCCCACATTTCACTGCATTACCCTAGCAACTGAGATATTTAAAGTTATTTGTGCATATATATATTTGCTAAATGTTTGCAGGTAATGTGTTCCCAGGCATTTTTACATGACCTGGTAGAAAGGAGCCCTACTTTTTCCTGGCCTTTGGATATTCAAAGTCAAAGTTTTCCCTGGATCTTGGTGGCTCAACAGGCTTGTTTGCTTCAGGTGCACCGGTTCTACTGTCCCAAGGGAGTGGTATGACTTTCATTTCTCTGCTGTCATCCACTTACAGATGGGTTCTTCTCAGGCAGCTTTCAGCTTGAGGCTGAAGGAAGGTCTTATCTCCCACCTTTGGGTTTGTACTGTGATGCCCTGCCTTGATTGTTCTGCTTTTTATGTTGTCTCCCATTGTATAGTGGTGCTTTAGAAATTACACTGGTGTGATAAATAGTTTTTTCTAATTACTTGGATGCAAATTCTGGCCCCATTGAAATCTTTGGGAGGTTTGCCAGATATGCACAGGGTTTCACTCTACTGTCCAGTGTTTGGTATCCCTGTATTAGTTGCTGAAGCAAACTGGCTACTATTATTAGTCACAAGACAGGAAGCTCTCTGACCTGCCTTTCTTCATGAGGATGGCTGAAAAATGTAAATTCTCCTCCAATAAACTATGTAGTCTTAATTTCTCAGAAAATTTCAATATTTGTATCGTGCAAACAAAACAGATTTCAACTGCTATGTATTTAGCTTCCACCTCACTTCTCAAGGTCCTTTTCATCAGTTAATTTCCTCCCTCTGAAGCAAAATCTAGTCTTCCAATGATATTAATGTGAGTGAAATAACCAGCATCTTTCTTACCTCACAAATTTCTGCTCCATGCTTGGCTAATATTATTCAACATGTGCCTTTTGCCCCATTGTGTTTGAGAGGGAAGCAGGCTTCAAGCTTGCTTGGAATATATATATATATATATAGCGTATATAGCACAATTTGATGCTAAAGTAGATGAATGATCTTTATCCTTTACTTGCATGCAAAAGCTGTGTGTACTGTACTTCTCATAGCCTACTTAATTATGGCAAATATGGCTGTACTCAAACAATACCATATCTACTAATATTAGGGTTGTGGAAGGAGCTTTTGTGTCTGGCTGGTGAGGGTGAGTAGTTCCACAGTTCCATTGTGCTCTGGTCAGGCCTGAGGAACATTTAACAATGAGAGTGATGTGAGGCTGATAGCTTGCTAAATGTGCCATGCGGAAGTTCTGGAGCCTTTTTTTGGGGTGAAGAGGCTACACAGAGAGTCCGCATGTTACCCACATGCTCTCCGCAGGTGAGCAGTACAATCCCAGGACTTGCCTGGTTTGTTGGTAGTGGATGGATTCAGCCTGCATGTTGTGCTCTGATCCTGCAGTGACCCCATAGGCCTGATGTGTCTCTAAAGCCTGGACCATCAGAAAGGTGGTGTCATCCCGGCAAGTTTGTATAGGTCTGGCTGAGAAACTGGCATAAGTCTATGCTGGAGCCCTGAAATGCCATCTGTTCAAGATGAGATTGCACTGCCCGAGGTTTGTGGTGGTCTGCTCCGAGCAGAAGCACAGAGCTGGTCTGCACAGAGCAATCCAGCTTGCAAGGAGGCTGTACAGTCCTACTGTGTGCATCGCTCTGGCAATAACCGCATGTGATGGCGGCCGCTCCTACCAATTGGATCTCTGCTTTCATCTGAATTATTTTACAAGGACAACTATTTTTAAGGTTGCTATTTTTAAACTCCTTTCTTTTGCTTTTTCCTGCCTCCCCTCACACACCTCTGTACGTCCCTGGGTTGCTTTGTTTCCTTCCCTGACCCACCTCTGTCTGTTACAACACTGGACACTCAGTCATTTTTCTTTGTGTTTGTGGCTCTGATTTACCCTACATCTTCCTTTAAAATGGTCTTTAATTCTTTGCCACCTTTGCTCCAGTCAGCTGCATTAATACTGGTAACTCCCTTCAGAATCATCTAGAATAATTCATGGGTGAAAACACTATGCAAAGCAAGGCCAGCAAATTTGAAACATCACAGTGTATTTAATAATAAGATAAAACACAAAATGAAGGTCTGAGGGAGCATAGGGTATTTTTATGCCATTCCAAAGCTGTATTATATTGAATTTCATGTTGTTGGTTCTTTGTTTTGTTTTGTTTATAAATCAAGGCTTACATTGTTTGACGGGCAAAGACAAGAAAGCTTGAGAAGATTCACAGGTAATAGGAGAATGAGTAGCATCACCTCTTTAGCCTGCCTTACTGACAGGTTATTGTACCAGTGCTATGATTTAAGCCTGAAATATGATTTTCTGCCTATGCTGCTGTGTTGACATATTCCTACTTTGGATGCCCTTGTAGCAATGTAAAAATGCCCTGTACCAACATACCAATAGATTACTGTCCTCACTGAGAACCTGTAGAGCACTTACTCTACCAGGATAGGTAATAGAATTCAGACCAAACTGAACAAGAAAAAAAAAGAATCCAGGAAAAGCCAAGAAGGTGGTGCTAACAGTGATGACTGACATTTCAGAAGCAAGTTAGTCATCTTCTGAATGCAGACCAAGTCATCACCTTAAAGTCCTTTCAAGATGCACCTAACAAGACAAAAGACCACGGAAAAGACATAAAATACAAAATCACTGAGAAGAGTAATAATGACCATTGCCTCTTTCCAACAGTGCTTTTATCTCTTTGGTTTTGGGTTGCTATAAGCTTTTTTAGCATAATGTTTTCTGAACATCTTGGCGTCCTGGTCTGATTGCTCTTAGTGGAGTCAAGAGCACATTTACCAACCAAAGACAAGCCAAGGAAGATCCACTGGATACAGACAGAGGACAGCACAAAGAATGGTTGGAGGTCTAGATAATATGGTTTGCAAGGAAAGACCGAAGGAACTGTGCCTTTTTAGCTTCAAAGTGAAAACATGCAGAACAAACAACTCATTAGTCTTCATGGCCAAAAAAAGGTAGAATATGACAGAAAGTTGTGTACTTGGATTGCAGCAGGGAGGCTTTAGTTTGGGTGCTGGGAAGAACTTTCAGGTGCTGCGGTACCTTGCCTAGGGAGTGCAGAAGCTTCCAGAAGTAGATGTGTTCCACAACAGGCTAGACAAAGAGCTGCAAGGAGCAGTGATGTCTAGGTGAGTACTGCTGAAAAGAGAGGGGTGGCACAGGCTGTTTCTCAGGGCAATATCCATAGCTCTGTGATTCTGTGCCATTATGCATGGTTAGCAGCGAAGGGGTGGGTAAGTAAGTAAGGGGCCTGAGGGAAGAGATCTTGCTGTGGATATGGGTAGGCTATCAAGGATTATGTGCAGGCATAGAGGCACCTTGGAGCCAGACCTAAAAAACACGGACTCAACCTAGATTTTTTAATAACTTCTTATTGGAACTCCTGTGAAAAAAGCCTCACTGGATTTTCAGGCAATGAAGAGAGGCACAAGTTGATTGCGGTGACATGTGGTTGAACCAGACCAAGAGGGGACAATCAAGGTTGTTTTGACAATACAGAGAGGTTGTGCTAAAATTAAATACTTGAGCACAGTGTTTGCTTTGCTTTTCTAGCCTGATACCACTAAATCTTATGTTCCAACTCACTAATAAGTGGCATCTTTTTCAGAGACGTCAGGCCTGTGTCACAGTGGATATCTGTTGGTTATACAGCTGAAAGCCAAAAGAGAAAGCAAACTGTTGGCTTCTAGGAGCCTGTGCAAGAAGTTGTGACTACACTGATGGGCACATTCAAGAGAGTGGTGGGTGCTTTGAGCTGTCTCTTGCTCATGGCTGCTTTTTCCCTGTACATCAGTGGCAGAAACTGCTGAGAGCTAAGTGCTCCAGTGATTAGATTCATCTGGGCAAAAGGAGATGTCTAGAGCCAATTCAGATGCACTAGAGTATCCAAAACATCCTGAGGGGGCTGGCAAATCTGACACAGAGCCTGGGGGAAACCTGCACCCTGGGTGAGAGAAAATTTAATCTCAGGACCTGGGTCTTGTAAAGTGGGAGTTGTCCTCCCAAACAAGCTGTGTAGAGGCACTGCACACACGTGCGCCTGTACACACCACTCCCAGTTTTACCAGCTCATTATGTTATCCAGCAGGGTTTTTGTTGTTATTGTTACTTTGTTTTCAGCAATATAAAAGAAGATCCACTGACAAAAGAGAGCCTTTTTGCTGCAAAAGCTTGCTGAGTTTAGGAAACTACTTTCAATGCTATTGGCAAAAGCTTTACAGGGTAAACACGGTCTACATCAGACAGACAAATAAGTGCAGATGCGCCTTTCTGTGGGAACCATTTGGTGATAGACAATATATTTAAAAAAAGAAAAACCAAAAAAACTCATCAAATTAATTGTGGCCAATTAGACATAACCCGTTCCTCTCATTCCTGAATCCCCTCCAATTTTGGCTGCCTGAATGGGAAGAACTCCTATCACCTGTTTCATTATGCAGATTGATATTCGAACATCTGAGAACAGTGCTGCTTTCTGCACGGCAAGGCTCCAAATTGCTAATGAAATGGCTCTGCCAGACAAGTCACTTAAAACTGCCCTCACTGCTGCTACTGACAGCTCTCATGGCGAGCTGCAGGGGGAGCGTGAAGGGGACTCTCCACTCTGAATGTGCTAATAGCCCTCAGCATGCGTGTTTACTGCTCTCTAGAGCAGTAAGATTTCTGGTCTCTGACTCTGAGAGGTTACTTTCCCAAAGCCGATGTCAGATTTGGACTTAATGTGGCCCGATTTCAGTTTGTGGAAAGAGGAATTGAAGAGGTGAGCAGTTGATGGGCTCTGAACTCAGGTGTCTCCTGCCCAAAAGCCGTTCCAGCTCCTCAGGCATGCTTAATGACAGTTTCTTATATCCGGATCGGGCAGCACAAGGACCCCAATCTGTGGCTTTCATCTTCCACCCAAAATGTGTGATGGGAAGTGAGCCCTCTCAAGAATCTTCTCCTGTGGTTGAAAGGAAGTCACATTATCTTGTATATGATGGATATATCACATGACTGACGCCATATGAGGAGTGAGAAGAAGGCTTCAGATGAAGATATACCTTCACCTGGGTTTATTTGGGTAGAAGCCTACAGTAAAACCCTATGGGTACCTCCCAGGCAGTGACCCCTCAAGGTTAATATGGAGAGGGCTTGAGCTGCAGGGAAATGTGAATTGGGAGTTAAGAGCAGATATGCAGACCCTGTGCAGCCCTGTTTGCTGCTTCCTATGATGCTTTGCAGCTGGCATTTGCTCAACAACTGGTGAAGTTGTTACACTTAGCTTTCCCTCCCCTGTTATCACAATATTTCTAGATGGAGCCTCACAAGGGCTCTTTTTAGTGGATACCTGGGGCAGAGTGGCTACGATTTAGGTCCTTGGCAAGAGTAGCATTTATTTGAAGTGATCGAAGAGCTCTCTCAGTAATCTAAATCCTGACCATTTCTGTTGATATCCATAGTTAATTCCTTTTTCTGTATTGTGGAGGCCTTGAGATTACCTTTGCACAGGCTGGCTCCATGTGATTGCTTCTGCAGTGTGCCTCAGCTCCTGTCTCGTCATCTCTCAGACTCATCCTGGACTAGTCTGCCAAAAGCCTTACCTCCTCCAGGCCTCAAGGCAGATTTACGACTGGCTTTCCTTACTGAGCTCTTTATTATCAATTTTTAATTATCAAAGTTAATTATCACTTAACTTGCCTCCTTATGGATTTTCTCTAATAACCCCTCTACATGAGCTATTCCACTTTGTTGCCAGGATAAGACACACTCCTCAATTTACCCCATGTGTTTTCAAAGAAGGTTTGCATATCTTGATACTCCTTCACTATGAGTTATGTGGGACAGAAGTCATTTCAGAAGGAGTCAGCCATTTCTAGCCCTGGAGAGATTCTCTTTTTGGAGAATCCTCCATTCCAGGACTGAGCTGTGCTTAATGATAGACAAGGAAAAAACGTGGGGACTTTTCAGCTGTCTTCTGTTGCCAGAAGGTTGTGTGCAGGTTACTTCACAGGTGGAGAAACTAGCAGCTTTTCACTGTCTCCATGGACTGCTGAGTCAACGGGGCATCAACTGCCTTCAGCTTTACAAACATGGAACCAGGTGGCTGAGGATGAATGTGTGTGTGTGTTCCTCTTAGGCATTCAAATTAAAGATCTCTGGTGTAGGTCCCATATGGAACCTTTTAGACTGCTTCCTGTCTCGTCGTCCACCAGACTATGGTTGAAGTGTATCTGTTCATGTGGGTGTGTGGAGATGAATTTGCAGATTTGCATTTGCAGATCTGTTCTGACTGAGGAATGAATACAGGGGTAAGGGATGGTGAGTGCATAGCAATATGTTTTTTTAGAAACCATCAGCCTGATTTCCTTCCCTAGAAACATGCTTTTCCAGTTACAAAGAACAGTCATTTACTTCAGGAGGAGTGTTTTCAGTTATTTATTTATTGCTCAGGAGACTAAGAAGGAGATACAGAACCATTTGCCTTTGGCTGGCTGGTGTTAAGGTGGGCCTGGGAATGAAGGGTGACAAAGGGTGGTTTGGGGGAGGCATTGCTAGCCCATATCACAGTCCAACTTGACTCAGACTTTTCTAGTTTTGAGTTAATAAACACAGTGACAGAAACAAGCAAAACCGTGGATTTCATGGCTGGGGACAGAGAATGGAGGTATAAAATAGATCTTGGCTGAGGCCTCTTTTTTCTTTAATACACCTCGGGCCCATAGAGAGGCTGTCACAGCTTCTGCCTCCACAAAGGTCAGGCTCCAGCTACATCTGCGCTGGCTGCACCTGTCTGCTACTTGTCCAACTGCCTTTCCTATGGAGGTGGGAGGTGGGGGGGAGTTTCCCTTCCACCCGCATTATTAGGTCTACAGCCTCCAGTTTACAGCCCCCTGTTTTAGCAGGTCAGGACAGAGACTGTGTTCCTTTGTGCCTGGTGTAGCGATGTCGATCTCACAGTGGATCTCCTAAGCTGCTGCTCTCATCAGCTTGGTAAAGGGAGTAATTTTAGCATGCTGCAGTGATTTTTCTCTCCTCAAAGATTGCCCTCGTTACTGATTTTGATGGCTATGAGCTTGTCTCTGTCCCTTGAGAGCATGACAAGGTTCTAAGAGGCACCTTACTGCCTGTTTTATGCTATGTGAAGCCTCTTCCTTTTTGGTGATGTGCCAACCCATGTTTCAGCAAACAGGCCTAATGCTTTATTTTGGCTTAAAGTGGTAGGTCACGTGTTCTCTCTCATATACTCATGTGTGCACATACAAGTGCAGAGAGGGCTTTCCTCCATCTAACCTACTCGTGCCTTTTATTTATTGTTTTTTTTAGTGTTTATTAAGTTCTTGGCCTACAATTCTGTGCTTCTTCCAATCTGCTGGTTCTAGGTGTTTTAATGGGTGTATATACTTGCCAGTCTAAATTTTTCTTCCCATAAAACCTCAGAGATTGTTGATTATGACTTGAATTAAGCGAGTGTCATATAAAATCTCACACCCTTTCAGCTGGAGGGGAGTGTTATGATGAATGTGTTTCCAGGGAACAGCAAGAGGTTTGGAGTATTCCTTCTGCCAGCTGTGTGCCGGGCATCAAATGTTACTAGTGCCTTGCAACCACTAATAGGATTTCATTTGGGAAATTTGCCCAAGAGTTTGAAAGCTGATCTTTCGTGTGGTGAATCGGGCAGGAGGTGTTCTGAGAAGCATCACTTTTCATTAATTACTTTTCTACTTCAGTCAGAGTCAGGAAGCGCAAAGGCATCCACAGAACTGGAAAAGATACTTCTTAGAATCTGAATGGAACCGTGTAGATAAAATACACAGAGATTTTATTTTCTTGAAAATATTTCCTTGACTGTGTTTCAACCTCTTCCCTTCCCCGCCTCCCCATTAGCTTTTCCTTTTCTCTTTTATATAACCTTCTTTTAATCTTTGATCACTGGCTATCTTACACACTCAATCCAGATTGGACAAAAGGGTGAGATTACTGAATTTCATTCCTTGTTTTTTTAGACACTAATAAGAACTGTTTATATTTGAAAACAGTGAGATGTAATATCCCCTCAATAATGTGTTCCCCTTGACATTAGAACAATATCACAACTACCTTTCATGTTACAATGCAAATAGGTTCTCTGAGAAGAAGGTGTTCTCCCAGGTGGATGACTGCCTCATGCTGAAAGATGTTGAGATTTGTTCTTTCTCTGTCTCTCTAGTTCCAGAAACCTAATGACTTCTCACCCCCTTTCCGCTTTGGGACGGTTCCCAATGGCAGCACAGAAAGGAACATTCGCAACAACTACCCTGAAATGCACAGCTACATGGTGAAGTTCAATCAGAGAGGGGTGGATGATGCACTATTCTCGCTGAAGACTGGGTGAGGCTTTCTTCTTTCAAAATTGCAACAGAAACCTGACTTTTTTTCTGTGCTTCTGTAGGTATTTTTAATGCACTTTGGGCAATGAGTCTTCATTATCATTTCATGGTTAAAACTCTAGCAATAATATACAGAACACAAGAGAATACTTTTGTGATTGTCTTAGGTAGGTTTTTACATTTAAAAAAAATGTATAAGAATTTCTATTTGAAAAGGAGAGGGAAAAAAAAGTGGATCTTCCGTAGCCTTGTTTATACTAGTAGCCTTGTTTATACTAGTCCCAGTGCTCTTGCTTCAGCAAGCTGTTTCATGCTGATGGGTCCTTATGCATACACAAGAAAAACAGAGTTCTGTGGGCAAAGTTTGTTTCAAACCATTTGCATTGTCATCTGGAAATTCCTTTATTTTCTCTCCTTATGTGTATAAAAGATTATGTTAATTAGGGAGCCTTGTCAGACTAATCCCACCCCAGTGTATCAGCAGCTAATGCAGTGTAATAGAAGGTGTGCTTGAAGCTAATAGTTTGCAAGTGGCCCTTCCCTCTGGAATATTTTAGCATCAAGAGCATAACAAATGCTGTTTGAATAATGAGGAAGTATATAAAATCTGAGCATTTGCTTGGTTAATTTAGGAAATACAGGAAAAAAGTCATTAGGAAAAGAATTTCTTTGAACAGTTCGCCTAATTTTAATAGCAATGAATCTGTAGAGGAGCAACTTAAAATACCCATAATATCTGCAAGTCCTTGATGCTTATAATCAAACACCTCCATCCACAACTGACCACTTTCGTTGTCAGAATGTAGCTTTACTGAAGAAAGTCATTTTTCTTTACACCTGCGTTTTATCCTTATGAGAAAGTTCATTCCAAAGCACGAACAAAGATGTTCAGCCAATTTAATTACTGGATTGACTGAATGTTTCTAAACCTGTTTGCCAGGATCAGAAGGTGCACAGACCATTATAAATGATTGTACCCTTATTGGATGCCATCTGAGAAGGTATATTTGCCAGTGTAGTCATCATCCAGGAAATAAATATGCTTTATCCTGGAAATATATAGATGAAATAGAGCTCAGAATTTGCTGTAGATGTCATCCTGGCTTCATACCCACCCTTGGGCAGACTTCCCTGAAGATACGCACTGGGACTGAAATAATCACCGTTCTGAAAATATATGTGTAGGAGGGGGATCGAAAAGACAGTGTAAGATTGTGGAAGGTCTTTGGTCTTTTATCTGGAAGTGCATAATTTCAGAATTAGGAGATCTACTCATTGTCTCTGATTATGTGGAAAATGCACCTTTCTGAGGCCCCCCATGCCCAAATGACTTTCACTGTTGGGGTGAGAGGAAGGTTTTCAGCAGTCTGTTGTGCTATCTGCCCTTCTCAGCCAATAATGGGGATTTCTTTGTGTTAAAACAGAATCTTTCTCTTAGTTTTCAGCTAAGCACTTTTTATTAAAATGCTACTCAGCATGGTAAACCATAAAGCTGTCACCATGGCCATTTGACATTGATAAAGATCCAGTAGGTCTTTTCACAGTAACTGGGGAGTTAAATACAATGTCCTAGCTGCATTTAATTTAAGAAATTATATTTTGCTTAGCTAAGCCATGCCAGCAGTTTGGAGATAAACTTTTCCTTACTTCAAGCCCTGCTTGCTATATAATATTGATATACCCTCTAAAGCATTTTAGGTTCCTGTGAGATGAAAGGCATTATAGAAATTTAAGATATTCTTGGGACTATTGATATCCCCATGACTTTCCCTTCATTCGTCTTTACCTTGTGGTATGTTTCTATTCCAAATTTTATTTCAGATCAGAAATGTTGATTGTCAAAGAGTCAAAGAGAAATAGAGTCCTCATTTATAACCTCGATCCACTTGAAAACAGTGTCTAGGAAAAGACTTTTGTTTTTTTTCTGATGAAGCTGAAGATGCAACCTATTATCTGGAAAAGGTTTATTTCTGCCTTAGGTTAAGCTGGGAATACCTTTGAACTCATGCAGATTCTATCTTTTCTGTACTATACCCCTCTTCTTTCATTTGCCTGTGCAGGAAGCTGGATGCTTTCATTTATGATGCAGCAGTGCTAAACTACATGGCTGGCAGGGATGAAGGCTGCAAGCTGGTGACGATTGGCAGTGGGAAGGTATTTGCCTCCACTGGCTATGGCATCGCCATTCAAAAGGATTCAGGCTGGAAACGACAAGTTGATCTTGCCATTCTACAGCTTTTTGGAGATGGTAAGTGATAAGAAACAGAGGAGTTGGAGTTTTATTAAGCAATACAAAACTTTGCATGTATGCAATTGATGTTCCATTCCCCTGGCTTTGATGCTTCAGATATAAGTAAGAACAGAAGATTAATTGCAAAGGTTTGTTAGAGACATTGTACCGTTAATGTGCAGGATAGTACTTATTTTATAATGTCCATGCAGGCTAGCAGTAACATGAAATGCAACTTCAAAGGCATTTGAGATCTCATAGAATAAATTCAGATGTGTGTTTGAAAAATATCTTGTGAAAACAAGATTTCTTTCACAAACTTTTCAGTACCTTTAGGATTTTACCGTGACCAAAATGACAAATAATACTGGACTTTCCATGTCATCTCACAAGTTACGCCTCTAGAAAGAATCAAGTCATAGAGAAATAACCATATTAAGAAATGAATGTTCCTGGAGGAAAGAGTTAATTCATTACCCAAAACCTCAAAAAACAAGGATGGACTTGAGACTCAGAAGTATACTTTGGTGTGAACTATTAATCAACATCTTAGCTGGTTCATCTCATCTTTAATAGAAAAAATGCCAATATTTAAAAAAATATTCATGGATGACAACTTCCTTCTTCAAAAATGTTTCTTTAGCTATCCATTTGCAGTCTGTATCTCTCTTTTCTGAGTCCTCTATTTTTGAATAATTTAAAATCACAGTTTGTTTTATTTCCAGCATGTTTTTTTTTCTGAAATCTGAAAGAATGTATGGTATAAGAAAAACAGAAAGAACATAGAACTGATACTACTTTAGCAGAAAATTGGCCACCTGACTCTTATGCCCCCTTAACAGACTAATACGGATTATTTCAGAAAAAAAAGACATAAGAGCTCCATAAAGCATTCAAGAGTATACTGTTACACCACATAAATATATGGAACTTTCCTCTGTCACTGGATTGGAGGTTCAAAATGTGAAAAATCCACTTCCTTAAAAGCAAGAAAAAGATTGCCAACCTGCAAAATCAGTTTGTTTTTGAATGCCTCAGTATGTGTGTGTGTGCACATCTATCTTTCTCCTCATGAAAATATCATAATGGGAATAAGTGGGATGTGAAGTTATATGACAGAACATTCGTTCCTACTTTACACAGGTTAGTAATATTTTTGGCTGGTCAAAGCTTGGAAATGTCAAATTCGGACAAAACAGAGAGGAATAAAAACAGATAAAAATGCACAATATTTTTGAGAATAGATAAAAACATATGCATTTTCATACATGTCAGAAACATATTAAAACCAGACATTTGATTTTTATAAAGCAACTTTTTGAATTTTGAAGTAGAAATGAACAATGATTTTAATTAAAAATGAGTCATTTCTGTCAGGTGGTAGACAACTTGATCAGCATCTTGCTGATCACTGACACTTAGGGAGTGGGGAACCTGTTCTTGTGCTAGAGCTTTCCAGGCTAATATCTAACTTTGGAAAAATCCTGTCACCTTGACTGTGACTAATGGTGTGTGCTCCTATGAGAAGGGTAGTCAGTATATTTCAGGACATAACTTCACAGTGACCATGTAGCAAATGTGGAAACAGAGTGTGACCACTGGAAATGGCCCTGGATCAGCTTCTCACGTTTAGTCTACTTCTGTCTGAGATCCTCAGTCATTGCAGGGCTGACTAACCTCTTTCCTTCTCTTTTTCTAGGGGAGATGGAGGAGCTGGAAGCACTGTGGCTCACTGGTATTTGTCACAATGAAAAGAATGAGGTTATGAGCAGCCAGCTGGATATAGATAACATGGCAGGGGTCTTCTACATGCTGGGAGCAGCCATGGCCCTCAGTCTCATCACTTTCATCTGCGAGCATCTCTTTTACTGGCAGTTCCGTCACTGCTTCATGGGTGTCTGCTCTGGCAAGCCTGGTGTAGTCTTCTCCATCAGCAGGGTGAGTGTCATTAGTTAGCAATAAGGAACAAGATTTATTTAGGCAGTCCTAGATACTGGAAATGGGGAAATCTGCCAAGATTGCATGGTATGTGGGTAAAATAGAGTGTCAATCTCCAGTGCAAATGCCTGTTAATGTTGCAAAAGTATCTGCTGTTTTAGTGTGGGAGAACTTTCTTTATGAGTATCTTGACATGCCTAGTCTCTGCTGGATTATGGTCACAGATGTGGAAATTCTACATGGAAATGAAAATTCATTATAAAGTGAGGTTAGCTGTAATTATTTGCTCCTGCAAAGGAATTTGCAAAGAGGCCAAATTTGGGAAGAAGTCAAATTATATTGAATAACTTGAAAAAAAAAAATAGGAGGTTTTCATTGTCCTCTTTATTGCAGCTGTTCAACTGAACTTGTTAGACAAGTCAGAAGTTTCTAACCAAAAGTCATGTCCTAAAGCATGCCGAAATTCTTCCAAAGAGGATGACCACATGAACTTAGAAATTGCTTTATGCAAATCCTGCTGTAGGGGATAATATTTACATCTAAAGCAGATTCTAGTCACTTCTGAGTCATTTCTTGGCTTTTACTGTAGCTTACAGTGTCCCATTTAAAGCTTTCTTCTTCATTAAGTCACTGGTCCTTTCTCCTGATCCATTTTGAAGTGAGGTCAAAGCTCAGCGTTTTTGACTCTACTGTCTGTTGCAACAGAATTAGCCTTGATTGTACAAGAAGTATATCATTTCTATACTGTTTAGGAGAAACGATAAAACCCTTTGAATGTGGGAACACAGCCTTTCTTCTGTTTTGTTGTTTTCCATCCTGTTCTAGTCTAGAAATGAGATGAAGTTTGGTGATCCTTAGCAGAATACAGATTCTTTCATGTTGGGATTACCTGTTAGACCTAGTCTAGGTTTTTAAAATCTCTTAACACTTAATCATCTTCTAGCTGCAGAGATAATACGATGTGGTGGTGTCCATTTCACAACTAACATTAATCAGGAGGCATTATTTGGCAGGCCAGGGAATAAATAAGACCCTTTCCTTCTGCTTCTGGGAATGGCCCTGTCATGATCTGTTCATGGTGAAGTGAACTAATAGAGAATATGGAAGAATTAGGCACTACTGCTGTCTGATTTGTATAGAGGACTTTCAGGGGTGTTAATTTGTAGTCTGTTATCATTGTTAAATTTAACTGAAGGTAATTAAAAAATAGTGTACCTTTTGCCACCATATGCAAAAGACCTAAATTCCCATTTGGCAATCCTGTTGTTTCTTTGTGTTTCTTTTCTAATTTGTGCTGATGAATAATAGAGCTAGGTTTATGACATATCAAGCTGTTCCCTTTTTAAGCAAGCTCATGTCTCATTGATTCACTGAGGTCCAGATGAATTTCAGAGGTTAAAAAGACTTACTTCCTCTCATCCGCACAGAATCCTTGGTCTTATCTTGATGCTTTACTTCCCCAGGATATTATTTCTCCATTTGCAATTCCATATTCCATCTATTAAATTTGAATAATTCTTACATATGCTAGTAGGTATGCTTGCATTATGCAGGTGTGACATGAAACAGAGGAAAAGATAGGGGGCAAGAAAAAAATGTAAAAAAGCTAAAGAGAAGGTCAAAAAAGGAAGGTCTGGTAGTGCCAATCTGATTGCATTTCCTTTGATGGTACTGTGTAATGAAAGATTGGCAAGTTTTACCGTCCCACAAGAATGCACTGTTGCTGTGCATTTTACTTCCAGCACCTCTGGTTTATCCTTTGCCGGAGCACTCACCTTTCTGTTGCCTCTCATTTCAGGGTATCTACAGCTGCATCCATGGTGTGGCCATTGAGGAACGCCAGTCAGCAATGAATTCCCCCACAGCGACTATGAACAACACCCATTCCAACATCCTTCGCCTGCTTCGTACAGCCAAGAACATGGCCAACCTGTCAGGGGTAAACGGCTCACCGCAGAGCGCCCTGGACTTTATTCGCCGTGAGTCATCGGTCTACGATATCTCTGAGCACCGTCGCAGCTTCACCCACTCAGACTGCAAGTCTTACAATAACCCGCCGTGCGAGGAGAATCTCTTTAGTGACTATATTAGTGAGGTGGAAAGGACCTTTGGCAACCTTCAGCTAAAGGACAGCAATGTGTATCAGGACCACTACCACCACCACCACCGCCCCCACAGCATTGGCAGCACCAGCTCCATCGACGGACTCTACGACTGTGACAACCCACCTTTCAATGCCCAGTCACGGTCCATCGGGAAGAAACCCTTGGACCTGGGATTGCCCCCTGCCAAGCACAGCCAGCTAGGTGACATCTATGGCAAGTTCTCCTTCAAGAGTGACCGCTATGGGGGCAGTGGGGCCCATGATGATTTGATTCGTTCAGATGTCTCTGACATTTCCACCCACACGGTTACCTATGGCAACATTGAGGGTAATGCGGCCAAGCGTCGGAAGCAGCAGTACAAGGACAGCCTGAAGAAGCGCCCAGCCTCTGCCAAGTCCCGTCGGGAATTTGACGAGATAGAGTTGGCCTACCGCCGACGACCACCTCGCTCACCCGACCACAAGCGCTACTTCAGGGATAAAGAAGGGCTACGGGACTTCTACTTGGACCAGTTTCGGGCAAAGGAGAACTCACCGCACTGGGAACATGTGGACCTGACGGATATCTACAAAGAGCGGGGAGATGAGTTTAAGCGTGACACGGTAGGAGGAAGTGGCGGGTCCTGCACCAACAGGGCACACCACAAGCATGGCTCAGGGGAATTCGGTGGAGGCAACGAGCACAAGCATGGTGTTGTGAGTGGAGTTCCAGCGCCATGGGAGAAGAACCTTACCAACCTAGACTGGGAGGACCGGTCTGGGGCTAACTTCTGCCGTGCTTGTCCTTCTAAGGTGCACAACTATACCCCAGCGGTGGTAGGGCAGAACTCCACCCGCCAGGCCTGCATCCGGTGTGAGGCCTGCAAGAAATCAGGCAACCTGTATGACATCAGTGAGGACAACTCTCTCCAAGAGCTGGACCAGCCACCTGCCCCGGTGCCCGTGGCCACCAGCGCCACCTCCTCCTCCAAATATCCTCAGAGCCCTTCCAATTCTGCCTCCAAGGTGCAGAAGAAGAACCGCAACAAGCTCCGTCGGCAGCACTCCTATGACACCTTTGTGGACCTGCAGAAGGATGATTCCGCCCTGGCACCCCGCAGCGTCAGCCTCAAGGACAAGGGCCGCTTTTTGGAGGGGAGCCCCTACGCCCACATGTTTGAGATGCCAGCCAGTGAGACCACCTTTGCCAACAACAAGTCCTCAGTGCCCGCCACCAGCTATCACCACCACAACAACCCCGGCAGCAGCGGGGGTTACATGCTCAGCAAGTCGCTCTACCCTGACCGGGTCACTCAAAACCCTTTCATCCCCACTTTTGGGGATGACCAATGCTTGCTCCACGGCAGCAAATCTTATTTCTTCAGGCAGCCTGTGGTGGCAGGAGGGCCCAAAGCCAGGCCAGACTTCCGAGCCATCGTCACCACCAACAAGCCGGTGGTTTCAGCCCTTCATGGGGCTGTGCCAGCCCGTTTCCAGAAGGACATCTGTATAGGGAACCAGTCCAACCCCTGTGTGCCTAACAACAAAAACCCCAGGGCTTTCAATGGCTCCAGCAACGGGCATGTTTATGAGAAACTCTCCAGTATTGAGTCTGACGTTTGAGTGAGAGGGGAAGAACGTGGGGAGGAACTGGGGGTGGATGTGGAGCGTGGGAGGGTGGGGTGGGGGCAGTCCCATCAGCTACTCTTCTGGATTGTCCTTAGTTTGTGGGATACTGGAGTTCTGTGTAAGGCAACACTGGTGACAAGTGCCACCCCTTTGGTTTCCCCTTTTCCTCCTCCCCTTCCCCACCCCTTCCCTTTTATCTCTTTTTCCATGTTCTTGCTCCTTCCATTCTCCTCCATTCCTGGCCATTGCACTTTACAGTGACATCGGAGTTGGATATCCTCGCTCGCTCATGGCTTCATGGGACGGGGAAAAAAAAAAGCAGAGAAGGAGTGGGGTGAGGGGGAGCAACAGTGACTCTAGTGTTTCACTCTCACTGACTCCCATCAAAGAAAGGCATGTGCACGCACACGTGTGTGTAGCAGGAGGAGAGAGCAGAAACAGTGTAATGGACATGCAGGAAAATATGCTCGCTCAGGCAACTCTTCCTAATATTGCCTAGAAGAGAATAATGTTTGAAGATGTGGAGAAGGTGAAGGGAAATAACACAACTAACCTGATGATGCACTTACATGTTAGTTATTCCGAGGTTCTCATTACATTATTTTGTGAAGACTATGGGGGTTTAGGGCTGAAATATATATATATATTATATATATATTTGCGTATATGCTGAGAAATTTTACGCTAAAATTTTGAAATGTTTGCTGGGGAATGTGGGGGTGGGTGGGAGAGGAGAAGGGTTGTCTGCAGGTCTGGCTAGTGGTTTCACTATGGCTATTATAGCCATTGGATCTGTGACAGACCAGTGGAAGAGTTAGAAAGTGGGCGCTGAGTGTGGAAAAGCAATGTTGGAAGCAGAGAGGCTTCTGCGAGCTCTCATAGATGATGCTGGTTTGCACTGAAATGACAGGAGTCTGGGGCTGGTTTGCTAGCTATGAATTGCTTGGTAGTTGGGACATACTTCAAGGGTGGGAGCAGTGTATAGTATAGGTTAGCCTGTATGTGAGTATATACAATAACTTTATACTTGAAATGTCTGTGAATAAACCCACAATTCTGTAAGATGTCCGGATAACAAACACAGTGGAACAGAGCTAAAGAGCATAGAGCAAAGATGGAGAGGTTTGTCGCTGTCACTTCAAAGGACACCATGCCTGTTTGGCATATCTTTTTGGCAAGGAGGGCAGGACAAAGAAAGCGTTAATCTTTGTGGTCTCCTACCCTTGACCAGCAGGTTGAAATAAGAACAGGGTGCCCTCTGCCAATACTGGCAAGGTGCTGGAGAAGAAATATGCTATAAAGGGTTTGTGTGCTTGTGGTAATGTTGGTTGACTGTTCTAATGCCTCCTTGCACAAGTGAAAATGGGAGGAGGGTGTGTGCACCCATGGGGAACTTACATGTATATTTACTATTGAATGTACAGGGGAAGGACATGGCTTGTCTTCCTGGGAGAGGATGGGCTTGAATAAATGCCAGAGAGCACAAAAACTTGTGCTGAGGCTGAAGACAAGACGCGCAAGGCTGAGACGTGTGTGTACATGTACGTGTGCATCTGCGTGTGAGAGATACTAGCACAGGTGCAAAGCTGGAATAGCCTAGGGTTTCCCATCCCTGCAGTTGTAGTGACAGCTTTCCTGGTGCACCTAGTATCAGTAAGAGTGTTTTTTTCTTTCCATTGTGTCACTTTAGATGCAAGTTAAACTAACACAAGGAAGCAATGGTAGGAGTGAGGAGTTGAACTCCCCTTTCATTTGTCTTCTTTTTCCCAGAGAATCTGAGGTGGGAGTGTGGACTGACCTCTCACATATTGAGACATGTGGCAAAGTCCCTCCTGTTTTTCCTGGGTCTGTCCTAATGTCCTAACGACCATGGCTCCCCAGAGAGAGGGTTGAAAGAGCCCTGTGTTAATGGCATGGGGACGCTCCTGGGGACTGATGCTGAACAGTGGTGGCAGCCGTTTATTTGAGCCACATTTCTTGGAGGTGAAAGACACCTCTCTCTCATTCCTCACCGCACCCTGGTTGATTTTATCTTATCTTGCTCTTTTTAAGCCAACAGAAGGCCTTTTATTTATTTACCTATTTATTAATTTATTTTTTAAAGCTGGGGCAGGGAGAGGATGGGATTTGCCTGTAAAGAGTTGTGAGGAGAGGTGGGGCAGGGTTGATGAGGGGAATATTTCCTTAGATTTCATGGAGGAAATTAAGGAGAGAAGAGGGAGAGAGTCTTTGTAATGTCTTTCTAATGCCACCCCTTAGTCTTTGGGGTACGGAAATTTCTTATTCTTTCCCTCTTCTCTCATTATAATGACAAAATAAAAAAAAAAAAAAGAAAAAAAAAAGAAGAAAAAAGAAACCAAACCTGTTAACAGAGCGATCTGCAATCCAGAACACACAGCGGCTTGTCAGATGCATCTGACAGCAGCCACCAAGAAGGCGTTCCTTTCATTTGTAAATATTTCTTTTTTAATGCGTTTTTGTATAAATTGGTGTTTCTCTTCTCGTGAATATTCAGGTTGTGGGGTGGGAGGGGGGAGTTTGTTTCCGTTCTGTTTGTTTTCTACGACTTTTCAGGCTGCGTTTTTGGAAGCGGTTTACGCGGGTCGAGGCCGTATGAATGAGGAAAAAAAATGAGAGAGAGAGAAAATCATGTGTGTTGTGTTCCCCCAAGGCCCCCTGTATCGCCCTGTCACCTTTATCTTCAAAATGGAAGACGCCGGAACGTCACTTCAAGCCTTGCCAGCAGGGTTTCATGTTATGATGGGAACACCCCAAATCCTTTTTGCATAAAAACTCTCTGTACCAGCATCTCTCTGTGGAGTTTGAGCCTCAAGGCATTACACTGTCTTGATAGTGGTGGGGTGAACCGTGAAGTTGGCCGCTCAGGTTGGACCATCACTTGACATTAAGAGACTTCTCCAATGCTACTTTGGTTTAGAAATCTTGGACCTGGGAAAGCTCATGAGAATTTCTGGTATTTCTTAAGGGCTTGGGGGGGAAGCTTGACAGCTGGCAAGGGCAGCTAATCTCTTTGGCGGTTATTACAATACTTTCCGTCCCTCTCCACCTGGAACGAGGAAACCTGGAGGGTGGCTCTGCAGGGAAATTAAGCCGAAAACAAACCAAAAAGAAGTTAACGGAACTTTTTTCAAATCTCTTCTTAAAGGTTCTGATTTTTGTGTTTCGGGGTGCAAGTTGGTTCGCATTTTCTCCGAACTGGTCTGTCCCTTGTTCCACTGATTGGCAAATGACAGTTTGCCAAAATCATTATCTAGTGTTGATACTGTGTAGCACTGTTAACACTCTGAACGCTCTGCAAATATTAACTGTGCCACAAACCACTCAAATGAATGCTCTAGGGCAACCAGAAAAGAAGAATTGGAAATTCTGGACTGAACTACTGGTCTAACTGCAGGAGTCTGGTGTTTTGCCTTCTCCCATAATAAATTAGGCCATGTGTCCATCAGGTCAATCCTTTCTCCTGTAAGCGATCTTTTCTGGTTGCTTTGTTTATTTTAGTTCTAACAGGTCAAGAAGTTTTGGGACAGAGGTGAAGGGGAGGGCCTGGGAGGGGGAGGGTGTAATTCATAATCCAGAAATAAATTAATGATGTTATTAAACTCTGATTATATATTTAGAATTTTAGATTTGGTGTATTTTCATTCTAAGTGAATTTCATTCAAGTGAATCGATCAGGTAATATTAGCAGCAGATGTTGTCTCTACTAGAATACCACCTTGTGCTGTTTATTACCTGTCCGAAAAAGGAATGAGATTTCATAGGAGAGCCTGACAAAATTCCATATCCCTCCCTTGCCATTTCTCTCTCTCTCCTGTAGAAATACCAGTATTTTCTGGGGCAGTGGCTGGGAACATTTTCCCTCTCTGTAAGTTTCTGCACACAAGAAAAATGAGCAAAAACCATTCCGTCCTGTACAGTTTGGTGACCTCTACTATATATTTGCAGCCAGCCTCCTGGGAAATAATAGGCGCCTTTGGCAATGTTTCTAACATTTGCCTCCTTGCTCTAGCCCCAGGCATGGCTCGCTTAGAGGTATTTGCATGAGCCATGCTCTTCTGAAGCAGCACTGGAGTGTATGTACTCAGCTGAAGGAGGATGTGAGGAGAAGGAGACGGAGGAGGAAATATTCCAAAAATATTAGAAATATGCCATGCACAGTGGAAGGTAGCTGGCAGGTAGAACTTGCAGCCATGGATCTCCACATAATAAACCTTCTTGGAGCACTCACACCATTTTTTTACTGTAGCATGACACAACACAGGCTGGTGTAGCACTTCTTTGTCTCCTACCATGCCTTCCAGCGAGGGCAATCTCAAAACTTGTCATTTTTCGTCGTAAATAGGGAAGAAAAACTGCAGTCAGGACTTGTTGTCATTCAAAACAATGAAGCACACCAGTCCCACCTCCTCAGCAAAAAAAAAAAAAAAATCCTATTCTCTCTGATATCCAGCATGCTCCGTCAGAATTCTCCAAGTGAGAACCCTAGTGGGTTGAAACTGTTCAGCAATATGCAAGTATGAACTTTGCCCCCTGGAAATTGATAATTTCAACTGTGTAGGGGGAGCAAGATTCCTTTGTGATGTCCTGAAGGATTTGGTGGAAGAGTTAAGAGTTGCCAGGATGGGCCTTTTTGCTTCTGACTTCTTCAGCAATGCATACTGATGTTGAACTCCTCATTCCAAGAAGACACTAGCATCCATCTTGAATAAAGCCCCTTTGTACCTTCAAATCAGGGTTGTTTCTCACACCAACATTGCCAGCAAAAGAAAAAGGGGGAGACAACATAAGCAACAGTGACAGGTTGGAGTGATCAGAGATACCTCAGGGATCTTTATAGGCAAGTCTTTGCTTTAGAGCTTTCTATCAAACGTGGCATGTCCTCCCACTTCCATTGCTTATCAACAGATGGAAGCAAGCCTGGGAACACAGCCAGTGATCAGACTTAGGCCTTTCACACATCCTCCACTCGAGTCAAGCAACCTTTGACGAGCCCTTCCCATGGAGAAGGGTGGGAGGTTACACTTCCCCACGTACTGTTGGTTGCCGAAAAGAAAAAGAAGAAGGGAAAAGATGAGGAATGTTGTTGAAGGGACTTTGTGCTGACTGTCTGTGCCGTCTCTCTAAGGAACTATACTTCACCTTTCCTGCTCAATCCAAGCTGGCAAAGTGTAGGGCCCGATTATGCTGCTCCTCTGTGGCATATATCCCTGGCTCACAACAGGAGTCCATGGGAACTGTGAGTGAGAAAGGAACTGGATGACTGACAAGACATGAGTATGGACTCCAAGCCACGATCCCCGTCCGCACCCACTCTTTCCCGTAAGTGCTTCCCTGCTGCTGAACACACCTGGCGTGTCCACGTGGAACACACCTACCATGCTGCTGGATGCTGCAGGGCACATCAAGATAGTAACTAGTGGGACCTGATAGTTGTCCCCACAAGGGCTTATTTTCAATTTGCAGCCAAATAGATTTCCAAGCCATAGACCCTTGCTGCATTCACCCACCTATACTTCCCTGTGCCTCCCTCCCTTCTCCCCCCTCCCCGACAAAGGCAAGCTGGGGCATTAAATGGCTCACTGGCAATACGAATGCTATAGCTCCGTTTTTATCACAGGCTCCCTGGAACTCCCTGGGGCTGACTGCAGACAGACCTGGGTGTCTGGCATTAGAATGACAACAATGACAAAAACAAAAAATCACTTTGCAATTGGCTTTGAGTGTTTTCTTCATCTCTTGAGCATCCTCAAATTGCTCTCCTAGCCATGCCATTTGAGTGAATTCTGGCACCCTTCTGTCATTACCAGCAACAGATATGACACAGAATGAATCTGCTTGTGTGTAGAAAAGGCAGTGAAACTGCATCACAGAGAGCAGGACTCATGTCTGTTGATGCTAAGGGTACAGTCCTCTGACTTCTGAGGTAAAGGAAGATCTCTGTGATGTGTTAGCAGTTACAGATCTCTTTTAACCCACTGACCTCCAGCGTTAAAGGTTGACACAGCGAACACCAGTATGTACTCAAACAAGTCAGACAAATTCCACACAGTGGGATAGGGGTTCCTCCGGGCACCTGCGCGTGTTTGAGACATACCTGGGAAGTGACATACATGTGTACAAGCCTGATGCAGCAGGAAGCTGTGAGGCTTGTGTGCCTCTGCACACACCCAAACACACACACATGGTACATTGCAGTACGCTTAGCAACTCTGTCCCACAATGCGTTTTTGCCAAGTAGGAACAACATGATCTTTCCTAATGTTCTGCTGATAGTTATTTAATTTATGTATTCACTTCGTGACTTTTACATCATCTGCTTTCTTGACTGCAGCATTATTGTGTAAATATATGTGTATATATGTATAGAAATTAACTCCAATTATATTCAGGTTGGGAAAAGGGTGGGTTTTATATCTGTACAGTATTTCCTTATTAAATAATGGCATGGGGGGAGGGTTGGGAAAGTTAACTTCTAAATTGTGGTTTTATTGGTCTGTGGTGTTTGAAGTTGTTTCAGTGGTTGCTTTTGCTGGTTCGGAAAGTTTATCTGGATGTTATATGTGTGTGCCAAGAAAGGGTCCCCAAACAGGGGAGGTTTGGGATTGGTGAGGGGTGGTGGGTAGCTGAGGGTGTTAATAATTTCCTGTAATAAAAGCTGTGTTGATTGCTAGGGACTGTTTGTGTGAGGCACAGGGCTGTTTCTTTCTCTGTGTGCTTTGCTCTTTCATTAATTTCTCTTCTCTGGTCCTTATTGTCTGTTCTCTGGAACCTCAGCAGAAAACCTTTGTTAATTTGGACTACAGGGATCTTTCTCTGGGCTTTCATCTCCTCTTGACCAGCTCTTCCATCTCCGTCTTTTCACAGCTTTCCCAGCACTAGTGGGTGGGGAGATAGTGTTGTCTTGAACCCTCTGTATAGTTCTTCTTTAATTCCTTTCTTTAGACTCTTTCTGTCCATCCCCTTAGTATGACCTCGTTTTCAGGTATTCTGGTCTCTCCAGCATTTTACTGCCTCATTTCCCTGGCCTCTTATATACTTATTTCCCATCTTGCTCATTCTGATTCTTCAAGCTCATCTCTATGCCTCTTTCCTCAGAATGACTTATGCTGGCTGTTTGCCCACTCTTCTCCTCTTATTACTGTCTTGTTGCTCTGTTGTCTTCACCAGAATCTGCAGTGCTGTGCAGAAAAGGCATGGAGGGCAGCCTCTGTTTCTCTTCTCCTGGAATATTCTAGCTCTAACCAGATTTTTAGAAGATGATTTTTGGTAGCTATTTTTGGCTTTTCTGATGCTTTCACTGAGGTGGTTCCCACTCAAGAAAAAAGAAATAGTCAATCTGGCAAATTAACCAGTGCAAGAAAGCAGCAAAACTGTATTTTCTGAGAAGGCCAAGAGAGATAGTATCATTTCCTTCCAGAGGAACTGACTGATGAATACAGAGCAGTGTCAAATATACTTTCAATCCACTTCAGCCATGTCAGACTGGGTAGAGTCTGCCTGTCTTTACTCTGTGTGAGCCAAGCTAAGATGTTGGAAAGAAGCAAACTGTCTTTTAGAAGCACAGTGTTACCTTCCTTAATCTTCTGTAGCCTAGTGTTTTGTAAATGCCTGCATAACGTTCTGAGCTGGATATGAATGTATGGTAGGACTTCATCCCTTTCTGACTGACAAGTCAGTATGAGCTGTTGATTAGCTCTAGCTAAATGAACAGGCTCTGTGGTCCAGTTTGGTGTTAGCAAGAGAGGAGAATGACTTGAATATAACCTGGTGAATATGTGGAGGCAGAGACAGTGTAAAACTGGAAAGGTTTGTAGGCACATAACCAAGACACCTCTTTCTTCCTGGTCATTTTGGATCATTGCTCCTTTGAATTTCAGAGGAACTTCACTAACCCATTATTCTCCACCCAGGCTGGGATTGCCAACAATTGCCCTGGCTGCTTATCCCTGAAGACATCTGGGTCTTGTGGTCACAGCTGGAGAAAGGAGAAGTCATCATCTCTGTATATGCATATGTATTGCCATGGTCTCTGAAGGTTCAAGCTATACTGTATGAAAGCATATGAGCCATACAGGGAGTTGTAAGGGCAGCATGCCTTGAGGTTATCCAGAGTAGCAGCCTTCTCTTAAGATGCTGCTGCTGTCAGCTCTTGCTCACCCTGCCATTGAAGGCCTAGATCTCTAATTCTTGTGGCGGGAGAAACCACCACAGCCTCATGGGAATGGTATTCCTCTTAAAAGGATCAGTAGGGTTGACATCTCTCTCATGTACTCTTGTTATGACCCTGTCATGGCTTTATCAGTATGTTGCACAATGGCCTGTGTATTTGTGAATACACAGTTGCAAATACCTGTCAGTCTAGGAGGAGGTGTATGCATGAGTTTGTGTATTTCAGTGACACCTGGCAGAACCCTAAGCATAAGTGAAATCAGAAACCCCTGGGCCAATCTGGTGCTATGCTGATCATACACACATGTGTAGTAGATATCTTCTTGGGAGGACATTCCATAGATGAGTTTTTGGCTGAACTGCTCGGTCACCTAAGTATCACCCAACTCTTGGTTATTTTTATTCTGCTTAAACAATGTGCCATAAGCATGATGTACCTGCAGCATTTGCAGGGCATCCAGAGAGAGCACATCTATCCCATAAGACTTCTACAAAGGCCTGTGGGCTTTAGCTGCTAAGTCTCATGTCACCTTTATAACTGCCCCAGAACAGACAAAAATAGTCAAGGTGATAAGATGGAAGTCTTAGGCTTGTGTTTTCCTCCTCTGCTTCTCTTCCAGTCTTTGAAAATAGATCCATACACATAGGTAGACAGCTAAACTCCTTTGTATTTCAAGAACTTTTAGGTGGCTACTTAGGGGTTTAGATGTCTAAAATGCCGTGTATGAATACACCTGCTTGTGTGGGCCTCTCCCTGTAATGCATTTTGCCAGGTTTCATCTCCCAGGAACTCACCATGCTTGAACATAGCTTTGAGGGGTTCCTTCTGCTTGGGATCCCCATGTGTTTGCTGCATGCCTGTTGCTACTTGTCTGTATTTCTTGCATGTGTCTACTTGTCGGGGGATAGGGGTAGGTTCATACTGATATGTATATTTATGCAGCCTGCGCACATTATGTATGTGTGGTGCCACTGTCTGTATGTGCGCTTAAATGTGTGTGTAGGCATGTGTTTGAGCTGAGCAAAAAGTGTGCGAAGCTGTATGCTGCTAAAGCCAGGTGATGGGTAACGATTGGTGCCCTGGCAGCCCTTCTGTTGCTCTTGCTTGCCTGGTAGGCCCTGGCATGGCTGCTGTGGTTAGGACTCTGGAGAACCAGCTCTGAACCAGTGACCAGACTGGGACACAGACTCCTCCTGCAGATGGTTTGAATACAGCACCAGAAACCCATCCCATGCATTCATTCACTTCTGTGCTGAACCCACTGTGCCATATTTTCAAACCATTGTGCCACACTCTACCTACTTAGGTCTTAACTGGTAGGTGGAGCAGGAAGACAATCCTTCACTGACCTGTAAAGTATTTCAAAAAAGACCTGTTAAATTCTGTCCCGTGACTGAAAGTCAAGCTCCCCGGTGCTTTTCTTTTGCTTCCCAGGGCAATAGAAGTACTGTAATTCTACTTGCAAGCAAGCACTAACCTGTCCTTCCTTCCTTTTGGGTCAGATAGATAGATATAGGGGAACCCTGAGCAATGGTGGATTGATCTCCCATGCCCTCTCTCTGGAAGAAACTCACACTCCTGTCTGGATTTGGATAGGGAGCTCGAAAATCCCAAGTTCTTGAGAGAGTAAGGTTTCACCAGAGGAGACTATAAATAGGGTGTGATGTGGCAAGGAAGGGTGTGAAGCAGTGAACTTTCTACAGTCATCCTCAATTCCATTCATTTCCAGGGGAGATCACTACACCAGCAGCATCACAGAGGCTGACCTTTTGGGAGGGCTCTGCAGTGCCAACCAGCATAGCACTTTAACTGGCTGAACCGCAACATTGCTGAACAAGAGCCAATGTTGTCCTCTACCAGAAGCCAGAAAAGACAATCAGGACATCATGAAGAGACACAAAGACTAGTCAGATGAGGAAGGAGCACCACTCAGGGGCTAGTGCCCTCATCATTTACATTACTTTGTCTTTTTAACCAACCACTAGTGGTGGTGTCACGGAGCATCTTTGATTTTTTGATTTAATTATATATATAATGTGTAACAGAGAATGCATCTGTGGCCTCCAGTGACTCCTTCCATCAGAGCATAGTCATTCACCTCCTCTGCTTTTTCCCATGTTCAAACGCTCTTTACTCTCCATCAAATTGTATCCTGTGCTCTGCCAGGCTTGTCTTTTTATGGAAGAGGAGATACATGTTTATGAGTGTGTGTATGTGTGTGTGTGTATTTTAATTATTATTACTATTATCAACATGCTATACACCTAAAAGCTCCTAGCAAGCTGGAGCCTTCAAGAGGTGCTGTAGGAAATGACCTTTTCACTTGACGCTGGTCAGTGTGGAGGTTAGCACAGAAAGCTGCTAGCTTCGGAGGCCTCTTTGCCTGTCTGGTTGCTTTTCTTATCTTTGGAGCAGGGTCTCTCTCACATGTGGTCAGAAATGAAGCAAACTGCTCTTTTTAGCTTTGCATTTTCAAAATTTCTAATGTGGAAAAACATGTTTGTTGATTTTGTTTTTCGTTTGTTTTAAGCAGTCCTTTTAGTGGGAGCAGGGAGGTGTTTTCAGCAATACAACTTTCCGAGACCTCAGTTCTGTGCAGTTATTATTTATATGGTTCAGCTGTATTTGGGGTCTTTCCTTTGTAATTATTTTTTTTCTGAATGGCAGGGCTATCTTGAAACGTCTCTTTGCCAGTGACCAAAGCACCATGTGTAACTGGAGGCACAAGCTGGTATAGAAAGCAGCAGCTTTTGGGGAAGTATCTTTAAATAGACTTCCCTGTGGAGTCACAAAAGGCAAACTATTTAACAGTTGCATGGATGTTTGTTGTTGTTGTTGTTTTTCACACTCCCTCTCTTTTCCTTCTCCTTTTTTTTTTTTAATTTTCCCCATAAAAGGTAAATATTGCTCAAGCAACCTTTACACTTGCCCCAAATGCTGCTGTGATGTGGTACACACAGGTTGTGCCATGGCAGGAGGGGGTTGATGGCCATACCAGGCAGTGACAACCCTCCCTTCATCCCTCCCTCAGGAAACAGTGATTTTTTGGGCGGTGGATCCAGCACTGCTGCCAAAACCTGGCCCTGGCCTCAGCCACCGCCTGTCCTGAAGGGAAGTGCAAAATCCAGAGGTGCTTTGCTAAGGAACCATGGCATTTTTGAGGGAGGATGTCTGACTGCCAGGGCTCTCAAGGCCTTCCTTCTCCCTGCGATCCCCTCAGTGAGGAGGGAGAAAGGCTTTTTGTATTCCAGTGATTTCCATGGCAATTCTTGGAGCAGGGGCCTTGAGGCTGTCAGCAGGCAGTATCCGAAAGCGGTGGATGCTCAAGGGGCACCTCCCTCTGCCTTTGGTGAGAGCTGGGTCAGACTAGACTGTAGGGTTGCTGGGGCAAAGAAAACCATCCAGCTCACGTCTGGCTGCGAGGTGGGGGAAAGGAGGACAAACGGAAACCAGGGATGGAGGCTGGCTGAGCCAGAGCATGTGACTGGAGAGGCCTGTTCTGCCCTCTCAGCACCCTTTTTCCCTTCCTCCTTATACAAGGTCCCCCTCCACAGCCCTTCCCCCTCCGAAAGGAAAGTGGGGAGCTGAGGCCTGCCAAAGGAGGGGATGAATGTGTGACCCCTCGCAGGCTGGAGCTGCTCTTCTGTGTTGACCCTGAACTGTTAGCGGATAGGACTGACCCTAGCTCGGGAAAGGCCATCTGAGGCCATGTGGAGCCTCACAGTAGGGATCACTAAGTAGGGGTTGCATGTGGGGGTCCGGGCATCTGCCCAGTTCCTCATGTTGTGACAGCTAAGGGAAAGCCTAGCACCTTCATCCTTTGGCATGTGGATGTGGCTGAGCGGTAGTGGAGGGCTGTCGTGTCAGCTAGGGTTGGGGCAGGTAGTGTTTCTAGAGCTGGCGCAGGTCAGCTTCTGCTGTATTTGATTTCTAACTGATGTACATTTGCTTTGAGAGCATGTTCGATAAGCTCAGTTTATCAACCAAAAGAAAAAAGAAATATTCGCCTCCAATGTAAGTCTTCTACTGCCCAACACTGCTACCTCCTCTTCTCTTGAGCTGTGGGTGTTTTGTGGTGAACACAGCCACACATGCACACAGCAAATCTTTCCCTATCCACTTCTCAGACCATTTTTGCCTAAATTTTTGCCCTCTCCTCATCCCCTTTACGCACACACATGCACGCACACACACGCACACATGTGCCCACCTCCAGCCACTCCACTGGTGAAAATCAGAGCCACAGAGACATGAGTGCCAAATGACTTTTTATTTCTCAAGTAAATGATTTAAAAAAATTTTATTCTTTTTCCTTTTCTTTTTTTTTAACATATGCAAATGTAAAAGGGAACTGAGAGCGAATTGGTGGTGGCGAGAGGAAATGGGATGTTTTGTAACCCTAGCTGCAGTAAAAAAAAAGAAATAAAAATACATTAAAAATATTTAAAAAACATAAAAAGGAAAAAAAAACTTGAACTATTTTGGAAATATTGTGAATAATTTTTGATATAAAAACTAATTTTTATGTAGCATGAAAACCACCAAAATAAAATGATCAAGAATAAAAGCTGTGCAGAGGGTGTTTTTGTTTAGTTGCCGAGAGAAAAGGAGGGAGAGAGAAACACTGGTGTGTGAGAGAGGGTTGCTACTGCTGTGGCCTTTCCTGCAAGTTTCGTAATACTTGGTGTTTTCCTTTAGTCTTGGTTACTGGAGTCTTGTGATTATGTAAAAAAAAAGAAAGAAAAAACTCACAACTCATATTTTATAAGAAAAGAAGCTTTTATCTCCAATTGCTGTGGAGAAAATCTTGAAAATATGAACAGAATGAATCCCAAAGGCTTAAAAGACAAAAGGCAAATTAAAAATGACCATGAATTGCTTTTAAGTGTTAACAGTTCTTGTGATTTTTTTCTGCTCTATTTATGCTTTTTGAGTAGTTTATTTTTCAGTTTGGGGGAGGCATGAATGAGATGAAAGAGAGGACTGATTGAGTTTTGATTTTTGTTATGTGAGGCACAGAAGTTAAACTGGAGCATCTTCATGTCTCTTCCCAAGTGAGGAAACAAGTGTGACTGTCCTGTCACAATATTGCTGCTCATTCTTAAAAAAAAAAAAAAAAAAAAAAAAAAAAAGCCAGAAGAAGCCTTTCTCTCTGAATCTCAGACTGAATGGTATGTCCTGTCAGCACTCCAGTCCCATTTAGAAAAGAGAGTTGTCTCCTGAGGGAAGTAGGATAAGGAGGTGGTAACAGCCATCCCTTACTACAATGCAGCAAGACAAGGGTTCATTGAACTGTCAGATGAGAAATGCTGGTTTTCTGATTGTCCCAGGAAAACTGGTGGTCTTTCCATTCCAACTTGAAATTATTCCTTGGGCCACAGTGAATCAGATATTCTGCATATGAATTTCATCTTCCCTCACTCATGCTCTCCACTCCTAATCATTAAACTGTGTCTCATCAGTTAGCAGGGAGCTTTCTCTGTTCCTCCCTCTCCTATTCTGTCTGCATGCCTTCTACCCGATGGCCTGAAAGACAGGAGACATCACATCATACAGCTTAAAATCCCCATTCAGCTCTGACAGAGAAGTCTGATGATCAGCAAAACCAAGTCAGCCTAGGCTGCATGGTGAAAAAGAAGCATGAGTAAAAATCTTGCCTTTTGTTCAAGTCAATATTTTTGGGTGGAATGGACAGGGAGAAACTGGGGCAATGGTGGTGCAGAGTGACTATACTGATGGATTCTTGAATTCTGAATCTATAACAGAAGAGTGAAAGATAGTCCATGGGGACATTAGCCTTTGGTTCAGGAAAAATGGGGGAGAGTCCTTTCTGCATATGAGAGAGACTTTCAAATCCTGGAGCAACTTCTTGGTTTATTTAGGTCGGAGCTAGTCTTTCTATGCCTTTTACTAATCCCCATCCTGCTCAGTCTCTCTGTGAGAAACAGTATACCTTTATATTCTGTTCTTGCATATGAAGGAAAAGGGCTGTTTCTCCCTTAAGGAAGCTGACACTATTCCATGCCCTTGTATGAACCATGAAGGTTGAGGAGTCATTACCCAGAGCTTAGGGATGTTGATCACCTTACTGTCCTCCAGTGATTCCCATATTCTGGTTGCCTTCTTTATGAGGAACATGGTATCTTACGGCTGTGCCCAATATGAAATAGCTCTGTGTGTTATCAGACGGTATTTTCTGCCTCAGAGATGGCAAGGGAATCACAAGGAGCCTCTTATCTTAGCCTGGACAATCCCTCATTGACTGCTCTGACAGCAGTCTCCACTGTGCGTGCTTATTGTCCCCTTAGAAGAGTTAGAGAATAAAACAGTATCAGCAGATAAGAATATGATAAGGTCAGTCAGGGAAACAATGATGTGAAAGTGACTGTAATACAGGACTGACGTGTAGTGTGTGGTCACTAGACGAAGAACATCGTATGGAGTGAGAGCAACACTGTGGCTCCATGTCCCCCAAGCTTTTTCATATCCTGAGATGACATCTCTCTTCCCTGGGCGGGAGGTTGTCCTGTGGAGGATATGAGGGAAAAAGGCAAAGAACTGCTGCACATCAGGATCAGGCTGATGGCCTACCAACAGAAGTGCTCCCTCTGGGAGAAAGCAAGGAAAAGTCACAGTAAGTCCCATTTCTGAGCTCCTTTTCTCTTGTCAGGAATTATTTGTAGAGTAAAGAGTGTGGCGGAGAAAAATGGACCTCTTCTTCACTGAGGTGTTAAGAGGAGGAAAAGCTTGGCCTGGAGATGTGGGCCTGGGTGGAATAAATTCTGAAAGCAACTCCCTGGAAGCAGACAAGGACAGAACTAAAGAAGAAATTTGGGAAACTCTGTACATTCAGATTTCCAAGTGTAATGTTTCAGTCTAGAAGAGGAGCTTTGATCCTAGGCTAACTGTCAACCTTATCTCTACCCCTCACTGCTCAGATTCCAAGTGTTTTACTCTGGAAATTTAGACAGGCCAGAGGAAGGAATGATTTTCTTTCCATACACATATATCCAGCAAGGGCAGGACTTGGGAGTTTTTCCAGGCTTAGATGTTTATTCTTCAGTTATGGGAGCTGAACCTTGCTGTTTTAAGATACAGGGAGAAACACCTCACTAGAGGCCAAAGAGAGAATCATAATGAACCATCTGCCTTTGCTAACTTTTCAGCTTCATACTGCTTAGGGAATAACAGTTCAGATGTCCTTCCTTCCTTCCAAAGCCACTTCAGGGCTCTCTGTATGCTGCAGTGACAGCTTGGTTTGCTGTCCTTGCTGATCTTCTGCTTCTTTATATGCAGAGTGTAAAGGCTTCATGGCCGCTTATCTGAGCTATTAGATTAAAATTGGAGAAGCATGACATTTTGGACCTGTCTCTGTGGCTCTCTGATTAGTTATCCTCGCTGAGGAGGCAAGAGACCGAGGCCTGCCAGCCACAAGGTTAAGCATTGGGTAAGCAATCACCCTTTGGCAGTTGGTTGCTGCTGTGCTATTAGCTGAGGGGACATGCACTGGAATGCTAAATGACTTCCACCATGCACTTGGAGCTCCTTTGAGATTTGTACAAAGACTTGCATACAAGCTGAAAAGATGGGGTTGATCTCTTTCTTTCTATTTCCGTTGGTTCTGAAGGAAAATTTCCTGATGTTTTTCCCTCACTCTAAACTCAGACTGTTGCCACCACCATGTAAACTATAGTTTTGCAGTGGTAGAATATCTCTGGTTCACACACACATCCCCTGGGTGTGTGTCCACATCCCTTTGCCAAGAAAGCAGTGTTACTTCTGCTATAAAGGGGAGTACCACTTTGCCAGCATGATCTTGAGGGATGAGCCATGAGACTCAGACATTGTGCTTTCATGGCTCTGTACAAGTCATCTTACTGCACCTCCTGGACAGCTAAGGGTATCTGGAAGTTCAGCAGTACTGACTGTTGAGAAGAAATCATTAGTTAATGCTCATGTCATATTTTCACCAAGCAGGAAGGGATTTTTAGAAGTGCCTGAGAGATTTAGGAAAAACAAAACTTCAGAACTTTTATTGTTTTTAAACCTCCCACTATGAAAGGAATGGAGTATTCAATAGCCAGCTAAGCTCTTCTGAGCCTAAAATATCAGGTAATAATCTCAAAAAAACAACTTGTCCTGATGGAGTTCCAGGATGCCCCAGCCTATATCAAAGATGTGGAGTTGCCCCTGAGAGAGTGTGGAAGCTTCCTTCTTGACAGTATCTACTGCAGAGGGGAACTGGGAATGCACATTCCAACAGGATGTGAATGGTAGTTTCTGGGTCAATTTTGTGATGATCAGAATAGCTTCACTTGTCCCAACAATGCACCTATTCTTGTGCAATCAGACAGTGTGTGTATCAGATGTCAATCTGATGTAGTTAGTAAAGTGAGATGCTTTCACAGCAAGGTGAACCTCTGACATAAAATCTATCAAAAACATCTAGATGCTGTTTTCAAACAAGATTTGTCCTTTTGATGCTTTGCACTGCCACAGTCTTTACTTCAAAGAGTTTCCAATTTTGATGCTAAACTGAAATACATTGATATTAGCATTTACATTAACAAATGAATTGACAGATGCCATATTTTACATACATTATGCAAATATCCTGAAATCTTGCATGCATTTGCATCTAATTTTCTTTAGATTAAAAGAGACATGTAAACATGTTGGGAAAATAATTGAGGTACCCAGACATCTGATAAGCTAGGTAACTTGGTGTAGCCTGCTGTGGTACCTGGGACCCCAAACTGAAAACCTTCTCAGTGTCTCAGCCTGAGATATTTTTTTTGAGAACTGGAGAAAACTAGCTTTCTCTTGCACATTCCTGAAAGTTTGGTGTACTATCCATGTCTATAACAATGTGAAACTTCACTTAATTGAGCTCTTCACACCAGGCGAAGAGACAAGAATTTCTTGCACAGGCAATGGAACAGTGTGGAGGTAAGTGAGCCATACAGAAACACCAGACCAGAGCAGACTTAGCTTCCAGACCTGGGGACTTGCTCATTTGCATCACACAGAAGGTGACCTTTGGGTGCTTTCTGTAATGAAGTCCTTCTAAAGGTACTCAAGACTCCTCCAGTAACTTTAACCTCCCTGTTATGAAGAACAGTCCCTTAAACGGTACTTCAATACCTGTCAGGATACCTTCTTCTTCTTCTTCTTCTTCATCCTGTGGAGATAATGAAGGGATAACAATGTTATTTGCAACGCTATGTCCAGAGAGATCAGCTTCTGCTTCAAGCAAGCTTGACAAGAAATCTCTATTTAGGCAGTGGTCTATTTTTCTAGCTTGACTTCTCCACCTTTAGATAGAGCCATGAGGATACTCTGCTTATCCCAGCCTTGCCCAGATAGAAATTGCACTGGTTGCTGTAGTTTTACTCTTCAGCTTTAGCTTTGCTTTTAGAAAGTTTGTGCACAGGCCTGATCTGAAAGTTGCTGGGCAATAGGGGCTCTTTAAGGATGTATTTGATGGATGGGACTCAGCCTCTTTTGCCATCCTGACCTGACTTCTCCAAGGTGATCACAGGGCGTGGGCACTTAGAGAGCAATTAATCCCCCTTCCTTGGCAACCTGCATATCAGGATCTTACTGTACTGCTCACAAATAGTCTTCAGTTTCTCTGTCTGCTGCTTTTGTCAGGATGTTGCAAACTTTCAGCTTTTACCAGGAGGCTGTCAAAACATTGTATAGAAAATAATTCCTTTTTCAGATCCACCAGTGTGCAATAACACTTCAGGCTGTCACATCAGAGAAGCTTCATCAAGAACCTCTTTGCGCTATGCGTGTCATTCATCCAGATTGACTTTTCTCTGTGTAGTTCATCTAAGACAGATTGCTCTGTTTGAATAGTTACTGAACTTCTTGACCATGTTCTTCTGTGGCTTTGCCTCCAAACCCAGCAGGATGCTTTGAAGTGAAAACAAACATGCAACTGGACAGAGGCTGATCAATTCATTCTTCTTCAAAAGTCTAGAATGATAAAACCATTTTTCCATGGCTACGGTTCAGCTTAGTTCAGATTTGAGCCTCTTAATTCTGCCTAAATTTTAGGTCTATATTGGCAGTAACTCTTTAAATTATGCATACTCTTATTTAGAGATTCACTGCCTCTCTTCAAATATTCAAGGGTTCCTTACATTTAATTTCGGATGGTTTACTCTCTACTGGGAGCAGGCAATGTTTTAAAAGAAAATTGCTGATGGAAAAAGTGGAGCTTACATGATCTGCAACAAGTAGCAATTTGAGTTCTCAAGATCATACATGTCTTGGACATGTAAATTTTTTTCACTTGTGTTTACAGGGCACATGTGACATATACTTTCTCATCCAGTAAAAGGATCTAAACTTAATAGTTAATGTCAAGTTTTTATTAACATTTACAAGTGCACTGGGAGATTAATTTGTTTACTTGTATTATGCAAAACTGATTTAAGATCGTGGTTTGCATTTACACACATTTACATACTGTTGCCTGATTAATACATTATAATACACACAAATGTTGTAAATTGCAGATGTATCTGCAACTCAAAATTCTTTTTGTGCAGTGTAATTTTGGACTTGTCTGGCAGAACTTTTCTAGCAGGTTGTGGCTGGACTCAGGACAAGGAGGGGAAAGAAGAGGACAAGGATTAGAAGTGACTTTTCTGTGGAGAATCCTTTACTTAGTACCTGTTGCTTGCTGATATCCTGCAGTCATAAAACAGAAGATGACGATGCCAAGGATAGTGGGCATACTGGATGAGCTTTGTGTGAAGATGGGGCTCGGGGTCAGTCTACCATGAATACACAGTTTAGCTGTGTGCTCAGTGACTTGAGGCTCGGAAGAAAACCAGTGAGTGGAGAAAGAAGATGAATAATAAAGCATTGCTGCAAGTCATGGATATATCACGTTGGCCTTGATGCTCGTGAAGGGGCTTTGATGGTGCATCAGAGACCCCCGAGGCATTCAGCTCCCCGGAGTATGTGGGACCAGGGAATGCATAGAGTAAAGCATCAGAATGGGCAGTAAGGGGAGGACCAGCAGAGAGTGCGGGGAGATAGGCAATGATAATGCCTGAGCACCTGGTGTGGGGCTGAGACAGGGTCACAGAAAGGCAACACCCTTGCACTGAGCAGAGGGGCAAGGGGACGCTGTGGATAGTTTCCCAGTGTAGTGTCTTCCTAAAGGAAAACGCAGCTGAACTCAGGCCTGCCTCATCTCTCTGATCAGAGATGAGCCCTAAGCTTACTGTCCCTCCACCACCGGTCACCCTCTCATCCTTCGCTTCCCTACAACCTTCCCCCTCTCCAGTTCTTCTTTCTGTAAATAACTATTTCTGATTTTGGACAAGCAGGGATCAACAGATTCTGGAGTGGGGGGTGGGAAAGACACTTGCTTGTTTTGTTTTGTTTTTTATTTTCTTTCTCTCTTGAATTTTAGTGTTTGAACTTGAAAAATAATATACATAAACACACATATATATTTAAACAAATGGATTTTATGGGAAACTAAGAAAGAACTGGTTTTGTTTTTTTTTCTCTCTTTGATATCTCTTGTTTCTCATTGGGGCTTGTTTTATGGGGAAGAGGGTTTTTTTTTTTTTTTTGTGAACTGTAGAGATTTCCAGTTCAGCATTGTTTAAAGAATGTGGAGGGATAAAAAAAGAAAAAAAAAAAAACATAAAATATGAAACCTTTGAGATGTAAAAAATCTGTAAATAGTCAAAGATACTTTCTCTTTTCTAAAAACAAATTATTTCTGTCACTTTATATTCAAAAATAAAGAAACCTACCACAGAATATCAGGGTTAAAAAAAAGCCTGAACTCATAATCTGAACATTTTCTTGGTTGTCTTTGTTTATTTTGTGCTTAACTTGGAGAATGCCTGGGAATTTTGCACTCTATCTGTGATGTTTAAAAAGCCTTGAGATTGGAATGGGTTAAAATTAGGACTCAGTGTCATGTGAGGCCATTCCCCTGTATTTACTAGCAGCTGTAGTTTGGACCTGATGTCTTGGAGTTACTTGGTGAGACTAGGCGGGGTAATATCGTCTAGTTTCTTTTCCCTTCATCTGCTTGCCTCACTTATGATGGATGGATCTCAAGAGCACTTAAAGAATTATAAAGCTTTGGCCTCTAAAACACTGCTTCTACTCTAGAAATGGAGTGACGTACTTCATTTTTGGCACAGTAATCCTTTGGCTACCTTTATATTTCTTCCTCCTCAGGTCAGGCCCCGTTTGCCTCCCTGTTTTTTCTTTACTAGGATGCTGGAATTCAGAGAAAGTTGTTTGAGACAAGAGAAGGATGAAGGCAGATGTTTCTTAACAGGAAATCAAGGTGGGAACAAGCAAGTCTTGATAAGATTTACACAGTATGTGGCTGTCTTTCCCTTCTATTTGTATGTATATAGTGTCTTGTTTTACTGAACCATTTGAGATGGTCAAGCTCAAGTATAACCTTCCTCTCTCTCACTTTCCTTCTCTCACTCATGGGGTTCCCAAAACTGAAAAGTAATTTTTACAGTTTGCATGCCATCCCATGCTGTGGCTAGGCCTGTATACAAAAGAACCCTTCAGTCTTCATGGCAGAATTCCCTGTAACATCATTTCTGGACAGGTGTTATCCTACTGTGCTCCACCTCTCCAGAAATCCTGATGCCGATAGCCAGTCTCATCTATTATCAGTGTTACCTTATCTGAACTGTTCTGCCCCTAGGGTGTCTGCCAGAGCTTTCTCCTGAGTTGGAGAGTGGGAGACTCGCTCCATAGCTTGCCTGGGGGATGGATGCTGATGCTGATACTGATGATGCTGATGTTGCAACAGGGAGTCACTGCACCTGTAGGATTTTGCAGCTGTGCTCAACACCTCCTGTCAAGTCAGCAAGTGAGAAGGCGCTGGAATGTTATTTTCATGACACAAAGCCAAGTTTTGGACTGTAGAGGAGGACAGGGTTGCAAAGAATGGAGGAAAGTCTTCAATGATATCAGTTCGTCTTGGCACCAAGCATATGAATCATAGCCCCAAAGACTAGAGGAGGAAGATGTAAGACCAAATCTTGTCAGAAGATATTCTGACTCAACCAATGGACCAAGCAGAATATCTATAATGAGGTGCTAAGAAGTTGCAGGTTATGGTAATACAGAGCAGAGGGTCAGCTTTAATGGTGAGAAGGTAGTCAGGCTTTAGCTATTTTAAGAAAAACCATAAATAAATAAAATACACTAGCTGTGTTAGTCCAAGAGATGCTAGACTACCTGTGAGGTACAATTAAAAGGGTAGAACACAGCAGGACAGGTCAGACTCAGAATAAGAAAGTAGTGTTCAGCCAACAGCGAGCAGGGGAAGCTCATAAAAAGTACAGAATTTAAATATTAGTAAATGGAGGTAAGGAAAGAAAATTATGAACCAACAAAAAAAATCTAAGGCTAGTAAAGGACGCAATCAGTCCATGACAGTAGAAAGAGTATTATATGTGCAAAAGAGTAAGTGAATCTTACTTTTTTTTCTTTTTCAATCTCAACCTATATATCCTAGCTATTAAGAAAGAGGTGCTTACTCCTGTATTTCTAAGTTAAGACATCACCAGTATGATGGGGAATCAAAATTATTTTCTTTTGACAGTGACTTACGTAGTGTGAAACGAAGTGTGATGGTTTTGGGCCAATTCAGGTGGAGCCTGATATTTTTGTTAAAAAAACAAAAATCTCTTCTTCTAGGTCAGGGACAATGTTGCATTAATTCCCACTCAAATACAGGACACTGTCAGCCAAAAATGGCTAACCTCCAAAAGATAGGTTGAATGCTATATAGATCGTTCAACCTTTAACTCATACCGCAGGTTCAGCTGCCAAAGCAGGGGGCATATTTTGCTAGATTTCACTTGCAAGCCATAACCATGTCCTGGCTGGAGATACAGGAGAAATGTGAACAGTTTGAAAGTTTAAATTGGTTTCATTCTGGTACTTTTTAAAAGCAGAACAATATTTCCCTCGTTTTAGAACTGTTTATTCTCTTTTTTTTTTTTTGCTACTGATTGAATATGTTCCATTTGAAACAGGAAATGCCTGCTAATATAATAAAATATTTTTTAAAAGTAAACAAAATAGAGCATGTGAGAAATGGAAAGCAAAGCCAATATTCAAAGGGGATTGAAAAAATATTCAAACAGTAGAAAAAGATTTTTTGTGAAGTTTCTATTTTTGTAAATTTCATTGAAATAAAATCCAATCAGAAATTTTCAAACAGCTCAACTGACAGCTCTTTAGCTGAAGCAGATGAGCTTTAAGAAGTCTGGAGATGCTCTTGGTGATTGAGATAGCAACTAAAAAATTTCAGGCTCTCTGAATTTCCTAGATGCATAATAATGGGCTGGCACTGAAAAGAGATTGATTAGTTTTCCTTTGTAGATATTTTTGTCTACAGCTTCAGCTAGAATCTGGTGGTTTGGGAGTAGCTATGAAAAAACAGCAGAAAAATATGGGGGAAAATAATCAAATTATCACCAGTCTTACTTGGGTTTGATAAGTACACATTTGTTCTGATGTTATCAGCATTCACTATCCTCTTCTGTTCTTCAAAGAGCTGAAGTTTACAGCAAAGTTTTTAAACAGTAGAACAGAATAACTATGATAGGAAAAAAACACTTCACCCATAAACTCAGGAACTGCTACCCTTGGTACGTAGGCAGAGATGCATCTTCCTAAAATGAGGTGTCTTGCATAAGATCTCTCCAAGCCTCTCTAAATAGTCAGGGGAAAGGGACAGAGATATTTCTTGAACATGAGTCACCCTGTTCTAAAGCAGAACTGCCCTGGAAGTGCTTTTCTCCTGCTAAACAACCGGAAGATTAGTGAGACCAGCAGCCCCTATACGCACATACACTGTGTATGTGCGTATAGGCGCTCACCTAAACTTTAGGAGTTGAAGTCTCAGCTATATACTTAGATTTTCACTGAAATCAATTGGTATCTAGAGTAATCCAGTCAATATACTCTAGAGCGATTTGTACGATTTCCAAATAGATTTCTCTTTTGTGTCAGATCAGTCTCATTCCAGCTCATTGCCTGGGCATTGCCTGGGAATCTGGGCCCACGGACAATTTTGCTGCAGACATCTAAAGGTAGGTGAACCAAAGACCAGTTAAGACTACTGCCTTAATGTAGAGGATAAAGGAGAATTGTCCCCCTTACAGATCAGATACACTGAATGGCAAGCTGAGAGGACTCAGGTAGAATGGGATTTCCTTTTGGACAAAGTTCTGTATGGCAGAGGATCTAAACATGTCAGGTAGAAGGAAGGGGTGATGTAAAAAGGAAGAAAAAGGAAATGTAATTTCTGTAGTCTGAGGCACCTCTTGGGAGCTGGCATGCAGTGATAATAAGTAGACAGTAAAAGTAGTCAGAAAAGAATGTGTGTGTTTGGAGAAAGAAAATGAATCTGGAAGCGAAGGTACATATGAGTGCAGTGGCTGGCATCATCTTAGATACTGCAGGAAGATACATGCATGTCTGTCCCAAAACACAGCCTGCCCTGCTTCAGGACTTGAAATGCCTGCTCTTGAAATGCCATGCAGCGCTTCCAAAATAACTTTAGCTGGGAGGCAGCTTTGCTCCTGCGCCTCCAGCATTCTTCTGCTAATGACAGATCCACCACCTTTTGAGAGGTGTCTCAGAAAAATGCTTATAAATGGACTTCAACCCACTACAAGTGTACAGCTCCTTCCCTTGGTGCACTGGAATTAACACTGACTTCCATTTCTATAAACACTAGATACTCAGATCTTTTCAACATTAAAATCAGAGGTATGCATAAATCTCATTGCTCTGGAAAAGGTCCTGTGCCAAATTGCACATTCACCTGTGTGGAACATTGGGGATGAAGCAACTCCATCGTGTGTCTTCAGCAAAATTCACAGAGCAAGAGGGCCTCACTCTATCCTAGGAGGACAAGTGAGAGCTTAGTAAGCAATTAAAACATATTAGTGTCCTCCTCAACCTCTACTATCCTGGGATGCTCTCTTCCTTGACTGGCCTGCAGGATGTGAGCCCTTCAGTCTTCATTAACCTCACATTAGGAAGGCTTATTAGAGGACCCTAAAGCAAAAGTTGTTGATGTAATGCCTTGCATAGGACAAAACCTTAATGGGAGTGGGAGACGGGTTTTGTAGGAAGGTCTGTTGGTAAAAGATATATTCAGTGCTTTCAATCACAACCAAAACAGGCAAATGAAGCTTGGCAGAACTCTGAGCTGTTTGTGTTTCCCTTTTCCCCATCTTCTGCCACATGAGATGTAAATAAAGTACTGAACAAGTGGAGGAATTACAGGTGCATTTTCAGCAGTGTCAGCTGCAGAGAGGTGTTTCCCATATCCAAATTCTAGTGAGTCCTCTTTTTTTGGTGTAATTTTGATACAAATGTGTGCAAAAGCAGGAAGGATTGTTTTGCCTTGTGCTTGAAATGGTTGTGTTCAGTCACAGACAAGATCTTGGTGGATTTAGTGGTCAGTGGGGCCCTAGAAAAATTGCATTTAAAAGCACGATGTCCTCCAATAACAGGACCAGAATCATCCAGCAGGGTTGTGCTTTTTTGCTCCTGCTCTCAGATTTAAGTTGTGCTCAGCATCGTGTCCTCTGACTCAATTAGCTACAAGCATGTTCAAATATGATAACGTTATATTCGATAGAAAAGGCCAGTGTCCTGGCCCACTTCCAACCTGTGTAATTAATTTCTTCTTATCTAAAAATTCTACCTGCAATTTTGAATGGATGTGACTGGATTTTGTAATCTTTTCCCAGCTATGACTTTAAACCACCAACTTCCTTTATTCTCCTCGACTGCTTAAATATCTTGTGGCTCCTTTATATACCTGTGTGCATGCATATCTATATTCCTCTTTATAGCTTTTGTGCTGTTACAGCAACAAACGCTGTAATTCACTTTTGTTAAATCGTGATTATGTTTTGTACTATATAGGCCTATATGCAATAATATTCTGCTAAGAAAATATAAAAGAAAGAATGCACATACATAATTGAAAACACCCTGAACTATCCAGACCTCCCATGGGCTGGCTGCTTATTACTGCATAGTGTTCCTTACAGCAGCTATCTGAATGCTGGTCTCTATTCAGTAATCAGCCACGTATGCAGTACTGCGTATGCATTTGGATATGTCTGAGCTCAGAAGATGCAATCAGGAAAGCATTATTCTGTGAGACGATGCTTTTCCTTTGCAGATATATTCTCTAATTAACAATGCAGAAGAAAATATCTGTCCCCAAAGTACAGAAAAGTTACTGCACAATTCTTGTTTTAGGACCGTGGTTCTGACTTTATTAGTTAAAGTCTGGCCTGGGAAATTGCTTGCTTGTAGACTATTTTGTAATTGTGGATGAACTCAGCTGCCCAGACATGGCAAAGGTGCTCTGCCCAGATCAGTGCAGCAATGTGCTTTATAGTCAATGTAGTCAACTAATGAAACTGTTTGCATTAGTACATTTGCTTTGTGTTAAGTATACTTTACTGAAGTTTTCTTGGACTGTAAATGACATATGCCCAGAAAACAATCTTTACTTCTCTTCTCTTCTAGAGAAATTAGATGTGTCCTCCTCTACATCCCCTTTACATTCTTGTTTCATACAAGCTCAGCTATTCTGACTACCTGTGTGTCACTGACCATGGGAGGTCACTGTATTTCAGTGGCAAGGGAAGTGTTGTTTACATATAAGCCCTGATTCGTAGGTTTTAAGCCTGCAGAATTGCCAGTGGCTCTTCTGTGGGCACAGCAGGAGCCCTGGTGTGTGACTCTTAGCTGATGAGAGGGTATTTCCAACAGCCCAGTATCTCCTGCCACCAGGCAGAAGTGCATGGAGTAGATGGGAGGTTTGCTCAGTGATGCTGTAGGGTGTAGAAATAGCCTCCATTCCAAACACTCTTCATGCCTAGAATTCCTCAGCACGTGGATAGCAATGACATCACAGTGATGTCATTGTCTGTGCTAGGAAAAAACATCTGTTAGTATTTCTTCCAAGCTCTGTCTCCTCCCCTGTGTAAATCATTTTGCAAAGGAGGTTGCTCTGTCCTCACTTCCCCAGTGTTTCTGCAGCTCTTCTGTCACCCGTGTGGATGGAAGGTCTCCCTGTTGCCTCAACCTAGTAATATGGTAATCGAAATGTGTGTTGTTCCAGGTGACTGGGTGTCTGAGCCAATTCCTCAGTCAGTAGCACCTGTGTAACTTACATGGCATTTTGACAGCTATCTAGCCCTTGCCAGCTAAGCTGTTTCAACACACTGTCATCATGTGTTGCCAGGTGGTTGTAAAACAAGCAGAGGTGTGCCGATACAAACAGAAAGATAAACAAGAGGATGGAAAACAGGAGTAGTATAATTAACAAGGAATGTACAAATTGTAGAGGCCTGGCGAAGGGCACCTCAAATCTTCCAAAGCAAGAGGGGCTGGGGAGCTGTCAGAGGCGAGCAAGGATCTGATGCATGGAGAGACTAGGGGTGCTGAAGACCTGAAGTAAAGGTAGTAAACAGGTAAATGATGAATGATCAAGAAAAGGTCAACAGACATTCCAAGGCAGTCTGGTAAAAGAGAAATCTTAAAGACAACATGCTTTCCCTTTTTATAGA
Organism: Crypturellus undulatus; assembly: GCA_013389825.1. NCBI lineage: Eukaryota > Metazoa > Chordata > Aves > Tinamiformes > Tinamidae > Crypturellus > Crypturellus undulatus. The sequence continues at coordinate 300,852 of VWPW01018643.1, forward strand.
TTAAAGGGACTTACATTTCTCACCATGTGATTAATCAGTGCCTGGGATTTGCTCTTGATGCATACATCAAATATATATAATGCAGCAACTTTTGTGGAAATGCAGGCAGGCCATTTATTCACAGCAAGGTTTCTGGTCAGTGTTCTTACAGAGACTTACAGCTCTCCTCCTCACAGCTCCAGCTGCCTGGAGTTCTCATTGCTCAAAACACCCCTCAGAGAGGAACAAATTAATCAATTCTCCCCTGTCCAGAACATAACCACTGTCACAGGCCAGCACAAGGACTAGTAAATTTAAGGATTAGACATTTATATAGGAGTGCTGTGGCCCAACAGGTAGTTTGAAGCAGACTGAATTTTACCAAGAGCAATGTTAAAAGCATAAATTCATCACCATCAGGGACAAGAAGACATTAGAGGATTACACAATTAGGGACAGTCCAAGGCTCAGGTTGGAGAGAGAAACTACTATATCTCCTGTTGATGGACCCAAATCTGTGCTGAAGTCAGATTGCAGCAAAAGAAAGGTCAGTGCTCTGGGGGGTCTCTCATGTGCCCAGGTGAGGTGGATGGGCCTGACTAAAGTAGACTGACTTGGTGAGCCACAGCCTTTCTCATATCTTTCTCACTACAAAGATATTAAGTAGAGCCAGCCAGTCACTGTGCTGAGGCTCATTACAGTTGATGATAGCAAGGGAATGCCCTGGGAACCCTCAGGTACTGGAAGCACCAGCATCAAGGGCCCTCCATGCATCTTGGCTGTGTCAGCCATGAAGAGGGAGGAAAGGTAGCTGAAGCAGGGCTTGTGTCTGCTCCTTCTCTCCTCCATCCCACTGCCAGAGTCTGTCTGTGTTCAGACTTCTCACTGTGATAGCTAAACAAGTCCTTGACTAGGCAATGGGAATGCTATGACCACAAATTACCCCATAATTGCGTGGTCAGGTTTGCAGGCTGGCTGCCAGGGGCATGGGTGCAAGGCCTCAAGAAATAGACTTCCTAAGACTGCTGTCCTACCTTTTTTCCAGCTACCGTGCCATGCTCTCTAGCAATCATGCAGTACCAGCACCCTCTCACTGGATGTGCTGCTGGATTTCCCTGCTGCTGGGTGTGCGGCCTTCATATGACAAGGACCAACTCCTGTCTGTGTTTGTTCAGGATCTACCAGGTGGTGACTTTGATCTGTAATGGTTCTGTAATGGTCTGTAATGAAGTTCCCTCCACAATGTCAGCTTCTTGAAAAAAAGGGAATCCATGTTAGACTCTTGTATCTTATTCATAAGTATTTGAGCAGTGATTCAATCTCTGTTTAGGCTTCTAGTTTTCAGTGGAAGAAAAGCACAAACATGTAGACTAAATGCTTTTAGGAATGAGCAGCCAAACTACGTGGTGCTCTTAGAAATTAATCCAAAATCAAAAGCAAGTGCAGGGAGCAGGCCTACAAATAGAAGCACTTTGACATAGGAATAGGAATACATGGAAATTCCCTGCTCTTGGGATCCATCCTGTTGACAGACAATAAATATAACCAGCTGCTAAGCACCAGAATGGGTGCTCTTTGAATGGAAGTAGAGAATGGGATGCTCAGAGTGCTGCACTGTTCAGAATTCTAGAGTTAAATAGCTTTGCTTTAAGTGCTCCTTGCTGAGACATCCTGGATGGAAACACTGGGAGGGAAGAATATTCCCCAGAGAATTATCACCAGGGAATGTGTCCCACGGCAGTGTTTTTCTTTTGATAGATTTTGAGAGAACACGAGCCATTCCCATGATCTTTCTTGTACTTGTAGCTGCAAGGATGCTAGTCCGGAACAGTTGCAACAGGTTCAGAGCAAAAAAAATCATAGCCATTTTGGCTATTCTGTTGGTTATGCTAGATGGAGAATGCCCTGATGGCTTGAGTTATTTCTGCAGACACAGAGCAGGATCAATACTTAGGATATCCTAAAAATGGATATCCAATCCTCTCTTTCTCTTGGGCGGCTACATCCATGGGGTATCAGAAGCACATCACCTGGGTACACCTCCAGAGAAGGGACTACAGAGATAATTAAGAGCCTTTAGCATTTCTCACACCAGGAGAGACTGAGAGAGCCATGTCATTTCATCTTGGAGAAGAGAAGGCTCAGGGAAGACCTTATCAATATTTATAAATTTTGATGGGAAGTTGTAAAGAAGATGGAGCCAGACTCTTCTCAGTGATGCAGGTCAAGAGGTGACAGGCATAAGCTGAAACACAGGAAATTCCACCTGGACAAAGAAAACATGTTCACTGTGAGGACTATTGAATGTGGCAGGTTGCCCACAGAGGCCGTACTTCTCCATCCCTCGAGATATTCAAAAGCCAACTGTATAGCATCCTGGCCATCTTGCTCTAGCTTACCCTGCTTGAGCAGGACATTTGACTAGAGCTCCCTGACAAACCCAGCTATTCTGTGATTCTTGATACGGGTGGCCTTTCGCTTTCATTCCAAAGCTGTTTGCACTGCCCTTCGACCCTTGATTGAGCTGTGACCTCTCCACTCACGGATTGTACTTTAACCCAGACTCATGCTTAGCCTTCTGCTTCGAACTCCGTTGGTGTAATTTGCCTTTATGCAAACACATCACAGTCACTTTTGCCACATGGTCTCACTTAGTGGTTATGACACATCTAATTCTATCTCATTTCTCTACGAAGTAGCAGGTTGACCCTATTTTGAGATAATTCTGCTATGCCTCCTGACACATTGGAGCTCTGTAGTGATTTCAGTGTTAGCCAGCTTTGGACGCAAAAACTTTTTAGATGGCAGAGTTCCTGCTCAAGAATCTCTGAAATAGTGCATCTGATAAAGTGATGCCTGACATTTTGGGTTGTGCATAGAATATTAGAGAGAGATTGGCTGGATCAGGTTGGGCTTCATCCATCCACTATTCTATTGTTTGTATGGACCTCTCTTTTAGTCTATTTGACTCTGCATTGATGGGTATGCTTCATAAGACACATCCAAAAGAAATACCAAAATAAATTGCTACTTACTAGTAACACATCTAAAACTTCCCAGTTAAAAAAAAAGAAGGAGCAGCAATTTATAACTTTTGTTTCCTGCAGTCTTTGTTGTCCAACAGCTCATTTAATAGTAATTGGAAGCAATGTTCCTCCTTTTTTTCAAACCTATCTGAACAATGCCCAGACCACGGACAACGAGTAGTCTCTAGGAACTCCTTTGTCATACTGTCTTTGGCCTTTTTGTAGATCACATAGTTTGACCACCCTTCAAACAACCTCTTCTTTTTCATCTCAAACTAGCTAAGACCTGTTTATTATTCATAAACACTGTTATTCATAAAAAGTGGACTTTAACATCTTTAGCTCCCTAAAAGATTTTTTATTGACAGTTAAGTTCCTTAAATTCAATTGCAGTATCTTAACTATCAGTGTAACCATTATTCTCTTCAAGTCCTGCATTTTTTGCAGATTTTTTTTCCATTGGTAAAAACTTTCCTGGATTTTTATGAACTCTCTTTTTCGCAGAGTATGTGATCTATTTAACTAATCTTACTCAGCTGTTTGTTTATGCTCTATTCTTTTCTTGGCATGCAGCACAGAAGAATTTTGTGGTCTTTTGTTGATGGGAAAAAAAAAAAAAAAGGGAAATTGGAGTTCTGAGAGAACAAAGCAGAGATGCTTTTAGTGGGCGCCAGACCTCTATTCCCCTGGATAATATCCCAAGTCAAGTAGCAACGTCTTCACTGACATGACATTCCTTAAACTAGACCCAGGTAAGGTTTTCTGCTGCAAACTCTACTTATGTAATTCATAATGCAAAGATTTTAGGCTGAATTTTGCCACATGAACCTCCTCAGTAACTATTTCAAAGATTATTTTTATTGAAATCAGTGCCTGCTGATATGTAGCTGTGCTTGGCTCCATCTCTGTCATATTTCCTTTCTTTTTTATTTCCTTCAAACCAGTTTGCGGTAAAATTTGGTTCCAAAATAGCTATTTAAATCATCAGTAGGGCTGTGTCCTTCAGAGACATTTCATTAATTCATTTTACATTTCTTCCTACTGAGAATAAGATTTCTCTACAATGCTTTTCTATATCATGCATGATGCAAAGTCCTTGTATGCATTTTTGTTGTGTTGAAATTGTCTCCACTTCACTGCAAGTCAGTCTAGTGACTGTTGTTTTTCTGACCTAATATTCCGCCTTTATACCATGGATTTTTTTAATTAGATGCATGTTTGTTCCTGCTGTGCTTTCTTGTGCTTCTGTTTGGGCAGTAATCAATTGCAAGCAGTTTTCAGCTAAAGCACTGTAAACATTTATTTCTCACAAGTGCCATTTGGTCGCTGCGACCAATGCATCTCAGCTGCAAGAAGTAACACTAAAAAAACAAGCCAAGTCAGGCCCTGGCAGTTATCTGATCCTGCCCTTAAAAAGTACAGTCCTTACTGCTGTTAAAAGTACTCACAGTCATTCCAAGGTCAAATCCACTTTTTGCAATAAGTGTAATTTTACAGTATTAATTATATCACAAATCTTTACAATGTTTTACTTCCTTCCCCTATAATGGGATGGTTGATGTTATAGTCTACTAGCAAACACTTTTTTTTTCCCTGTAGAAACAGGGTATCTTTCCCTGATGGCATTGTTGCCCAGATCAGAATGTTCTTGAATGATTTTTGCATTATTGTTTGTAAGCATTGCTGAATTGTAGCCCTGCTTACATACACACACTTGTACTGATCTGAGCATTACAGTTATCTTTTTAGCTAAGCAAGGCCTATGTGTTTTTAGATAAGGTCTATATCACAGCGCTCTGATGCTTGTGGACCTGCTGGATCTTGCATTTACTTATGTACTTATGTACATGTAATCTTCTGATATAAGGAAAAAATTGAGATGGGGCAACTTCTCTATCCACAGTGCAGGTATCAAATAGAGGTACTTCAGAACCACTATCACAAGTTGGAGAGTTATAGTGGGCTGTGGTTTATTTTATCTTCTGCACGGCAGCAGTGTCACAGTAAGTGTATATTTTGAACTATTCTCACACACATAATGTGAGTTGGAAAAACAAATATGCAAGTTCCATTTGAAAAACCAAGGGTTCAGTTTCCTTTCATTTGCTTGGCAGCCTTATGCGTCCCTTGTGGAATACACATCATTCCTTGTTATGGGTTACTTGTAGCCCAGGATCTCATGTCACTGACATTCCTGCTGAGTACCCAAAGCACATTTCAGTCTCCAGAAACAAAATTGCAAATTTTGAAGGCACAAGAGCATTACAAACCTCTTTGTCTGGCTTTTCTCAGGGAAATGAATGTTTGTGACAGAGGCAGAAGACAATGATCTACCTCTCCTTCTCCCAGGTGCTTTCTGGGCATAGGGAATCACTCACTTCCTAGATCACTCACTTCCTAGATCAGAAAGTGACAGGGAAGCTGACTGAATTTTGAAGCACTGCAAATGGCTGGGGGCACTGGGAGCCAGACTTACCACTGTGCACACAGTTTTTGCACCTTCTTTATTCCCACCTTGCACCTCACAAGCATCTGGAGTGCCCCACAGGAACGCACAATTTCTCTCTCTTTTCCCCACACTGCTGCATGTTCCTGTAATCCTGCAACCAGGTAAGATACCTGTCATTGCTGCTAATTTGCCTTCCTCATAACAATCTACCCCTTATAATACACCCACCTATAGTTTCAACCTTCTAAAAGCCCATCAGATTTTTAAAAGCTCATCCTCTGAACTCAGCTATGATTTCATCTTCCCAGCTTTTGAGCACTGCCAGCATCCCTGTGGACCTATACCCCTCTTGCAGTGTATGTCCTGCTCCCCTCCTGCCCCTACTGAGGGCAGTTGGTGGGTTGTAGCCTCTGTACCTGGCTGGGGGGCTCAGAGATGGAGAAGGTGGGATGTAATCTTCTGACTGCAAAAAAAGCTGCTGTAGCTGCAACATGACGCAGTTCTCCTCTGCTGGCTGATTTCAAAGCCACAAAGCATCAAGTAAGGGCAGCTTTGCTGCCTGCAGCTTTGCATGCTGCAGCTGTGTGGACAAGTTTTAGACATTAGTGCTGTGCTGTTCTGCAGCACTCTTTGTGCCACTGACCCTGAGCACCACGGTGAGCGATTCTTTAGCGAGATGAAAGGAGGGAAGACAAATGCAGCCTCTGAAGGAAGAAAGTCCCCAGGTGACCTAACCAGCTCAGTTCTTACGCTGCAATACAGCTGGCCTACAGCAACACTGGGTCAGTGCTGATGGAGGGGGCACAATGCAGCAGAGATTCTTATTTAGGCTGGATAAATTACTGGGAATCAGGTTTGAGGTTCTCCTCACACCATGGTTGTCCTGTTGCTGCACTGAGACCTAAGCCTACTGAGCTGCTCATTACTGCTTGCAGAGCAGGAGTAAAAAAAATGGAGTGGAAACAGAAAAGAGATGAATAGTTAAAAAGGAGAAGAATTTCATGGTCTGTCAGCAGGAAAGGCCATACTGGCAGGGTGGGAAGGAAAAATCTTAGTCAGAATGAACCAGCTGTGGAGAGGCTCAACACAAAGTGAGCACAGACATTTCTGGAGAGCAGGACTGCAGACAAATGCATGGGCTTATTGAGCTCTTACCTGGACCAACCCATGCCTCCTAGTGGCATGTTAGGTGCCATTAATGTTTTGATGTGGTAGTACTTGTGCTGTCTTTCTCTATAGCTGATTATGAATATAGGACCATCCGGGGAAGGAGTCCTCTTGGGCCCTGACCGCCACACTGTTACAGCATAGGCCCTTTTGGCTTTTGCTGCCCTCTCTCAACCACAAATTGGAGGGCTGACCTTATTCTCCGATGCATTACCTCACCAGTAATACTGAGTTTGTGGACCTGCTACAGGTTCATCCAAACACAATAGGTGTGGGCAAATTCTTCAAGGGCTAAGTTGTGGAGTCATGCAGACAGACCTGTGTCTCATTTCCTAGCCTCCTACTTAATGTTTTCTGCTTTATTTGGAGGTTGGATAAGGTGGCAGCCTAATGGCAAAGAACTACAGCATGCAATCATCTGGCACAACTGCTTTGAAGCAGCCTGAAAATCTTAATTAAAAGCAAAATATTTGATCCAAAGGTACTCTGTGTTTTGTTTTGGCGTTTTCACACTCCAATGCTGCTTAGCTATAAAGGCTGATGGCTGGTTAGGAAAGAGCAGGTACAGAGAAGTCCAACCTGAGGGATTCTAAGATGCAGAAAATCTCTTGCTAGGAGGAAGCAAACCTCTATATTCTCCTGCCTGGGGTTTCCATAGCCCACAAATACAAGGGGCATTGAGGCAGCACATTGCAGCTGGAGCCAAGAGGTACACTTCCTACCATGGGGTTATGTGTGTGGATTCTGCCTGGCATGTTCTCCTGCTTTACCAGTAAGATCATGTTATGGCATATGCCTCGCATATGGAAAAGATCATGAAGGCCTTGACATGAGTACACACGGGAGGCTTTTTGCAATCTGACCCAAATATTCCTACTGATTGATTAAGCCTGTTGAAGCTCCTCATTGTGCCATTGCCATATTCTGGATAGATCTCACAGACTGCTGAACAAAGCAGGAAGGAAAGCTTGAAAGTCAGGGAAGAGAGCCCGGGCCCAGGAAGAAAGCAGCAGCGGGAGAGAGAAAGACCTTACTGAAGAGTTATGAACAGAGACCAGAAGAAGTAAACCAGGCATGGCTGTGGAAAAATAAAGATGTGGATCTGGCAGAGAGAGGATCATGGGGATAATTCTGCCCTTAGTTCTTGTGTGTGTCCATATGCCATTTCAATGTCTCAGGGGTGAGCTGCTCACCGCCGTCTAAGGAACTGGAGGTGACAGGCAGCATTTAGGACCCCTCTGTCCTACAGATTTACAGCAGCTGCAATCTGTAGACCACAGCCCTGTCTAGAGCCATGGCTCAAATGGTGCTTCCCACCAGCAGACTTTGGCTTCAAAGGGGGCTTGCCAGTCAGTTCAGGCTGGTGGCCCATAAACACAGAGGTTGCTCTGGAAGAGAGATCTTGGCTCCTGCCCAGACCATGCCTCACTTTTGAATCTAAAAATGAATAATGAAACATGAATAAATAGGTCTCCCTTCCCCATCCTGCTTATTAGCATTGAGGTGCCTTCAGGAGCAGCCAATTAAAGCTCTTGTAAGGCATTGGCAACAGGACAAATAGTTTGGCTGCAGAGAAGCAGCCCAGACTCTCTGGTACCACCTCAGAGCTCCTTTCTCCCTCTACTCCCTCATTTATCTTCATGAGTTACAACTGAGGGCTCTGAAAATAAAGACAAACATCTGCACGAGCAGGCAGGAAACTTATCTGGAGAAAGAGGTGTGCCCAAGTGCTGGATCTAAAACGATTACGTAGTGTCTACCTCAGTTTTCTGCTTGCATTGTAGGATCTCACAGGCTGTGTGGGGCTTGGTGAGACTTTTCTGACAGTATGCTTTCCTTCAAAAAATTCTGGCTCTTGGGGCTTTTGTTCTTTATCAGGAGTATATTAATCCATGGATGGTGCTTGGGCATATTCAACATTTGCCTGAGGGGGAAGTTAGCGGGAAAATAGCCCCTCACCAGGGCTCCCAACTTTCACCATGGTGACCAGGAGCTGTAGCCATTCAGGATACATCTTTCTTTGGTTTCTCCAGGGTAATTATCACTACAGCATTTCAAAACAAAACTTTTTGATTATTTTATTATTTCATTCACCACCATATTAGTGTGGAGTACTTTTCCCCAATGGAAAGGGGGATAACATATCCTGATAACTCATCTAGCTGCAAAGAAGGGGCTGTGTTTCCTCATGTTGTCCAGTTGCCCTGAGCCAAGGGTACTGTCTGCTTTGCTTTGCTTACTGCAGATGCTGGTTTCTCTCTCACTGTAGATCTTAGGTTTCCAAATCTAGCCTTGATCTTTAGCTGATTATGTAGACCTTATTGCTGATGGTACCTCTATATATACCCTATCCATACACCAAGTGCCCTGAATCAAGGAGTGATTTTTTTTCATAGATGACAGAGATCTAAATGTCTCTCTTCTCTTCTGCTCTTTTTTTTTTCTACTCATGATTTGCTCCTAGATACAAAACTTCCTTTCTATGCATGCATGTCCTCATTCTTTTAGATTAAGGAGCCTGGGACACTTTCAAACACCAGAACAAGACACTTTTTCGGTCAGTTAGGCGCAAACATGAGAGCAAAACCAGAAGACAGAGAAAGCATAATGGCCTGGGAGATGCTTGAAAAGCTGTTCTACTTCTCTCCTAAGTTAAGGTTCATATTACTTGTTTTCTTCCTCTTTTTGATTCTCGTTTTTTGTTGGGACTAACAAACAATGAGTCATGTCCAGTATGATGGCATGAAGGTCAAATTATTGATTCAGAAGATTTCAGAGCTTATTGCCATCTTCACAAGATATTCACAGAATTACAGAATGATTAAGGTTGGAAGGAACTTCTGGAGAGAATCTAGTCTGACCGCCCCGTACAAGCAGGGTTACCTAGAGCATGCTACACAGGGTCTTGTCCAGGTGTGTTTTGAATATCTCTAGAGTAGGAGATTCCACAACCTCTCTGGGCAATCTGTGCCAGTGCTCTGTAACCCTCACAGTCAAGAAGCTTTTCCTCAAATTCAGGCAGAATTTCCTGTGCTTCAGTTTGCGGCCTCTTGTACTATCACTGAAAAGAGTCCCACCACTGTTATGTCATTGAAAAGTATTTGGTCCCATTCTCTTGACACCCTCCCTTAAGGTATTTATGCACGTTGATAAGACCATCTCTCAGTCTTTAGGCTGAACAAACCCAGCTTTCCCAGCCTGTCCTCAAAGGGCAGATGTTCCAGGTCCCTGATCACCACTGAAGATCTATGCTGGACTCTCTCCAGTAACTCCGTGTCCCTCTTCTACTGGGGAGCCTAGAACTGGACACAGTACTCCAGATGTGGCCTCCCCAGGGTGGAAGGATCACCTCCCTTGACCTGCTGCAACACTCTTCCTGATGTGCCCCAGGATACCATTGGCCTTCCTGGCCACAAAGGCATATCAGTGGCTCATGTTCGACTTGTTATCCAGCAGGACCTCCAAGTCCTTCTCTGCAGAGCTGCTTTCCAGTCAACATGAGTCTGTACTGGTGCATGGGGTTATTCCTCCCTAGGTACAGGACCCTGCATATGCCTTTGTTGAACTTCATGAGGTTCCTCTCTGCCCAGCTCTCCAACCTGCGCAGGTCCCACTGATTGGCTCCACAACCATTGCTGCCTCTTAGCTGAGTCTCAGTAACCACCTGCTTGCTGGCTCAGACGCACGGTAAGAGATCGTTACTCTTGCCTGTCAGTGGCTCCCATTGGCATGCTTTGTATTCAGGGCTGCACCGAAGATAGTTAAAACCGATTGTATCTTGGAAAAAAAAAAAAAAAAAAAGAGAGAGAGAAAGCAAAAATAAACAAACAAACAAAAAAAAAAAGGAAAAGATTCCCGGCTGAAAGCATGGAATTGGCAATTATTTAGGAAGACAGTAACCGAGGTCTGACCATGCTAAGCTGCCTCTGCTTTAGCATGGAAACTAACCATTTCTGGGCTCATCCAGCATTCAGGCTGAAGAGGACCTGGGAAGTCATGGAAGATGTAGGTAAAAAGTGAAAGACCTGTTGTTGGAAAAAACTTGCAAGTTTGACTGAACAAAACTACATGAGTCACGCACCTTCAGAGCTGGGGGGAAGCTGATAGCAAGGAGAGCAAGGAGCAAGGAGCTGAGGAGCAAGACAGCAACAGAAAGGATGCAGAATAGATACAAACAGCAATACTTAAAACTTTTCTTAAAGATTCCTGCACCTTTGGCTGGCTGTTTCTTTCCAATGGGTGTTTATAAAATGCAGGCCCCATGTCAATAGTGCCCAGCTTTGACATGCCAGAGAGTGTCAGGGCTGTGCACACAGTGATGGGCAGGAGCAGCTCTGTGGCAACTCAGGAAATGGCTCAGCTGTTCCCAGCAGTTCTGGGGCACTATTTATAATTGAAGAGCTCTGGGAGGTTTGCAATCTTATGGTTCCCCACCAATTACGACTAAAAGGCTCCATTTATTAACAACTGGCTTGCTTAAATAACAGCTTCCATCAAGTGCTTTGGCAGTGCACTTGTCTGAGCATCAAGAAACTTGAGAGCTGTCTGGGCAGTTGAGTGGTGCCTTGCAGGTGCCTCTGTCTGGCGCCCCTTTGCAGCCTCACCACCCTCTGCTCTCCTCCAGCACCCTACTAGGGACATTGTCACCTCCTGCTCCTGTTCAAACCTGGCTGTACTTCTGCCCAGGCGCACAGGCAGACCCACAGTGCTTCCCTCTCCTGATAATGTGCTCACACTCCCGTGCATCAATTAGCTGCTTTTTGGAGGAAAAGTGGTTTTTACTTTTAGCTGTGGCACTTGAGGGGATGGTGCATTGGATCTTGGCAGAACAGATGATGTGTTGAGTTTTTCTTTCTTTTCCCCCAGTGCTCTTGGACACACTCATTCTTCTCTTGTACCATTCCTGCTGAACATGATTTCCCACTCTTTGCCTTTACTGAAACTTTGCAATTTTCTTCACTTCCTTTATCTTTTGGAGTTTCCCTCTCCCCCACAAAATAAAAAAATGAACCCATCATTTTCAGAATAAAACTCTTACCAGAAGGACTTGTTGAACAGTCAAATGGAAGAATCTTCTAAAAATCGGAGACTTAGATGGTCTGGAATGACAGAAGTCCTGTCTTTCTCTTAGGCCAGACACAATGGCACACATTACTGTTGCACCTTCCAGTGTGTGGAGGTTTCTGTGGACACCAGGAAAAATGCTGGCAAAGCATTTTTAGAGGTTTGTGAGTGTTCATATTAGAGAGAGTTATGGTTGAGTTGTGGCTCAGCTCACAGGATGACAATGGCAAGTCTGCACCCCATGAGGTTGCTGTGTGTAGCCAGAAATGTTTCCTAGTACTTCTGTGACAAGGGCTGCCAGTAGGATACTTGGTTATGTGAAGGAAAAAAATTGCAAGGAAGCCAAAGAGATAGGGGCATTTATCTCCTATGTTTGCAGCTCTTTCTTAGCTTAACTTTGTGCTGCAGAGGTGACATCACCGCTGAGTGGGAGACTGCATACCACTGCCTGTAGCAGGGAGGAGCCAGGGCACAGGGCTGCAGCTGCAGAATGGGACAGCTTCCGGGCCTGGGGCCCTGGGAATTGGGGGGTTCCTTTGCTATAGCACAGCCTTGAAATCTTGCTCTTGCTTTGCTGGCCCCAAGACAGGTCCCAGAGCAAACAATCAGCTGGGAAGACATCTCAGGATGAAGGGAGATGTGGGGTCAAGCTGTGAGTGAGGGAGGAACCTGCATATCTGTCAGGTTTGCAGCAACATGGGGCAGAGGTGAGACAGTCTCACCTGAGTCTCACCTGCTTGCCAGACCCTTGCAGGACTTTGCAAGGTGCAGTTCTCTGTATTTGGCCAGCATTACTGCCCTTGGGTCTCCTTGCTTTCCGTTCCTCTGATAGGCTCCTCATTTTGTTATGCACACTCTCCACTCTTCTTTACAGTGTTTCAAAGGATGCCTGGTCCCTACTGGGGATGAGGCAGCCTCTTCAGATGGGGTCTCTAATACTCAAGAACAAACAGTCCCAATGAACCTCTTTCTGCAGCATGTTGCTGGCATGTCTCCTATTCTGGAAGCCTCTCAGTGTGAGAGGAGATGTTTGAATATGAGGATCCCTGACTCCGAGGTGCCCCTTACACCACCCTCTGACCCTTCCATACACTAGCTCTTCTGTGGACACTGCGGTTCCTTTGCCCACTGCCCTTGTATCCCACAGTCTCTGCCAGCAAAATCCCCCAGACCTGGGCCCCATTTTGATTCCATACTCTTGCTATTTCCTGGTCCTGCGCCTCTCCCTCTGCTCTATCTGGAGCTTCTCCTGTGTGCAAGGGGTGTACTAGCATGTCCTGCAATCTCAGGCCCTAGGGAACAAAAATGGAACTGATATTTATTGATAGAACTAGTGATTTCTTTTTCTCTCTCTGAGCTGCAGGGAGAAAGAGACAGAAAGGTCAAATCATCCTCTCTGGCTCTAGTGATAACATTTCGTTCATCTGTGGACAAGATGAATGTACTCAGCACCCTTCAGGCAGTCTGGCACTAAGTCTTCTGCCTTTTACTTTCAAACTAGTGTCTCTAATTCCTTTGCTCAGAACCCCAATCCCTTGGATGTTGCAAAGTGATATGTCTCAGGTTTAGCTTTAGTCATCATCTCCATCTCTTCAGCTATCTTCTGCAGTCCCTTTGGGGCTGATGGGGATGGTTTGTGTGGCCAATTTGAATTGCTTGTGTTGTGCTTCTGTTCTTAATCTAGATGCTATAGGTAAGCTGCCTTCAAAGACAACTTATGTTCACAAAAGCCAACAGCTGAAAGATGATGGGAAAGAGAAACAAGGCAGCATGGGTAAGATGGGTGGTAAACAGTCTCACTTGGTACATGTTTTATTTTGTAGAATACTTGGTTTTATAATTTATTTGCAGCAGAATTTAGAAACTGCAACTAGGATCTTATGGCTAGGCAGTAACCCAGAGGCTGTTGCCAGCTGCAAAATTAAGAAGTTTACTAGCCAGTTTACCAGTTTGCCAGGATTTTGTTCAAGTGCAGTGCTTGGACTGGATTCATGAAATCTCAGGGATCTTCTAGAAAGTAAGCATCTAGATCTGGTGGCTGGGAAACAAGAATGAAAACTTCTCAAGGCATATCCTAAATGAATAGCACAAAATTATTGTGGCTTAATGGATGGCTGTTGTGTTTACAGTGCCAGCAGCCCATGCATGTGGGACCACTTTTTTTCCCCCGCAATGATTCAGCGGCAGAAATAGGGTACCTATAAACTGCCCCTAGCATATGTGTGTCCCTGTTCAAGTGAGAATAGGTGAACTAGAAAGGGAGCTTAGATGGAATGAATCAGCCAGGCGTGGGCCAGAGCTTGGTTGGTGTTGTGCCATTTGCAGGGAATCCATGCAGGTGACTTCATGCAAAGAAACCTGAGTTGCAGCTCGCTCCCTGAAAGAGGGACCCTTCTCATCAGCAGGCTTCCAGGGCACTCTCCAGGCCCTGCTTGGTTTCTCTGCTTTTTGCCACCACCTGAACTACTACATCTGCACAGGAGGTGAAGAAAAGATTTTTGCAAGAAAAAAGTTATTCTTTTCCAGCTTTGTAAACCTATTTCTATGTGGTCAGTGCACACACACTCACACACATACAAAACTAACAGCCTTCTGCAACAGGAACTAATTGTGTTCTTGTCGACAGTCTCTGAGGAGATGCCGGAGATGGAGCAAGCCAGCTTTTTCCCTCAGATGAGGATGCTGAAGAATGGGAGGAGTAAGCTGCTCTGTACCCCTGCTAACTGCAAAACAGGATGTCATTAGCCAACATCAAGACAGAAATATTCCCCTCTGGAAACCAGCAGGAATCATTCATATGTCACAGAGGGAGGGGCATCCAGAGCTGTCACTGTTCACTTGCGTGCGGTGCCTGTTAAATAGAGATCTGTCTTTGAATCCTCAAGAAAGGTAGGAGTTTTGGTTTTTGCTTGTTTTTTGGGGTCCTTTTTTTTTTTTTCTTGACAGCATCTTCTCAGTTACTCAGTACCTCTTAGGCATTGTGGCACAGCTCACCTTTGCTTGCACCCAGCTGCCAATCAAACAGTGGAAAGGCGACTGGCCACTTTAATTGCACTTTCCTATTTTCCCCAGAGACATATTTGGCTGAGGCCTTCATGGTCAGCAGACCCAGAGAAATGGGGAAATAAGAAAGATGGGTCTGGGCAGAGAAGAAAGATCTTTCTCCTGTCCTGTGCTGAGACTTCCTTAACTGGTAAGGTAAATGAGCTTGGCTGTCTTGAGGACATGGCAGCTTCCTAGCATTTTCCCTTTTCCACTGAAGCTTGTGGGGCCCAAAGTCTTCCAGGCTGTGTCTGCAGGGCCCACCCTGGGATGGATGAGTTGCCCATGTACTGGGGTTGTGCTGGGCTGTGGAAGGGGAACACTCAGACTCGCAAGTGAAGCCGCATGAGCTCATGCTGGCTTTGAGGGGTTGAGGCAGATGGTAGGAGCAGTCCTGGGCCTGCAGCACGGGAAGCATGCACACAGCTTCTCACAGTCATTAGATAGATCAATTTTAACACAGGGCCTAGTGTCTTAGAGAGGATGGATGAAGCTGTTTATTATAGCCAGGTTAGCTGCACCTTGGCCTGGGTGACTGGAGCCTCAAGGCGCTGGTAAAGGGTGGCTATTTACCACACAGCTAGGCTCTCCTTAGAGTCATGGGAGAGGACGAGGCACTTCTTCCTGAGGTATCTATCTCAAATAGATTGTAAGAACCACAACCTAAAAGTACCTGTCTCTCCCCTGAGTATAAGAAGCCCTAGCTCTGTTTTCTATATTATTCTTATATCTGTGCATAAACACTGAGAATTACAGGACATTAATCCTACCAGGGAATCTTGTTCCTTCCTCCCATTTGAGTTTTGTCCCCTGCTATTCCTATTGCTCTCATCTCCAAATGGGAGCATGATCTTTGCTTAGTAAAGCAAACCTTCTGGCTAAAATGTTCAAACTGAACAAGCTACTGCAAGATCCCACAGAATCAGAAAGGGCTGATAACAAAGGGATAGGCAGGGAACTGGAAAAAAAAATGTTTGGGAGCTTTTTCTGAAGGCTGGACTAGGCTGTAGCTTGCAGATTATAGAAATTTTTGTCTGTCTCTGCTGGGAGCTCTTTGTGATCCAAGGCATAATTACCTTTGGGAATTCCCTTTGGGTTTTATCATGGCACACAAACTCAATGGCCAGCTTTGAAAATTTGTACTTTAAGATCTCTGATGTGATTTTACTGCAAAATAAAGCTAAATAATACCTGGGGATTAAGCCATTATCAAGTCTCCATTTGCTTTCACAGACACTAATGACTTATGGTATAAGAACAGTGTGGGCGCAGTGGAAAATTGAGACTTGGGACTACAACAGCCTGGAGATTCTCTCCTAGTTCTCTGATTGACACATTGTGCAGCCATGTGAGGATCCCTTGGGCGGACCTCCTTGGGATCTTCTTTTTTTTTCTTTTTCTTTAGTTTGTTTCTTTATCTCTAAAAAGGCCATAGCCATGTTTCTCTACCCTTATTGGGGTCATAGGGCATTTTGAGGTATAATTAGTATCATGCCAGTATTTGGAAAGCAGCATAAAGAGAAATTGCAAAGGGTAAGTAGTAACATCTTGTCTGTTGCCTCCCTGATTCTGGAAGATGTGGACAGCCCCCAGCTGATGTATTTCTGGAGTTTCTCTGCTTTTCACACCTTAGTGACTTCTTTTGACAAGTCCAACTTTCCTAAATTACATCCTTCCTTGCTTGTTAGGCAGACTTCTCTTTAGCTACCTCTTTCTTTTGGGGTTCTCCAACCTTGTTTGGGGCATGAAATTATAGGACCTGAATATCCACAGACAGATTTAGCCCGTCTTCTTTTGTTTCTTTCCTTGTCCTTGAAGGGTGTTTTTTATGCATATGTGTGTCTGGTCCCTTTTAATGTGTGGAAGCTACCATGGGCTGACCAACCCACTGGTGTCTTCCCCTTCTGCTCTATGTACCCTCTGCATCTTGTTACATCTTTCCTATTCTTGTGGCCTTTTTGTTCTTTGCCAATGTCAGTGTGGGGTTGAGCTGGAGGAAGGAGCCCAATAACTCCTTGTCTATTAGGCCTACAACGATGGTTCTTCTTATGAATTCTTTGGAAATGTCCTGAATGCTTTGTGCGTCTGTTCCAGAGGACTTGGCAGTCTTCTCCAGTTCTTGATAATACTAGCTAAATCTCTCATATATCACATTATGCCTCCCAATAAACTTTGCATCAAAGGCTTTCTTCACCTTCTTGTAATATCTTTTCTTCCTTTCTTCCTGGGAATGTCAGTAGCATTTCAGTCACGATCTTGCACCAGGATCTTATTTGGAAGCCATGTGCCTCCCCAGAAGAGATTGCAGTTCCCTGAAATGCCTATCCCTTCCCAGACAGCTAATCCAGCTTCTGGGGACTCTACCATTGAATGCCCTGAGGGCTCAACTTCTTACAAGTGCAGGTATTATTAAAAGAACAGGTTGTTATGCATAAGTAAGAGCTTTTCTAACATCATTACCTAGAGAAATGTTCTCCTGTTATTGTCTTCCTGGGAAGGGCTCACTGATCAGAGGTGGCTGCTCTGCCTAACACATGCATCTCAGGCCAAAATCTTCAGCTTCTGATAGCCACAAAGCTCCTGGGAGTGATGACTGGGAAGGAATCACAGTGAATAACCCTCCTGTATGAGCCTATGATGACTCACAAAGCTTTCCACAGGACACAGCTACTTGAACACTAGTAAGAATAGAGATTTAGGATGGCACCTAGAGCTACAGTGTTCTTGCCCACACATTGCCCAAAGCCTTGCCTGCTAGAGGCTGACTAGAGGTTATCTGGGCCTCTTGCTTATCCTTTCACTCAAGACTTTTTTTCCTGCTGCAAGACCCCATGCCGTGGGATGTGTGTTGTGCAAAGGCTGTAGCTGGGCAGTGTGATTCCAGCAGACATCACACTACGGCACTGCAGAAGCTTTTGTCTTATCCTGTCCTGCCCTATGCCAGTGCTGTTTGTGGGGCCAAGTACCTGGCACATGGATGCACAGGATATGCTGATGTGTGGATGTGCAAGATGGTGTCAGAGAAGTCCCCTCATTTGGGGTAACCCAATCTTTCTTGCATGTGTCCTTTGCTAGAAGCTACCTGTGTGAGCCTCCTGGTGAAAGGACGAGCCCTCTCTCCTACGCCAATTCCTCTTGTTCCCATAGAATCTGTTCCTGTTTTCCCCTGTCTTAATTTGAGTTCTTTCTCCTTTGGCTATGTTTAAGTTTACTGGTCGGTACTTGATATGTCTTTCCTCAGCTTTCTTTTCGCTCGCTGCTCTGATGCAGCTTCTGAGCTGAACTGAAGTCTGCATCTGCATCACGTCTCCATAGACCTCTGCTGTATTTTCCGTGGCTTTTTTTTTTTTTTACCTCATGTAGGATGTTTTCTTTTTCCTCTCAAGAGGTAAAGCAAAGCTGTCTCTCTTTATCTCTGCATGTTTCCTGTTCCCTTCACTCATTCAGGCCTTTGCAGTCAAGTTGCCCTGGTGGGCACTGAAGAGCACAAACTCCTAAGGCAAAACATCTGTTGCCAGGATGATCTGCCAGGAAGAAGCATAGCAATGTCCTATAGATTTTCTCAGACCTGCCTTCCCACTAAGCACTGAGAGCATCACAAACATCACCTTCTGTCCGCGTCCCCTCTGGGAAGCAGATGTGCATAAGGCAAATAAACTTGCTTCTCCCACTTCCTTCCTATCAAGAATATAAATATTTTCTGAGGCCTCTTTCCTTGCTGATGCATTGGTTGTTAGTCTTAGCTTTCCTATGAGCTTTCCTATGATTCTTGCTGTGTAGATGGTGCTGGATGCACAGGGCAGAGGGGCCCCACTCACCTCTCAAGCTCAACCCACATTGTCCCCAATGCCAGACAGACGGGGACAGGAACTGTGTCTAATTAATTTTCATTGAAAGAATTTATGTCTCCAGACAGCATGTTCTGTATTTACCTGATGACAAAGTCCCTTGTACACTTTCTTAATTACAGATCTGCTTCAAGGAAATTAATTTGTTAGAGATAAGAAGGGGGAAGACAAATCTTTGAAAAGAGAGAAGGGAAATTTAGGTCAAATCTTTTCGTATTAGGGGAGTTAGGATTGCTACAGATCTGTAAAGCTGGGCAAGTTCTGTCACTGCGTCTCTCCTATGGGACATGCTAGAAAAACAACAACAGCAACAAATCAAAACAAAACAAAAAAAAATGAGGGCAGTGACTACTTCTACAGCTCTTTACCCCAAAGCCTCAACATTACACTTACTGTCCAACATTACACTCCTGTCCAGGTAACAACCAGGGTCCCTTGCTTTTCTGGTGAGAGGGTGGACCATCAAGCTTGCTGCTTGCCTGCTTGACTACTGCTAGTCCCCAAGGCAGGGAAGAAGGTTGGGAATAAGCCAGGCTGTGGCTGTCCTAACAGCCTCTGCACATGAGCTGTCTGCACCCTGAGATTATCTCCTGAAAGGGTAGGAAGCCTTAGCAGCAGCTGCAGGCCTCATTATTGCATCTCTAGGAGAGTGCTCCATCCCTGACCTTGAGCCAAAAGGCTCTGAAGAGGTTAAAGCTCACTCTGCATGTCTGCCTTGCTTCGGAGAGCCCAGCCCATCCACTTCTGTCTCTCTCCTCTCAATTTGGCCTGATGGATTTACCCTTCAGAGAATCTCAGCTTTCCTGATACACTTTGAAATTTTTCATCAAGTTTCAGAGAAGCTTTATCGAGGATTTGTGCTATCTTCAAATATACTCTTCATTTACTCTTCAATTTTCAGCTTCTTAATGCAGTGAGGGAAAAAGCCACTTCTCTCTTTTCTGTCTTATCACTTTTCACTTTACTGGCCGAAGAGCAAAAGGCCAAGAGTTAGTTATTTCCTTCCCTGATCTATTCTTTCCTCCTACTTGTCTTATGGCTAACTTAACCAAGTTGTGGAGAGAAATCAACACTAGCTTTCTCGAGTTGAGTGATTGTAGCTGTGGGTACAATTAACCCTGTTGTCAGATCCATCCCAGGGATTTTGAGCATGTTGGAATATGCTGCTGATGTGTCATCCACTGCAGCTCAGCTGTCAATGCAGGACTGGATTCAGACGCAAAGCAGGGAGAAAAACTGCCCAGTATAATCCATGGGTACTTAAAAAGCAAAAAAACAAACACCAAAAAAAAAAAAAAAAAAAAACGGAACAAAAAAAACCATGGGGCTGGAAACTGTGGAGGTGCCTCTTTTTCTTTGGAGTCCACAGTGATTCATATAGAACTCAGTGCTGGATCAATGGATGAAGGCCATGTGTGCTAACATACTTCTCTGCTGTGTTCATTCCTGGTCTAGTGTCCTGGGAATTCTCCTGCTGATTAGGTCACTATTTTGTGAGAGTTTGCTTTGTTCCCACTGCTTATAACGGATGAACATCTAATGCACACAGATCTTCAAACAGTGCTAGGACAGGTGACCCAGATGAAGCAGGTTAGGTGAAGTAACAAAGTAGGTGAAGAGAGTAACTGTGTTCGGAATTGGATGAGGAAGCCAAATTAGGTGCTGCATATGATGTGCGCTTAGCACGCTCTGGATCGTAAAGGACTCTCCTTCTTTTATTCAGAAAGCAAACAAACAAAAACAAAACTACCACCACCACCACCAACAAAAGAATCCAAACCAAAACAAAAAGTTAGAAAGTACCCTGGAAGCATGTGTTTACACAGAAAGAAGTGCTTTTTCCCTCCTTCCCTGAGTCACTGCATCCCTGTTTCTTTCAACACCATTTCCCCCTCTGGAGACTTGTGTCCCACCGCTGACCAGCACACAGCTGTGAGATCTGACATGATCAGAGTTGAGGTGGTATGCCTGCAGGCAGAATAATTCTTCCTTTTATGGAATTCTTCTGTTTCTCCCTCAACAACGGCCTTCAGATCCCTGCTTAGTAACAGAAGAGATTTTTCTCCTTCTCTAGAGCCCTCACAACAACAATCTCACCCACATAGAAACCATCTCGCCTTCTGCAAAGAGCCACCCCTCCTGGGACTGTCGCTGCTAAGAGGTTCCAGCTGTTGGAGGAGAAGGAGGTGGAAGGGGTTTATGTAAGGAAGACATCATTCCAGCCTCCTTTACTGGGGGCTGCTGAAGTCGGCTGCTGAAGACATGAGGACTGAAATCTGCTGAGTAAAATAAAGTTTTTTCCAAGCCCTTGATCACGTAGATATGATATTTGCCACTACCATAGACCAGGGCAGAACTTGGTGATAGCTATAACAGATATGACTAAAGTTCATTTGCAGAATATGCCTGTGGTAGGTATATAACCAACTGAGTCTATTGTCACTGAGCCAAGAAAGTTTCAGACTCCCAGCTGTGAGCATCTTCTTCACCCTATCTGTTCCTTCCCTCTGTAATAACGTTCTCCATCAAACAGGTAGCCTCTTCCTTTAGGCAGAGTGGAGAATTTATTCTATAGGTTCAGACTTTTTAAGCACTCTTCCCTTCATCTTCACCCCCAAATTATACTCATATTAAAAAAAAAATCTGGAAAAGCTGTTGTGATTTCTGCTGATTTCTGTTGAAAAAAAATCATAGGTAAGCTGGGGGAAGACAGAACAAATGCAATGATGTGATTCTGCAGAACTTTCGTACTGCTGGGTGTTGCTAACAGGCATCTGCCCCTAGAACAGCTGTTATGGTAGGCAGTGAGACAAGCAGGGTGAGGGAATGGTAGGAGAGGGAAACATAGGCGTAGGAAATGCTACAGCCAGTAACTTTAGAGATTGCTGTGTCCTGGAAGACTCAGCCCAGGACACTGGTTCTGATTTGATGCACCAGTGCATATAGTAATAATAGTAATAAAAAATAAATAAGAAAAAAATACATGAAACAGAAGTTAGATGCAGGGCTCTGCCAAAGGAATGGATGGTTTGTCTGCTTGCTGGGAGCACTGATCCAATAATCAGTTCTGAGCTTCAGGGAATATGATGCAGGGTTTCAGCTGCTGGAGTTTGGAAGGGAAATGCAGGTCTCTAATCTGATGTAGACACTTTGCTTTATCTCTGATTTGTAGAGAAGGTAACAGTATTAATTCACCAGGAACCATGGGATTTTCTTTCTTGTTGCTTAAATTTGAACTCTGGCAAGATCAGAATTTGAGAGGAAGGTCACATTTTGCCTAAGCTGGGCTGTTCCCTAGAGTTGCAATGAGGGGTAGCTGGGCTAATACCTTCTGCTGGATGACTTTGGGTCAAACCGAAAACTCTGGAGTTCAAAGTTACTATCTATTTGGCAGAAGCCTTGCCGTTCTAGTGTGCCTCCCATGTATTATTGCCTGAAGGGATGTTCTCACCTACCCATGGTGCAAGCCACCACTGGGTGCAGAAGTAATTTAGTTATATGGTATCTCTGCAGAAGGCTCTGTAATGTGTAATATCTCCAGGATGGAGGTTAGTGCCTCTGAACAACACTCCTACAGGTCTCTGTAACATGTGACATTTTGCTAAGAGTCTGCTCAGATATGTCGGCAGGAGACATTGGATCCTTCTGGGATGGTGTTTCTGTGATGCAGATGCCCCCAAGGTGGAACAAGAGAGGCCTTGGCACACAGGTCATCAAATGGGCCCTCTGTGAAAATGATTGCTCTACATGACAGTGTCCTAGACTGGCTTTGTAGAGGGCAGGCTGTGCTGTCAGGTGCTGAAATGCTGCTTCTCCTGTTTGCTAGAGCTTCCTGGGAGCTCACAGAAGATTCCTAGGGGGTGGGAAGGAAGGATTGCTTGAGTACTGTTTGTATGGAAATTCCTTCTACTAGATAGATCATGGAGGAACAGCTATACATGTCCTCGTTCTCTATCCTCTGGTCTTCAGCAGTTAGTTCAGATTTGAGCTATAACAATAGATGTCTCACAGTGGAAAATTGAATGATGCCTCACAAAGGAAAATGGGTATAAAAAAAGGAAGAACAGCTTGACAGGTGTATTCTTCCCACCAAAAGGATAATTGTGTTTGTATGATTGCACTTATGTGTGTGCATAAAGAGGGAGAAATAAGAAATTATGTGCGCCAGATTCACCTTTGCACGAATCTCTAGAATCTAAGAAATGCCACAAGTAGGAAATTTCACCTGTATTTTAGCCCTTTTAGCTATGCTTATTTTCATACTCAGATTGCTTGGGTCACTCATACGTCCCCTCAGTTTTTGATGTTTTCACCTTCCAAATATTTCTAGATAGAAATCTTTGCCTGCTTTGGAGGCTGTTTGGTTGAGCGAGATGGAATATTTTCAGCCTTGCTTAATAGAATATTTCCTTCAGTCCCTTACTAATTTTCAGGGCATAGCATTGAATATAGCATCATCTTACACGTATGTGCTATCCCTCCTCACAAACAGTTCAGGAAATTGCTTTTAGCTTTTTGCCTTGCAAATTTAGATCCAGCCTCATGGTCTCACTTTTGCCCTATTGCAAAGATGACTGGTGTACCTTGCTCCTTTGCTTTGAGCAACACATGCCTTGAAACAGTGGCAAGCAGTACTCAGGCAGTTACTCAGTTGCTCATGAATCAATAGCTTATCAAACAAATCTCTCCCATCTTTTCCAATTCTGCATATTGATATCCTTTCTTACCCTCACTGAAATGCAGAAAAGCCCTGTCTTCAGAGCACGTTTGACCTTGGGGACTCCAATCTGAGCTAATTAGTAAATATTAGAGAAAACAGAGGTGGATTGAATTTGGATCTTGATGCTGCATACTTCCACAAATGTGCTCTTTGCATCTGAGGTTGTGTAGAGAGATATAATTCAGGTCTATATTTGGATTGTGACATCCAGATATGTGTTACAGATATTCTGCAGAGTGATACCGTACATGAGTATGTTTCAGTAGGATGGATATTGGATCTATGGACACTGAGTCCAAAGAGTGACTTTCACATTCTTTGTTCCCATTTTGATTATGCAAACAGATCAAATACAAAGGAAGGCAATGTGATTCTAACTCTGAGAGATGAATTTGGTTTCAAATGCTTTCTCTGTGCATGTGTGTGAGCGAAACTGAGGAAAGGGTTGCTGGGCAGAGGGCGCTGAAAAGACAGAGCACAATATGGCTTTTTTCTTGAAGCTCTCAGAAATTGCTTGCTGTGGAGCCAGGAGAATCTGCCAGGCTGCCTGGGTACCTGTGTCTTTCAACAGACAGGAGGATGCCAGATGTGATGGATCATCAGATCATGTGTGACAGTTTTCCAGGTGCCTTGTTCTGGCTCTTAGAGAAGAGCTCTAGAAAATGACACGACTCATTCAGAAACAGCTCTACTATGTTTCCTGCTTAGCAGGAGGAAAAGGAGATGGATTTGACTCCTGGAGGTGACTCTGAATGCCTCATCCCATCAGTGCGTGGTCCCTCTGGTACATGGCATGCTGTAGATGTAGGTGGATACAGGGGGATCAGAGAAACGAACAGCTTCCTCACTTTATTTCTCTCTTTTTATTTCTTTTTCTCAATCTTTCTCTTTCCTTCACTCTTATCCTCTTTTTTCTCTCTCCTTCCTTCTCTTTTTCTCTCTTTTTTTCTCATTTTCTCTTTTTTCTTTCTTTTCTATTTCTGTGTTGGCAGCAAAATAACGCCATGTCTCTGAGCAATGTTCATGGTGTATAATTTACAGCCTATAAATAGATTACCATTATTAACCATGAAACAAACAAACAAATAAATAAATGGCATTCACACATTTTACTTCCTAAGCTTTAACAAAAAAATTCCAGAAATGCTGCTTCCAGTGAGAGGTGTGTGACCCGCAGCCAAACAGCCTTTCTCCCGCAATTTTGCCTTCCACTGCTTCCACCCCACCTCGTTATCCCCTGCTTCCCTCCAGCTTTTTCCTTTGCTTTCCCCTTCCCCCATGCCGTGGAGTCCCCTCCCTGCCATCTGTAACCACCACCTGTCTCCCTGCCTTTGCTCCACCGCTGTGTTTTCTGCTCCTTCCCCCTGCTCTCCCAGCTGGTTGCTCAAACCATGGCCAATCCAAAGTGAAGCTGCTGCTCCAACAGGAAAGCACAGAAGTGAGAGAGAGCAAAACTTGGACACGGTAGTGAGCAGACAGAAGGGACTGCGGCAAGGACCCATGCAGTAAGCATGAAGCCTGGAGGCTATTTGCCAAATCCAGATTTGCCAAGGTCTCAGGCTTCAGGCACATACCTTGCTTTCCCTGCAGCAGTGCTGTGCATCATCCTGCATGTGACAGCTTAGGTGGGTGCTGCACTGGGCTCACCTGTGTAATGTGGCTGGGCAAACACAGCAGAGGATTCAAGACTCTGCTTCAGCACCCGAAGCAGTCCTGGCATCATCTGCTTTGCAAGGACTGCTGCTGATTTCTCTGACCATGGGGTGCCCCTACAGCCCCAGTTTAGGGTAGCATCCCTGCTAACAGCAAGCGAGCCAGTCCCACTCCCCTCAAAAGCACATTTTAAAAACACATACTTTTCTGGAGGATTAATACATTCAGCCCAATGTTAGATTTAGTGCTTCTGGATGCATTTTCTTCTAGGGTGCAGAACACAATTAAGGACCTGACTGTGGACAAAGATTTGGCATTTGTGTGGGGAAGGAAGGACTTTTCTCCTGCCTTCCAGGAACATTTGTTCTCCCTCTGTCTCTCCCATCCTTTCTTTGCCCTTTGCAGTCATGCAATGCTGTGTTCCACCAGGAGCTGAAAGATTGTGGCTTTACCAGGTGTTGTGCGGGAAGCCCTCTTGAAGCTGGACTGCAGTGCTGGGGCCCTGCGTATGTATGCTCACATGAGTATGGGATGTGGGAAGTAGGCTTCCTCTTTTGCAAAATGTAAAGGCAGAATGGAGCAAGTTGGGCACACAGAGGTGGAACAGGACAAGCAATGCATTATGTTTCCATAGCGCCTTCCATCCTCACGGATCCTATGTGATGCATCCTATAGCCTCCTTGCTAGCCATCAGGGACCATCATATGTCATGAACTGAGTGCAACTCACCCTTCTTCAAGCCCTCACCAGGCTTGAAGTCTACCCAGGCTGACCCTAGGCTGGGATAGGGCTGCAACTCAGGGAGGAGCTCGTCCTCTCCAGAGCCAGTTGGTGTCTCCAAGAGTACACTCCTGGGTATCAGATGAGGGGAATAAGGCTCAACAGGGTAAGTAGCACTGGGGTCATTGCTAGCATGGGCATGTAGAATAGCTGCCAGAAATAACATATTCAGTCCTTGCTCAAATGGACGGAGGTGGATCCCTCTCCTCTCTACCTTCAGATACATGGGCACATAGTCCAGAGGGAGGAAAGAGGGGGCCAGGACCTTTGTTGTTATAAATGACAATGGATGGAGAGTGACCATGCTGCTGGGCACTGGTTACAACATGAGAACTGAAGAGGACTCCTAGCATCTCCTGAAGGCCAAGACTTTGGAGTTCTGGCTTTCACCTTGTTGTACTGCAAGCCTCAACTCCGCTCCGGGAATCATCAAGAGCTCTGAAGAACCTCAGTAAGAGGTTCAAAAGGGCTGAGAAAAATTACATGGAGAGCAAATTAAAAAAGCAAAACAAATGTCTGAAGTATCAAGCAACTACAGCTTGACAGGTTGCTCTGAATTCCCTTCCTTCTATCCTAAGGTTGTTCTGGTACTTGGCATGGTAAAGGCTTATTGCCTTTTGCTTTTTGAAAACTGCCTCAATTTTCAAATGTCAGTCCTGGCTCAGTGAGAAATATATTTAGTAAGGTGGGTACCCTTACTCTTAGTAAGAGAGAGTGAAAAAAAAAGAAACAGAAAGCACTAATGTCCTGATTTAGATAAGTATCCCATCAATGGTAAGTTTAGACACGCCTTTAACAATTTAGTGATGTGTGTTCTTATGCTGAGTTGTATGTTCATGCTCTGTTTGCATTTCTGCCTTGCAGATGCCAGAGAAAAATCATCTGGCGGTGTTATTTATCATGTATCACTTTCACTCTGAGGTGCTGCTTTATCCGACTAAGGGCTAATGTTAATGTACTGTAGAGTCACCACAGCATTTTCTGTTACTGCTCAAAGCTGGACCATAATAACTAATTCTCTGCAGGTTAATAGCTCATTGAGAATAAGAAATAAAACATCTCAGTTGTCCTTAACATGAAGGTGCATATGCAGAACTATGATTTTTAACCTGTCAGAGAAGCTTGATATAACCAAGAAAAACTTGCTGCAGTGTGTAAACTGCATTTCTGCTAGACCTAGAGACCTAGAGGGTAGCTTGAAGAATAACTTTTGTTCAAACAAAAGCAAGGGACTGTTGTCCTGTGTGCTAGCCCTTTGTAAAACAACCCTATGCAGCCACCTGCACCACTTGTCTTCAACTGGGTTGAAAGCTGTGGTATTTTTTTGAAATCAAATGGTTCCAAAGCCTGTCTGAAAGACCCCTAATTGATACTTACCTGTCTGCTTGATCTGCCTACCCGTGTGTGAGTTCATGTGGCATATGCCTTCACTGTTCCACTGACACATAACAGATATGTAGATAAAATCCCTTTTGAAAATACAATTAGCTAGTCAAAAGCAACAGAACTTTATTGCCTGGAAGCACTAAAAATAAATCAATGGAAGTTCAATTGTTCCAGGTGAAACTGTTTTACTTCTGAAGCCTGTGGGCCATGTGCAGGGATCATTAACATTCCTGAGTGACAATTCAACAAATACAGAATCGACAAATTCCAGCCTCAAGGCTTGGTTCTGCCTCCCTGGAGAATGACGTTCAGATAGGAGCAGCAAGGAACGGGGCCATGTGCTTTGGGATATGTCTCCTCTGCGGAAAAGTCAGGGCTCTGCATGGCACCTGCATATAAGATGGAGCAGCCCTGAGCATTGCTAGCTTGCATTTGGGCCACTCACACAAGCTTGATGCTTGACGGGGAGCATCAAGGACCACCATGTGTGAGTGGCAGATCTTGGCGCTGCTTTCTAAAATTTATCAAAGCCTGTCTAGGTTTCGAATGGCCTTGCCTCACTAACATTGCAGGCAGAGATCCTAGTCAAAGAGTTTCCTCACACGAGCCTGGGTTGGAGGATGCTCTGAGCTCCTGTATGGTATTTAGAAAAGAGCTGGCTAGTGGTAAAGCTGTAAAATCTGCACCTGATTTAAAAGTGGAGGCAACTGAATGCTTTTGCAAGCTTCTAAGAAGAGCAAGACCCCTCCTACAGGGATACCTAAGAGTAAAGGAGGGGAAGAAGTGTTTGGAAGAGGCAGAAAGGGATGGGGAAGGAAACTAAGAGGAGAAAAGAGAATATGATAGAAAACAGGAGAGAAAGAAAAGAATGGGGTTGAGAGGAGAAAAAAAAAGACATAATCAAGTACAGTTGAGCTTTGGGTTGTTTTTCTTTTTCTTCCCTTGCTGAATTTGATAAAATCTTCTCTTTAAAAAGATGCCTCTCTTCCATCAGTGAGATGCCAGAGAGATGAGATTACGGAAAAGAGAAAAATGCCAGTGGAGGCTCTGAGTATGCTCCATGACGCAGTGTGCTCAGTCTCTTATTTTCCTTGACATGTACAGATTAAGTGCTCCCCACACTATTCCCTTTTGGCTTCACTTTTGCCCTTATTGGGTCTTTCTGAGAGCAAGATACCCAAGACAGCCCTGACTCCCTTTGCTAGCGGTAGAGCTGTGCAGGAGATGCTGAGCCTGGACATGAGCTCGCGACAAATCTGCTCTCTCACCACACAGCCGGGAGCTTCAAGGGATGGTTTTGAAGGTGGAAGGCTCCTCTTCCCTCTAGACTGCAGCAAGCTGGCGTCCTGTTTTGGTTTGTCTCATCAGCAGAAAACCAGGATGCCTCTCCAGAGCTCATCTGAATCCACTCAGTTCTCTTTTGCATGATAAAATTTCTGACTCAAATTAGTCTGAAGAGAGTGCTTGACTGATGTCCTGGGAGACTCACTTCCCTTTCATTACCCAGCCAGATACAGCACAGGCAACAGCACAGCAAATGTCCTATGTGCATCTCTCATCCTGGCTGACCATTTCTAGCAGCAGGAAGAAAGTTCGGTCTCCTTTTTTCTAATATGTCCTTTGTTTTTTTCTGCTAGGCTTGCCAACAAAAAGAATTAGATCCAGGTTTGGGGATATGCCTGTGACAAACCATGGCACTGGCAGGAATGCTAGAGAAATGATGAATATATTTCTCACTGGGCGTTGTAGTAAAGGCATTTTGTCACTAACTTCATAGAACTGCAGGTGAAGGGCTCACATGCTCTGTCACCCCAGTCTGTTTAACGCTTTGACCCAGGGTAGAAATACTTGAACTTCAGCTAAGCAGAGATCCATCTCTCTATTGTGTCCATTTCTTACTGCAGACAGTCATGCTGGTAGATTTCCAGCCAAGACATAGAGCTCATAAATTACTGAGACATCAATAAATGACTCAATGATTTTAGAGTGACTAAAATGAAACATATCTTATTTATGTTAATGAAAATGACTGACATCCCCAGCGCCTGTCATCTTGAAGAATCACTAACTGCTTTGCAGACTACATACACAGCAATCATTCAGCCACAGCTGAAATGCAGCTACCTCTGGGGTGGAAGGTGACAGATGCTTAATAATGTCTGTAAACACAGTAAAGCCATATACAGAAGGAAGCAAAAATATCATTTTGCATGAAAAACAACAGGGAGAATTTGAGGTAGGCAGTGTGTAACAACTGGAATCTGATGGGATGCTGAAATTCTTTTATGATCAGTGGCTGGCACTGAAATCCAAGGACTTGACTGTGGAGAAGTTGGGGAGTTTACTCCATTTCCATTGTGTACAGTGTATGTGCTTGCGTTAGAATTACATGTTTGCATTACACATGTAACGATGGCAGCTTTGCATACAAATGAGGCTAAATAAATATCAGTTTGCCTGTGTAAAATACTTGATTTGTATAGGCAGCTTTCCCTTTGCAAATGTCAGTGAGATTGCAGAAATGGATGTGTCTCAGGATTATTTC
This sequence comes from Crypturellus undulatus, assembly GCA_013389825.1. NCBI lineage: Eukaryota > Metazoa > Chordata > Aves > Tinamiformes > Tinamidae > Crypturellus > Crypturellus undulatus. The sequence continues at coordinate 330,511 of VWPW01018643.1, forward strand.
TGCAAACTGGAATGATTTGGCACGGGCAGACACTTGCCTTTCTATGTCATTCAAAGACGGTTAAGTTGCATATCTTCCTTGTCTGCTATTGCTCAGAGCTGTGAAGCAAAGTGATATAAAGCTAAAGGCTTTACTAAGTAATTTAAAATAGATGCTTACTGGTTTATTTTCAAGTCACTTCTACAAGTATCACCTTAGTAAAGCTATAGATCATTGCAAGGTTAAATAAAAGATGATGTTTGTCATACAGCATACTTCATGCACTTCATGTGCATGTGCATGTGTGTATGCTGTAGGTATTGGGATGGAAAGCTTAAGAGCATTCAGAGCTGTTCATATGAAGACACTCTGGTGCATAATTATGGAAGAGAGGATCCAAGAAGTGTGAATGACTGCCCAAGTCAAGGGAGATTGGCCATTTAAAACCAATGCATTTTGCAGCAATGCTGGAAGATGAAGGAGTACAAGGAACAGAATCATGGCACCAACTTAAGAACTTCAGGGATAAATAGGAATTAGCATGGACAGGTTAAAGGGCTTTTTACTTCTTCTGGCAATAGGGGCTGATGGAATTGACCCTTAGCAGACCTCTGGCACAACTTGCCCTCCCCACATAGAGACCACTCTTCTCCATCGGTCCTCCATAAGGCCAGCCTCAGGAAATATTCCATCTAGAGTTTAGTCAGAAAGCTAGCCCACATCATCCTCTCCCAGGATTAGGAAAGCAGTTAAATGCCAGTGTTTTTTGCCCTCTAATTCTGCAAAAGTTGTATCCCAACAACATGCTGAAGTCAAGGGAGGGTCCATCAGTCCAAAGTTAGATGCCTTCCCTGGGAGACATCCATTTCCCCTGAATCAGCTCTTCTGTGGAATATACTCTGGATGGAGGCACACAGCTCAAAGTGAGCTCCCTCGTTTTTGTATGTTAATCCCTTTTCCTTAGCAAATGCTTTCTGGAGCATGTAGTATACTGAAAGATGCAGACTGCAATTCAAATAATAGGTATGATGATAGTGCATATGTAGTATGCTAGTGTGCTTGCATTTCCCAGTCTTATGCTGTGTGCATGGCCATCCCATGACTCCTTCCCCCTCTTTCCTTCCCTCCCTCATGTGCACACATCCACACTGGCACATCATACCCTGGCAGCATGGCTGCACTCCATTCACAGCCTGCCTGCATAACAAGTTCAGAGGGGTCCATGATGTAGAACAGGCAGAGTTGCAAGTCAGGAAAGGAAAAAAAAAAAAAAAAAAAAAAAAAAAAAGAGAGAGAGAAAAGAGGAGGAGGAGAATTGCAGGAGAGGAGGCCCTCCCACCCCAGCCACTTCTTGATTTGCAGCCTGGGTAATGCACAGATCTCACTTTCCATGCATTTATCACCTTTATTCATTGGTCTATCTAAAATTGTTTCAGGGGAGACAACTTGGCACTGCTAATAAGTAAGAGAGCCAAATGAGGGTTGAACCAAGTAGGAATAGGAGAGCTTTTAGGAGGTAGAAGGAACAGGGCTAGAGAAAGGTTGTTCCAAATAGCAGGGTTTCAGTGTCTTGTAGGGAGCCTGTCTTGTCCCATCACTCCATTTCCCTGCAAACACCCATGAAGAGTCAACCTGCTGTTTGTTTTCTGACTCAAAGCTGAACAGCATTAGCTTGGGAGGTATCACTGTGAGGAGACAAGGTCTTGCCAAGTTTTTGGCTGTAAGTGTCCTGGAATTCCTCCCTAGCTGGTTTGGGGGCAGCCGGTGTCATATTCCCGGCCTGAGACCTGGGGGCAGTGTCTGGGCTGAGCCACACTGTTATGTCTGTGAGTTAGATAACTCTGAACTGATTGCCCATAGGACCCCTGAAACCCGAGAAACTCCCTGAAACTCAGGGTCAAATGCAGCCATCTGGCACATCACAACCCAGCTTAAAGAGAAATGTCATAAGCGAGATGGCCCAAGCACTTTACACTGTAAAGATCAAATTGCCTAATGAGGGGTGTGAATGAGATAAGAGGAAGATGACAATTATAGGTCTATAAACTTCAATAACCATCTAAATGGAGCTGCTGCCAACTGCTTAGGGAATTAGAGCAAGTCTAGTCTCATCCTCACCTAGATGCTCCTCTCCTCCCCATTGCAAGCTGGAGGACTGCCCCACACACTGTTCCCAGTGGCCAGCAGATTCTAACCCTGGCTCCTTTTGGTCAAGGACACAGGACTTCTTTCAGTAACAGAGCTGTTATTTACTCCTGGTTTATGCAGCTGTCTGGGAAAGCAGAATCAGGGTGTGAGCACTGGTTCCACTGCAACTGGTGTTAATAAGGCAGGGGTCTAAGCATGGTCATCTTGCTTTGCTCTAAGAAAGCTGCTTCACTCTACCTTCACTTCAAGCCAGGAGAGTGCTGCTAAATGGCTTTTGTGGGGACTGCAGGGGCAATCCTCCTCAGCAGGAGAGATGTGTTTAGCTTCTGCTTCTGTAGCATCTCCTTTAAACTACAGCCAATATTCTTATTGCTGTGTAGCTTATAGGGCCCAGTAAGTATTGCTAGATTGTCCCTGCTGGGCTCTCAGATTTGCATTTTCTGGAACAACTGAAGGTGTTTGGTCAGTGGGGCCCCTTGCTTTGAGTTTCTTGCTCACACTTGGGGTTTAGATTTGCAAGATTTTCCTGCTGTTTGGACATTTACTCGCTGAAAAGCCTGGAGAAGGCAGCAAGGCAGGTAGTGAGGGGAAGGGATTTTTGCTGGAATCAGAGGATAGTACATATTTTAAGACCACAGGGAAGCTGTAGGGCATATAACCTTCAGTAATCTCCCTGCTTTCAGGCTTCTTTCCTCCCGATTGAGAGCATCTCTCAACTGTTCCCCAGGGGATTTCAAGTGTTGCTATTATATATAATCGCACAAAAAGAAAGGAGAACACGCTGGCCCACGAAAGGAATAAGGGATAAACTAATTAATTCCGGGCCATAGAAGTGGAAAAGAAAGCAAATAGTCAGCAATTAATCAGGGGTGGCTGAGCCCCTCTCTCCTATCAGATATGACGGGAAGTGCTAATTGCAGACAATAAGCCACACAGTGGGAAGCTGCCTTCTGAACTGGTGGAAAAAATAAAGCATTAAGCTCACAGGACACAGCAGAGAAGGAGGGGGAGAATGGGCACCCTCCCTCACCATGGCCATAGTGTTGGTGCAATATAGTATAAAGGGTCTGAGCAGGTCATAGGTATATGGGAAGCAGTGAGGAGCCAAGGTAGTTGATGTCTGGATGGCGAATTGGACCATGAAATCATTCACTTCTCGTTGCTTTTCTTCTCTCATCTATAAAGGAGGATTTATGATTCTTTCCCCAGGATGGCTGCAGCTAGGGAGCATGTGACACTGAGCAGAGCTGGAGGGAGCCCTCATAAATCCCCAGCATGGCTGGCTTTGGTAGGTGGCTCTGAGGCTGGAAGAGATGCGGCTGGCTCCCACCAGGATAAGGTGATGCTGCGCTGGGTTCAGAGAGTTGCTTGTGGTATTCAGAAGAACACATGGAAGAGTCAGGTTACTGATTTTTTGACTTTAAGGGGTTTGCCTCCTGGCTGAGAAACTTGTGGAGGGACTATCTGAGGTCTTTGATCATTTAAGGATGGAAACGGTGCAGAGGACAGTTAGTTTTATTGGTGCTAAAGCAGCATTAATTTCAAATGAATGGATAGCATTAGAGCTTTGGAAATTCTTATATTCTTTGTTGCATTTGAAGAGGTGTTAATATCGGGGTAAAAATAGAGAGTTTGTTGACTTGATGGACTGGGGAAAGCTTTTCAGCACCTGATCCCTTTTGCCTTGTGCTTCACCTCCCTGTGACCTTGCTGGAGCCTAGGGACACAAGTTGCCTCCTCAGGTGCAGGGAATACAAAGAGTACAGACAAGGAGGTCAGTGGTTCTCTTAGGCGAAGGCTGTGGCATTGGACATCTATACACAGGGGTCCAAGAGCTTTCCTGGATCCGTCTTTTTTTTGTTGAATGATCAGCAACTACCACACCACATCCAAAAACCTCACTTCTCTGATATTCCCCGCAGTGTTCTTAGAGCCCAGAAAGGTACTGAGGCAAACAGGCATCAGTTTGTTCCTTAGAAAAATGAAAGAAAAGCACAGTTTCCTAAATCTAAGATAGCAGAAGGCACTATGGAGAACTACACTTATAACCCCCCCGATAGCAGTGTAAATCTGGAAAAACTCTCTTTTAGCTTCGGCAGGCACAGATCTACATCTATGTTATGAGTAACTTGGCCCTCCCCTATAATTCAAGGAATATCTTCTGTGCAAATACACTTTCTACTTATATGCTACTTTTCTGTCTCTTGCTTGGGGAACAAGGAGGGCCGGCAGCTTTCCTGCCCTGCTAGTGTCTGTGCTCGTGAGTGGAATCAAACGTGATCTGGCAGCTGCTGCAGCAGCTCTTGCATCTCACTGTCCCATCCCTCTCAGGATTTCAACAAATTTGCATTCCTTCTGCTCTGAAGATGAACTGCAGGCTTCTTCTCCAACAGACCTTCATTTGGGGGAGCAGAATTCATCAATATTTCACGTTGGAAGGGGAGAGAAATATGTATATATGCATATACTTATATACATACTCAGAGAAGGAAAAGGTTAGTGTTGTGAAAAGCAACAGAAAAAGGTGAGCAAAGAAAGAGGAATGGAGGGTTAGAGGAACTGTTCTTTCACTTATTTGACCTCTCTAAGTTATGCATAATCCTAAGGAAGAAAAAAATCCATGAGGCATTGAAGAACCCCTGTTTAATCATTCTTTTATTTGTAGACATCAGCACTGGCAGTAATTTCATGAGAGCCAGGCTGAGACTGCAGATCCAGATAGGAGGGAGGGAGAAGGAGAGCCAGAACAAATGACATAGAGAGAACAAGATGCAGAGTGAGCGAGTAAAACATGTGCACACATGGACTGGGGGGATTTTCAGTAACAAGACTCCTTTTGCTAAAACCCCTGCAGCCCTTACTCAGCATAATGTGGCCAGTCGAGTGAATACGATGCTCTTAAAAGCTCTGGCAGCTCTTTCATTAAAAGCTTGACCGCGAGGCTGAGTTATAAATAATTTGATATTAAACACACACGTCAAAGAAAAAAAAAGGGTGGGGGGGGAGGGAGATTGTTTTCAAGCCATGCAGTAATTATTCGTATGTATAATTTTAGCTTCAAGCTTCTTGGGGACGAAGAGGCAGCATAGGGGGATGGACTGGTGAAGAATAATGGTTTCAATATCAGGAAAGGCTGCCGTGATGCTGGCCGCAGCATGAGGTGGTGCTGCCAGCTGGCCGAGGTGCCCACATGTAAGGCACAGGAGGAGGTTCTGCTACCCAGTTTTTGGAGGATGTGCTCAGAAATAAGTGCTTGGGCTTTTACCTGCACATAATATCACAAAGTGTGAGTATGCATCAAGTACCTGTTCCTACTCTGTGTGTACACACATGCTGTGTGCTAATATACACATGTGCTGTTCCAGCCCCCATGCTACATACCCCACCCATGCAGTGCTGCATACCTGTATCTAATGCACAACTGTACACGTGTACCACATGGATACATACACCTACACACGCCTGGAATCTCTCTGTCATATACACACACACACAGAATTCACACCTGTGTCTAACTGGTACACATTTGTCCACACATGTACATGCTACAGGTAGCACCAAACTGCACCTGCCTTGTGCCAAGAGACAGGACATATCTTGGCATGACCAGGCTCCTTTGGACTATTGGTGCTAACTGCTTTGTCTACAACATCAGTTAAAACACAGGTATGGCATGGCCTTGCCTCCTGCATTGCCAGTGCACGTTTTGTTGTGGCAGTGCACACCTGCATGCCACTTTGCACAGCACAGCAGACCAGAAGATCTGCACCTCCAGCAACTTCAGCTCTCTCCTGGAGGATTTGAACTTCCTCCTACTATTAACTATTTTTAGTTGTGTAGGGCACTGGCTATTTTACTTAGCAGGAAAGTAAACCTTGGGTTGGAACTGGAAATCTCTCAGCCATCTCAGTCTCCCGACAGAACTTCTTCATCTGTACCTACTCCTCCTTCCTGCCTCCCAACATGGTAGCTGAGCAATTCCTTGAATTAGGAAGTACCTGGCAGCCATCCAAAGAAGGCCAGGTTGAAAATGTAGTGTTGAAAATGTCTCTTAGGAGCAGAAGCTGTGGGCTGTGGCTGTGGGGAATGAGAGATTTAGCTGGGGCAATAGGCAGCCTTTTGAACTGAGCAGAGGAGGGAAGAAATGCTGCAGGATTTACAGAGACCCTGCACATGGATGCTCTCTTTGAGGTCTTCGTCGCACTTGTACCAGGGGAGTGAATTGCACGGCATCGCATTGGCAGGGAGCCCCAGCTGCCGGTGACTCACCTGGTGGGCACTGCTGGATGGGGGTTGCTGCAGCACAGCCTGTGCAGGGACTTTGCTTCAGCCTGCTCAGTACAGCACTGTGCCTGCCCTGCGTAACACGGGGCTGCTTGCTGGGGTCAGCTCTCACCCCGGCCTCCCTCGCTGCCTTCCAGCTGTTGGCATCAGTGGCTTTGTCCTGTATAGCCTTAAGCACTGGGAACTATGGTCACCTTAGGAACAGCTTTTCTCTCTCTCTCTTTTTTTTTTTTTTTTTTTTCCTCTCCTTTGCTGTGCAGAAGTAAAGCGAGGGGTAGTTCTGCCTTGGACTGAAGAGCCAAAGGGATGTCCTCTGCAGGGGACTCTTACCTCTTCCTGTGAGGGGGCTCCAGACTCTGCCAACTCAATGACAAGCCCTGGTTTTCTGTCGTAGATTGTGATGAGGAAACAGACGATGGCCTGTTACAGAGAAAAAACATGGGACAAGGGCCTTTGGGGAAACCGATATAAATTCATGTTGTGGCTGTTTCTGTTTCCAAAGGCAATTGTGCTTGGGACAGGCAGTTTTAACCAAATTTGAATTCACTGAATAAATAAATACATTATACTTTACATTTAATAAACTTGACTCAGTCATACTTTCTGCAACATGGAAACAGTTTCCTGTCTTGTCTGAAGGCACCTAGCCTGGAAAAATGGGATTAGGTAGGGCACAGCTTGTTCTCTAGAGGACACTTGAAAGTCAGAGACTGAATAAGGTATTAAATTTTCATCAGCTTGGGACAGCCAGTTTCATAAAACTCCTCGGATAGTGGAGGAAAAGGCAACAGAGACCCTCCACATTGAAGGGTCTGCACATTCTCCCTCTGAAGCAGGTCAGTCAATCTTAGGGTGGTTTTTAGGCAAGAGGAATGGGGTCCATATCAGGCTCCAGACAGTCTCAGCAGGGAATCAAGAAATGAAAGGCTGTGAGATCTTGTCAATATTTCTCCCTAGTTTTTACCTGGAGGCACCTCACCTTTTCTGAAAATGGAAGAATAAATAACCAAAGAGAGCTCAGGTTCATCTTGTGCCATACTGATATTTTGATCTTCATATTCAGCCATTTAAAAACAAGATTTAAAACCAAATGTTTGTTACTTTTCCCTCACCATGACTCACTCAGTTGCGGTCTTGGAAATGAGGGCCTTCAGACTATGTGAGGGAAGCAGTGAGGGTAGCATCATTTTGTAGAGCACCTCCTGGTGTGCATGGACAGCTGGAGTAGACAACCTGTAGGGACAGGAGCACTATGCCAGAGAATGGCTTTTTCTCAGACGCTGTGCAGATATCACCAGGCTGTTTGCTTGTTGTAGGCTACATTTTTATATTTGTTTTGTGGGTGTTGTTCCCCCAACCCGCTTCCCCCGCCCCCTCCTGAGCAGATTTCTGCTTCTCCATCTTATCTGTGCATGGCTCCAATTACACTGAATGTTTGTGCAGCTCAGTGTGCCGGGAAAGGCTCCGGATCATTACTGTGAAATGTGTTTGATCTTCTCTTGCCTTTCCATTTGAAATGGAAATAGCTGCATTTGTCAGTTTGTCAGGTCCCCAAGTAACCATCCCACCAGATCCTCCAGCATCCTCCCTCCCCCTCTGCCACTTGGGAGAGTTAATGACCAACCCACTCCACACTCCTCCAGCCCAGCAAGAGGCATTTTTTCCTTTTCTTTCCTGGTGTCATTTTGATTCACATCTGATAGCTTCTTGTTCTTCCTTTTGGAAGTGAGATCCTATTTTCAGTAATCCCATCTCCTCCTCTTTGTCTCTCCTTCCAGCTATGAGGGATGGGCTTAACTTGGACACCTCTCAACACAGGAGCACACAATTCGCCTCCTTTAGGCTATGACTCCTCTCCAAGAGTGAGTGAATAAATAAGAATCACCTGGAATTTCACTCACCCTTCCCTGTGTATGATATGGGTGAGAGGGTTAATCAGCATAGACATCAAGAAGGGACCCAGTGAGGCTATGATGTTTTGGTACATGGGGGCATTGGAGTACTTTCTATACTCAAGGAAATGGAAGATACATTCCCACTTCTCCTTCCAGTGTCTCCTGTGGAGCAATTCTCCTCAGTGCTGGCCTCCTAGTGGGGCTACATGTGAGAGAACATGGGCACTTAGAAGCTCCAGTTGCTTCCTCTTTGCCTTCTTGGATTTCACAAAGCAAATCAGAATCTAAGCTTATCAAATACATGGCTTCCCTTATTGTCTGAGGCATTCCTGAACAGTCCACTCCTAACACCTCACAAATGAATATTCTGTCCCACCCTACCTCCCTTTCCTCCCCTGAAATTCCTCACCTCAGAGACACTGCAGTAGGAGGTCCTGACCTCCCCTTATTGTGTGCCCTGCTATCATCTCACACACTCTGAAATCAGGCCAACCTTGAGAGCATTTGAACCCCAGAAAAGTGCAAATGAGATCCTGTAGGTCTGTGCAGCAGCCAAAGAAATCTGAAGCACATGGAGAAGTACTGTATGCAAAGGGCCCTGCCTGAGAGCTTTTGCTGTTCACCTCTCCTCTACCCGCCCTGCTGTGTGGCTGCACAGAGAGCCTCTCCAGCTGGGACTGCCTGGAGAGGACTGCCTGTGCCTTTAGTTTCTGCTTTTCCTTCCCTTGCTATGGTGGACTTCACTAAACAGCTGTTGTCACCAGGCATGGCCACCTTTCTGGCCCCTTTCTTCTCTGGCTGGTTGAACGTGGTGGTTTTTTTGCTCATCCTCTTCACTGCTTTTCTGTCTTGCAACCAGAAATTGGCACCCTGTGGATCCTGAAAACAGGACAGGCCAATTATTTTATTCCTCTAACTCAAGAGTGTGGAGAAGATGCTTTTCTGTGTTAATCTCTCACCCTCAGGCAACCTTTCAAAAGAGGTCTCCTGCCACAATTGCAAAATGGGGAGAGAGCAGGGAGCAGGGGTAGGAGGGAGGAAGAAGGGTTCAATTTCTCCCATAAACACTACAAAATAAAATTGACACAACTTTTGGAAGTGTCTAATGTGAAAAGGACTATGACTTTCTCTGCTTCTAAAGGGTTACTTGCTCCTATTTTTTTTTTCTCCAGGAACATCTCCTTCCCCACCCGACAATCATGCCTGTGCTTTTTTCATTTTCCTCCACTGAGAGCTCCTCGCGGTGTGGGGAACAGTGAACTGGGGACTGAGGCACAAGCGCCCCGTGTTGCTGTGAAGTGCAGGGGTTTCGCGCTTGACTCCCTGCCATCTGCGCTACCTCCGCACCAGCACAGGAGAGCACTGAAGATGCTGCTCCACACATAGAGGCAGAAAAGCCCTGGCAGCTGCAGCTAAGCGGCCTCGTATTCACCTCAAAGTTTACATAATTAAAGCTGCTCATGCTTGCTCTCTTATCTGAAACACAGAAGAAAAATGAGCAGCAGAAAGGGAGACAGGAAAGAGAGAGAGAAAAAAAATCCCTCTGCCAGATTTTCAAGAGAGCATTTGTCACCGAGGTGCGCTAGCAGCCTGGCAGCTCAGCACCCTGTGGTCCTGGCAAGTGTACCCCTGTTGGTCCCTGATGTATCCCCACACTTGCTCCCACCCAGCCAGCATCTGGCTTCCCCATTTCCCACCTCAGGGGAGCAGGGCCAGGCCTTGGAGAAAGGGCTGTTGCTCCATGAAACATGTGGCTACAGACTCCTTCCTGCTGGGAGGCCCTAGTCCCAGGCAGTCTCTCCCTCCTCCACGGGAGGCCCTCCCTGCCTCTTTTTGCTCCTAGGATAGTTTTCTTGTTCCCAAGAGAGGAAGGCCAGTGGGTGGCCGCGACACTTTTCATGGCGGACATGAGCTGGACAGTTCTCTGTGGCACAGTGAGCATAAAGAGCTTCAGAGCTTGGCTTCTATGGGGGCACAGATAGGAAGTGGATGATGGAGGGGAGGCCCAGCAGCTGTGATGCCTCCTTTCTGTTTTTTTTTTGTAGCCATTTTTGTGGTGACATCTTTGGGTGGAGCACCTCTTGGCAGTGCCTACTGGCTCTTGGATGCTTTCAGGCAATGCTAGGCACTTGGTAGCTATTTTCACTTTTGTTCTGAACCTTCAAGCTGCTCTTTTGTTTTCCATGAGTTGTCAGCATTTTTTCTCCGTGGGGACTCAGCTATAAAAATGGGATATAACCGTAGCAAAGGGAAGATGCAAATCCTCAGGCTTTGATGCTCCTGTCAGCCCAGGCTATGTGCCATGAGAAGACAGAATAACCTGGTTCTCTTTTTTGCCCTTCTAACATCTTCAAAATTGTTTTTCCCTTTCTCCTTTTTTTTCTGTTCTCATTTTCTTCCTTCCCCTAGCAGTTCCATGTCTTTGCTAGTCTCTACAGCACTGTGGAGGCAGGGGCCTGGTTGACCCTTATCATATCTCTGAAAAGCTGTGCTCTGTCCCTCTCCCCAGGCTTCTGAAACTTTTGTCGAGAGACTACCTGCAATTCATTGCAGTCACGGGTGCATGCTTGCCTTCAACTTTCCTGGACTATATTCTCTTTCAGGAAGGATTATTCCCTCCCAAGGCTGGGAAGAAGGATCCCTGGTATAGCTCAGCATAGGGGTGGGAGGAACTGATTTATGTTTCTTGCAGTCTCATTTTACACTTCTTTGTGAGTGTAGAGAGCAAAGCTGTGACCTGACTGCTGAACTCTCCCCCTTCTCCCGGAAATAAGTACATTCCCCTACCCTAAGTACATGTAAAGCTCTGCACACTGCAGTGCACAAACTATTCCCTCCTGTATAAATGCTTTCATATTTGGCATGATGCCAACTTTTCTGACTCTCTAGTGTGATTGAATTATTAAATGGAAGGCTCTATCAGCCATTTCTAGTGAAATCGCTGGCTAACAGATAGTTTGTCCTCCTTTGGAAAGAGTGTGGCTATTTGCCTTCCTTTCTCACTGCTTTGCTAGCTCTTTTGCTTGATGGTTTCCTCCAAAGCAGGCAGCATCTCCTCCTGTGGCAGTGTGGAGATCCTGATGTTTTACCTTCGCTACACCACTACATGTACCAGGGGTGCAGTGCTGTGTACGTTGCTGAGAGGTCTGTTCCCAGTGCGCGCTGTGTCACACTTCTCAGCTGAATTTACAGGAGCTGGCTGCTGGCTGTTCCTCCAGTGCAAACCAAACCTGATAATTGATGCAGTAATCCTCTGGATTCCCTCATTAACAGTTGCTAATGGCCGGCATGTTAGTGATGAGCGCTGCGAGCAGGACCAGTTCAATTAAGCCTCTAATATACCCATTGTGAAGTGCAATAATGACAGAGTTCAAAGGCAGGATTATGAAAACTCTTCCAATGGCTTGTGACAGCAGCACATGGGGCATACTACTCACTCTGATTAATTGACTGCAGTGGATTGAAAGACTTTCTTGGAAACCCGGGCAGTGGTTGGCTGATGGGTGAACTCAGCCGCAGCGTGCACTCAGGCACGACTTGAGGAAGAAGAAGGCAGGAGAGCTTGTGATTCCCACAAAAACTCCACATACTTACCCCCATCCTACCTCCAAGCTAGGCTGTAACACAGGGCTGAGCTCTCATTTCCCCACTACCCTGTCCTTTCTCTTTCAACCATGGGCTGCCATTTGTCTAACAGAGCGACTTGTCTCAGCAACCCCACTAGGGACTCTAAAGCACTTCTGTATTTTCAGTCAATCCCTTCTCTTCTTTTCCAAAAGGTTTCATCTCCCCTTGCTGGTGCAGCGAGTCTCTAGTTCTCAGTAATGGCTGGTAGTTCCCTTTGTTACAGCTGGGCAATCATGTATAATGGATAGCTGAGGTGACTCCGTGAATAATTCAAGCCGCACATCATGGTTTCCTTGCACGCTTAATTTGAAATGATTTGGCAGGTAATTTCTATAGATAATTTGTGACCTGTCACTCATCCAGAAAGACTTTGCACTGAGCAAAGCTAAGCAGAAGTGTTTCATTGAAAACATCTTCATCTTGAAGGTCTGTGGGGTTTGTTTCTCTTTGTTTTGCTGTTCCTTGGATAAAGGATGAATTAATTTTGTGATTTTTTAGAGGATCCTGGAAAAGAAAGCTACAATATGAAGAAGTTACCATTTCAAAAAATGTTGGAATTGCATTTTAAAATACTTTCCTTTAAGATCTTGGTTTTTCACATTGTTTTATGATATGAATAGTAATAATGCATTAACATTACTGACATCTTAGCAAATCTAAAAGCTAAAAAAACTCACAAAACTGGAAGATTAAGTCAAATGAAATATCAAAATTAAAAATATAATTCTGAAATGTTGAAATAATTGAAACATTTTCAAGCTCTAGTTCTTGAGAAACACTGACATATTCATTTTAATTTCCAATTGTAATTAATTTCTTCAGTGTTTGAGCTGATTAAACTGGACAGGTAGGCCACATAATAAGCATTTGTTCTCTGGTTGGATATATGTAATTCCTGGAATCAAGTATCTTATGCAAATCTTGACCACAGAAAGTCTGAAATCTAGGATTGATTCTACTCCTTCATTGCTGCTTCTGCAAACACACGCACAAGTGAACTCATTTCCTAGGAATCTGGTGAAAATGGCCATAGATGGGCTACTAACATGTAAAATGGTTTTATAATTGAAATGAATGTTTCCAGATGATTATTTTTGCCTTTTTTTCAATACTTCCTATGGTTCTACAACCTCCTGATTCACCTTCAGATTTCACAACACTCTGCAAATGCACGTCACACAAACAGAGAATCTGAGCTCAGTGAAGAGAGTGGGAGTGCATAGTCACAGGAGGAATGGCTGGAGTGCTAAGGGAAGTCCTCTCTGGGTTGGAAAAACTCAGTCTGATGGGTCCACCTCAGACATATGGTTGGGATGCTGCGTAAGTCAGCCCAGAATGGTTCAATGTGTCAGAGAGGAGGAGGCAAAGCATGGGGGGTATCTCTTTCCTAAATTATACCCTTGGAGTGCATGTCAGCAGGGACAACGCCAAATGACTCTGAGTGGTAACCTTGCCTCTGGGTGCCTGTCACCACCTCCAGTTTCTGTCTTGTCTTTTTTTTCTCTTTCCTTTCCCCTCACTTTCTGTATCTTTTTGTTCTGTTAATTCCTGCTTATGAAGAATACCACAGCATTCATATGTAAATTGCACAGAGCACTGCAAGGAGGAGTATGTTTGAAGAAGAAATCTATGCCATCCTCCTCCGTTTCATATTCCACTCAGAGTTCAGCTTCTCTACCCACTCTGATAAAGGAGACATTATGTGTGAGCAAGATGGGAAGATCCTGCATGGGGATTCCTTCTGCAGCCCCTCTGGCTGATTGATCCCTGTTATCACAGCTGTCAAGCACGGCTGTAAGTGTTCATTGCGCCTATAGCACACTGTGTGGTCTGTACTGCTCATCCCATGTGGCACTGGGGTCACCACAGGTATGAATCTGCTATAGCCTCAAGGCTGCCACAGTCTTTTGATAAACGTAATAATTGTCATAGAGCTTGTTTGTATAGGTCTAAATCAGATAGAGGAGTCACATACAGGTACTCCCACATAGTGATTTTTTTGGAGGGGGGCAGCAAAAGGATTTTCAGAAGAACTCTCCCTCAGGGGACAGGAAACAGTGCTTCTGCTTGTGTAGGCAGTGTGCTGGCTACACTTTTATTCACTCCTGAGATGGGTTACTGCGGGTTGAGAACTACTGTTTTTCTCCTCCCTGACATCTTTTAGCTGAATAATAAGATCCAAAATCAAAGATTTCTGTCCTGCAAGCCAATGGAGCACATCTATCTAGTCCAAGCTAGGACTCCATTCTTGAAAAAAGGGAATGGAGATCTATCTGGTGAGGTTTCCTATTCTAGTAGTGTTAATGCATTTATACTCACCACATTCCTTATCCAAGTTTAACTTACTCAGCCCTGACAACCCAGCTGTCTGGGACCTGAGCTATATTTTCTCCCAAGCTGCATGATGTCTCCCCTCTGCTTTGCCTCCCCCTTGCTTCCTGCTGAGGAGCAGACTCTGAATCCTGCATCTGGAAGGGATGGGGAGGCTTCACATCAGTTAATCACCCTTTAGGTCAATGCTGCTACAAGGCTGATGTGTCTGTGCTGAAACATCAACCGAGCTGGTTGGGACACTCACCTTGGGTGAGTGTCAGGGTAAGTCTGTGCAATACTTGAGTTTCATCTGATCGATTTGACAGAAATATGCGGCTCCATGGCATACTATTAAGCAAGGTTGCAATAGCAAGAGATGTGGGGTCTCCTTGCCCAAGATATTCTTTGTATTGTATTGATCACCGTCATCTGCAGACACTGCTTCACCATTTCTGACATTAGTTCATAGCACAGTCCCATCTTGACAGTGCTCAGAGATCCCAGGAGGACATGGGAAGAGGTTAGAGGGTAAAGGGGGCAAACAGCAGCAGAAGTGTTCTAGAAAACAATACAAGCACTTGGCTTGGTGGCATAAGTGCTTTACTTGGGAAGAGGAATGGCCAGCAATAAAACATTACAGGCAGTGCACAGTGAAGGGTGTATCCTTGAATTTGAGCATTAATTTTCCAGGGAAAGAAATAAAGTCCTGCTCTTCCAGCCTGCCTGTGGACCCAACTATGGTCTATGTGTGGTTGCTGTTTTTCACAGTTTTAGTCTCCTGAAGGAGTCTATTTGGGAGAGAGAGGCACTCAAATGATTGAAAAACCTCCACCAGTACCATTCAATGAGCCATGTGGCCAATGCTATGACACCAGTTGCCCATATCTCATCATCACTGTATGTACTCCTGGGAAAATGGTATTCTTTTTCTTCATATTACAATGTACATTCAGAAGAAAACAGCTATGCTTGAGTGGTAGATTCATCTGCCAGTTTCACAGTAACTAAGATATAGCCTACCCAGGATTCTACCTGTTGGATTTGACTGCACTCATCCTCACTCCTGGTAATAATGTTTTCATTAATGCCTTGGTGCAGGGGGTCATATCTACACAGAGCTTTGCTACTGACCAAGAACTAAACCACAACAAACTACAGGGGCCAAGAATCACAGAGATGGATGGTTGGATGTGATAGGTAAGAGAAGCTTGAGGGTGGTTTCTGGCCTTATGGAAGAGGGTTACAAACAGTTGAAGGGCTGGATGTAAAAAATGCAGTGCTGGCTTTCAGCCACTGACGTGCTGGGAGCTGCTCACATGGATGGATGGCCAGGAAAAGCTCCCAGGGTCTTGTCTGTTGTCACCTGCTCAGTCGTGCTGGCACATTAGGAGGTCTGATCCTGATTGTTGACAGGATATTTGTCAATCTTGACAAAGATTGTTGATCTTTGGCCTTTGTCATCTCCAACTGCTGTGTACAAATATATCTCGTAGTGGGGCCTGGTTCAAAGTGCCCTCAAGTCAAAGGAGACTTTCCTGTTGCCTTCAGCAGGCTTAGAGGTGCATTGCTGGAAAGGTAGCAACACCAGCCCCTGGACCATCTGTCCTGAGCTGAGGTGGCTAGTCCAGTCTCCTTACCCACACAGAGAGGGCTCAGGGCACCACTGTCTCATTGTGAGCCTGGCATGGGCTCAGGGGATCTCCTGGCTTAGTGGGGCATGAAGCCTTTGCTCTGGGATTTTGGACCAATGCAAAGGGGATGATGAAAACAGAGGTTAAAATGGTGGAGGAGCAAGAGCAAGGGATTTCACCCTGCCATGGGACCACAAAAAGCACATGAGTGGGTGGAGAGGTTACACAATATTGAAAAGACCTTTTCCCTGCAGTGAAACTGAGATGGGCGAATAAGAAGCAGTGATTTTAAGAAGGATATTTCCAAGCAACAGGGCTGAGAGCTGCAGGTATGGCTGGATGTAGGGACAGGGCAGCACTGAAGATGCCCCTGTTCCTTAGTTATGCTGAGAGCAAGCCACAGGAGCAGACTTGCAGCCAAATGTGATCCTTAGCACTGTCAAGTATATGAAATGCCCATCCATTAGGAAAGAAGCAGCAGCTTTATGCTTTTGGCATCAGTTACTGATTTACAGCAATTTATATCAAAAGCTACAACCTGTATTTACATAGTATTTCTCGCAGGACTGTCACGGATCTGTACAGGGGAGAAAAAATGGTCCAAGCTAAAATCACAAGCACTGCAATCAGGGGAAGACAGCTTCTTCCTCAGACTCTGCCAAAGCCTCCCTATCTCCATTTAGAAAGGCTGCTTTAAGCTTAGCCCTTCATGCCTGAGTTTCCTCAGCTCTGAAATGGGGACAATAATGCTTTTCGTCTTCACATGGAGGGGTGGGTGATGTGAAACTTAATGAGATGAGCTCCAAAAAAACACTGCTATAAGATCCTGTAATAGAAAATGCTGGGTAACTGCATGGCTCTCAGCAATAGTATCCCCGGAGTGAAAAGAGCACACTAAAATCTTTAGTAATCCTGGCTTTCTCGGGGCCTGTCTCCAATGATGAGACAGGCTGTCTCAGACTGGATTAGATGGAAGTACCCAGGCCAGGTGGTGCACCTTCAGCATAAATAAATGCTGTTTGCATGTCCTATTTTTCAAGCAAGTAAAAGAGGAATGCACAAGCCAAACAACAATTATCAGGCTTCTAGGGACCCTTCATTGATCTGATTTCTGCCCAGAATTTAATGCTTTCTTAACAACTCCTTTCTGCCTGCTGGGTACCAATTCACCAGCTGTCAGTCTCCAAGGACTAATGAGGTGGTGCCATCTCCAAACCCCTCTGCTGCTTCATGTGGTCCCCTCCACAGACAGACCAAGTCTCTTTTCAAGGAGTGGAAGAATGGGAATGAGCCCAGGTGACTCACAGGAGCTAAAGGTCGCTGTTACCTGATCAAATAGTAAGTGGAAAGTGGAAGGGGAGAGCTCAGTCTATAGCTCATCTATATGACTTCCTGCTTGGATTTTTCCATCAAAATCCATCTCTATTTTACCGTGCTTTTTGATTGGAATCTACTTCATTTTTCAATGGATTAGGATTCTAATGCTGTTTTTTCAATTTTTTTCTTGCTCTCTCTTTTTTTTTTCTTTTAACTTCAGAAAGCCAGGACTAGTCTAGCAGTCCTTAAAAAAATAAAAAAAAGAAAAAGAAAANAAAAAAAAAAGGAAGAAGCTTCACTGAATAAAATAGCCCAGGAACATAAAACATGATCTAGTGAAGCGGAACCAGGAGGACATTATCTGTTGCCCAAGCTGATGACAGCTGGACTCTCCCCCTATAAGCAGAGAAAATGAGTGTTTCCTTTACTGTGCCAGGCCCATAAAGGAATTTCTCTTCTAATTTCAGGATAACAGACAAAAAGAGTGGTCAGGGAGAGCCAATGTGCCCAGCACAGCATAGGCCCCTTTATCTTTTGATCCAGATTCTGCCAGCCCAGAATGAATTACATACTTGAATTAGGCCTCTTAATTATTCCCTTTGTGCATTTCTGGAAGAAGTAACCCAAGCTGAAGCTGCTTGGTTGTTTTCCAGTTTGTACCAGCACTGACAGTGGATCAACAGATTCTCCAGCTGACAAAGGAAGGGGCACTGGCTGCAGTGAGAAAGAGGATACACCACAATGGGCTGTGGTGAAGATACAAGAGCGTTATGTGAGACTGCATTGCCATGATACTAGAGAACATTATTCTGGATTGGGCCCCTGTCTCTGGGCACAGGACTACACATCTCAGAGCACCATATTGGCTATGCATCACCAGAGATGCTAAACAAATGAAGGGCCTTTGGTCCATACGTCTTAAAGATGGCCACAAGCACGAAAATATTGATTTGTGGTGGAGAATGTAATTTTAAAATTAATTGAAGAAAGATACCATTCTGCCTGAAGCTGTTCCATTTGCATAACAATGAGGAGATCACCTTAACAAAGAACAGAGAGACCCTTATACATAGTGAACTGTGAAAAAAAACAAATTAGCTGTGGGTGGGAGAACTGAACAGTTACCGACAGTACAAAATTAGCTAGTCTGGATCATAGCTGTTATAGAAACAGCAGAGAGAAATGAAAACAGACCTTTTAAGAAAATACAGATTTTTCTCAGGAAAATACATACACAATTTCCACCTCAGAACATTTCATTTGATTGATAAATGTCCTAATAAAACAGGCAATGGTATCTGCCATTAGCAAACTCTCCAAGTCTTGATATAGCTCTAATGTGCACAGACTAATTTGCAGAACACTTTAGCATCACCTGGCAAAGATGTTCCCATTTCCAGTCTCTTCCATAAGTCTATTTATACATATTGAAATGTTTGTATCCATGTAAGATGTCTCTTTGAAAGAATCATCTCTGGCATGTTTCCTACATAGCTTATAATCAGTTATAGGCATCTCAGCTGGCAAATCTTACTATAAGATGTTGCACTGACACATTCCTCCAAACAATAGCTTTACTTTAGCTATTCCTGGCTGACAGCAACATGCAAGGGCAGATACAGTTGTGACCTCTATGAAGTGGCAGTGAAAACTGGAAAGAGCTCTCTCCATCTGTACTCTCTGCAGGTCTCAGTGGGCTGAAACTCTCCATCCTCTAGCACATCCACATCTGGCATAATTTAGGAGCTTTTTTAACCAAGTCTGCATGTTTCAACACTCCTTGGCATATTTTCCTTGAAAAAAAAAAAAAAAAAGTTTGAACACGTGTTCAGCATGAGTACCTGATGCAATTGTCTCATGTGGGGTCTTATGGGAGGTCTGAGGCAGGCTGAGCCGAGGCCATGGGGATGGGGCCTTTCCTCAGGGCTGATTCTGGATCTATCTGGGAGGTACATTATTAAAGCAGATCAAGGGCAGAGCTAGTAGCAGAGCTGAGGAACCTGCTGCCTTGAGGTCTGTGCTCTGATTTTTTCTCCAGCCTCCTCCTCTACAACACGCACGCAGCCTCTCATTTCATATCTAAACTGTGACAAAACTATTCCTGGTTCCTGAACAGGCAAATTTCATAGAGATGGGGGAAGAAAAAACACCCTTATATTATTTCATGGTAAATGTTTGCTCAGCTCTTCTTCTGAGTATGACTAAGAATATTTCATACCCAGATAATCCATCACACTTAATGCTGTTAACTTTTCAATACCAACTGTACAACCCACAGAATATACAAAAAAAAACCCTTCTGGGATTCTTTATCATCATAGCAACAACTACAGAAGATATTTGTCCTCCTGGTGAATGGCATTTAAACCATGCCATCACCTAAAGTCCTTGCAATCCTTTTCAGGCTCTGAAAGACAAACTGATTTACAGGTGAGAAAAATTTTCATTGTTTCTCTATCTGGTTCTGCTTGGGAATAGAAAGAAGGGGAGTGGTGTGGGGGGTATTAATCATTGCAGAGAGGTAGCCTGAGAGAGGAAGGTATAAAGGCAAGTTGTACATCAGTATGTACTTCTTCAACTCATGTTTTTCTGAAATTTGCCTCTCCTGGAATTTGTTCCTTGCTGTAGACTTCCTCCAGAGCAGCACACCCAATGTGGGGACAGCTGCCGGTGGGGCTGGTTGGTGCTGGGAGGCTGCTCTGAGTACTAGGCTATGCAGGTGGCTCAGCCACTGCTGATAATTTCATCCAGGGGTGACAGCAGTCCTGTGCTGAGCACCTGACACAGGGCAGAGGTGTCAGGGAGAGCCAGAGCATAAGTAGAAAATGATCTTGCCGCACCATCCACCAACAGCTCGGAGCTTAGGACCCCATGAGAGCAGGAGGCTACTGCTAGGCAAGCTGTGCCAGCTGCTGATGGTTTGGTTGAGGAAGATGAGGCTTGTGGCTACCTGCTCTTTCTCCCAAGCCTTGCTCCACTGCTACCCTCCAATCCACAACTGTAAATATGTGCATGCTCCTTGTGTACTCGCTCCTGGGTCAGAGAAACCACTCTCTGATTACAGGGATTATTTGGCTAAACGAGGCTGTTTTAATGGAGCCAAGTTTGGAGGAAAGCACGACGCTGGTGTGCTGGCAGGGCTGGGGGTGGCGATATCTTAGTCTCTCTGAGCTGCACCCAAAAGAGCATTTCTGAGCAGCAGGTACCTGCTGGTAGCTGTGATTCCTCTGTATTCCTGGGCAACACAGATTTATCTGGTGAGGCTGGGTATAGCTGCACCCAGGCCTTGCTGCGAGGGGAAAGACTTTTGAGAGGAACTACGGGAGCGCACAGGTGAGTATGGGAACACTGTGTCCTGGCTATGACACTAATAAAAGCTGTGCTTAACTAGTTTAAAGGTCTGAAGAGGGAGAATGTTAAACTGAAAATAATTCCATTATTTTCTTACATGCAAATAATCTTGAGCTCTTTAGCTTATGTATGGCTCTCCCCTGCCAACTGTAGTGATTCATCCAGCAGATCCTCTATGTATGAAACCCAGACACTTCTTGCCAAAGCCTGCTGAGAATTTACTATGCATCTGAATGCCAATCCTGAATCTGCATTCTTACCTCATGAAGGGAATTTTGGTAGAAAGGTCTTTCCCAATGTCTGACTTCTGGATTGACCTTAAATAGACAAAAATAAATATTTAACTTTATAGACAATCTGGGAAAGATTCTCTGCTTTCCTGTGAGAGAAAGCAGGAGCCCAACTCCTGTCTTGCTGAAGTTTCTACTACCACGGGGCACCTTTACCAGTCCTGTTCTGAATGGCGCCCAGCAAGACAACCCTTACAGCTGAGGCAGGAATGAGTACATGAGTGTGAGATCTAACTTTACAGTCCTCTTTCAAGCACTTCCTTACTGCTGTAAGGTCACTCTGACATCTACAGGAGGCTCACAGAGGCTTCAAATGCTGCTCTCCCTTAACAGAGATTATCTTAATTAGACCTGAATCTTCCTCAGGAAGGACTTGCATCAATCCAACTCTTATCTTTACAGGATGTTGTGCTCCCTTGTTTAAATATGTCTTGCAACTCTATCATGCAACTGTGATGCCTATGGGTAGAGTTTAGCTGTGGGTCCCAGGCTGCTTCTTTCCCTGAGATGCCTCTTCAGACCTGTCTTGCCATCAAGTGCTCTGTTGAAGAGAGCTGAATTACTCTGGATATTGAGCCTATTTGGGCTCTGGTTAAGTCTTGAAAAGAAGTAAGCTGCAGTTGGGTCCTGGGCAGGAGATCAGCACAAGGAAGGGGATGCAGAGAGCAACTACTTTAACTGTAATCTGAATGCATGTGGATTCTTTTATATTTCAGGAAACAATGCTAACTTGAAATAAACATACAAGTTCTTCTACTTTAGTATAGAGTTAACTCTTTAGACACAGAGTTGATCTAGGCATTCATGTTGCGCTTTGCATGTTTATTGAAAGCAATAGGGGCTCCAGGACTTGCAAACTGTCAAAATTGTTACATGGAAAGTATTATGTAAATTGACTGAATTATGTCCTATGCCATCCAGATGAATGTTATTTTAGGGGACAGAAGTTTAAACTGTTGCAAATTTAAAATGTTCTTACAGGGCTTACAATGAAGGATGTACTTAGATAGACCTTTCTACAAAAGGTGTGTTAAGGTCTGGCTCCTTACCTCTGTAACAGCAAAGACCTAGATACAGGCATTTTCAGTTTCCTGTTGTGTTAAACACTTATCCTGTGTCTTATCCTGCATAAAAGCTGACCTTTCGCACTCTCTTACTTCCTCAGAGCAAGTACAAAAGCTACTGGCTTGCTAGCTCAGGTGCCTGCTGCAGGGGAGGGAGAAAGAGTCAGGGAACAGGAACCAGAACAGCTGATACAAATTACCTCCGAAATTGGAGTAAATGTTCACATAAATATCACCTATTAAAAGATCAACTAATAACTTCCTGCTGTAACCCAAATAGCTTAACTAAAAAAAAAAAAAAAAAAAAAAAAAAGCTGGGAATCTTCAGGTCTAGCTTTTTGTGAGCTTAGCAATTTGAGGTTTGTCAGTGCTTGACACAATTGATGGTGCTCTGGGTAATATTTCTTAGAAAAACCTGCTGGATTCCTTTGAAAATATGAACCTTTAAGAGTTGAGAATAGAAAGAATCATTAAGGGGTGCATTAAGAGGAGCGTCTCCAGCAGGTCGAGGGAGGTGATTCTACCCCTCTACTCAGCCCTGGTGAGGCCACATCTGGAGTACTGTGTCCAGTTCTGGGCCCCCCAGTACAAGAGGGATGTGGAGCTGCTGGAGAGAGTCCAGCGCAGGGCCACGAGGATGGTCAGGGGCCTGGAACATCTGCCCTATGAGGAAAGGCTGAGGGAGCTGGGCCTGTTCAGCCTGGAGAAGAGAAGGCTGAGAGGGGATCTAATTAGTGTCTATAAGTACCTCAAGGGAGGCAGTGAGGAGGATGGGGCCGGCCTCTTTTCAGTAGTGGCCAGTGGCAGAACAAGAGGAAATGGCCACAAACTGAAACACCAAAAGTTCCACAGGAACTTAAGGAAAAATTTTTTGACAGTGAGGGTGACAGAGCACTGGCACAGGCTGCCCAGAGAGGTTGTGGAGTCTCCTTCTCTGGAGATCTTCAAGACCCGCTTGGATGCAGCCCTGTGCCACGTGCTCTAGGTGGCCCTGCGTGTGCAGGGGGGTTAAAACCTGCTGGATTCCTTTGAAAATTCCAACCTTAGGCATTCTATGATTCTATGATTCTATGAATCACTGTTGAGACATGTGACTTCTTCCCCTTGACAAATCGAAGATGAGAACCATAGTTGACAGCTCTCAGAGACCGTGGGATACCAGGAAGGCAAGGTACTTTGTTGATTCTTCACCTGCTGTTTTGGTATATGATTAATGAAAAATGCAGTAAGACCTCTAATACAATGAAACCTGAAAGAGCAGTATATCAACACTATATATATTACTATTGTTTCCGAGTTGAATGTTGCATGCTTGGTGGGAAAGGTTCTCAAATAAGTATGGCTTGACTGCATTGTAAAGGGTGGAGTTCATACTCATTGAGAAAATTGTGATCACTTTTCAAAGTCATGTGTGTAATCACTGTGAAAGCTACAATTTTTTTAATTACAAATATGGGGTGTTTTAAGGTTTATGGAAACTTCCTGTCACATATTTCTTGATTTTCCAATTAATTTCTGATGCTACCAGCTATGAGCCTGGAAGGTCTCCAACTCCTTGGGATAGATAAGGATTTAATTCGTAAAATGTTTGAAATTTTAGCTATGGAAAAGAACTTACATAAGATGGCATAACTGGTAAAACAGAGCTTTGTAATTACTAGATTTTTACAGCTAATAATAGTAAGACGAAGCCCTGAATTTGAGGCTGTACAGTCTAAAAGTCACTTGTGTCCAGCTGGTTGACAGGATTAAGTCTCTTTGTGCAGCTCTTGATTGTAGCTATAATTGAAGCTCTTAAACTATTGGTCATCTGCTTTCTGACTCACAACAGCTGCTGCTATGGCTAATAATGAATGCAGAGCACCTTCAATAGACAGGCAATAGCAAATCAGGCTTTCCTGGTCAAACTCTCAGAGCTCTTGCAAATTTGTACAATAAGTAATAGGACCTACCAAGAAGATGGTAAAGGGAAGTGATGTGTTGATGCTGATTGTGCCATAATGAAAAGTAGTAAGCCAGTCTAAGCATGTAAAAGGTGCACAGTTTGAAGGGAGAGAACAGATGAGAGAAGATTTTATATCAATCTATGTCACTTATCAGATAGATAAATAAGTTCATTTTGTGTCTGTCTGTATCAAACTTGGCATAGATCCTAGCTGTGGTGGGCTGGTGGCCTTCAACTGCTGATAGAGGAGAGCTTGTTGTTGGGGTTAGACAGGCACCCACATAACCTAATTTAAAAATAGTAAGGATCTTTCTGCATGGGTGGCAATTGCACCTGCATGTTGCAGTGCAGATGTGTCTATAATCACGAAAGGGTTAGAGGGAGACACATGTTTTTCTCCTGCAGAGTAGGAGGATGAGATGAATGCTGTTGAAATACAATTCTAGTGATCTGTGTGGGTGAATTGCTGACAGTGTTTATTGTAAGACGTTCCACCTGGGGGAGGACCAGGACAGCAGAGACTCTTCTGTCTCCCTCTAAGCTGTGCATAAGAGAAACACTGCCAGCAGGTGAATGCTTCTGTACTTCTGGCTTCCTACCTTGTTTGTCCTTGCATGCCTCAGATGTATACAGCAGTACGAGCTTCTGGCAATACTTGTTTTGATGGTTTGAGTATGCTACCATTTAGACAGAGAAATGAGGAAAACAGAGCTTGTAAAAACTGTCAGTATGGAGAGAAGTGATCAAGTTAAATCTGCTTAATTAAACTGTTAATTATAGTGCTTCTCAGCAATGTTTCTTCCTTGTCTCGTTGGAGTTGGGATGCTCTTGTAAAAGCCATTGCTTCCTGATTTCTCTGCTGCTGAGGCTTGATTCCCTTGCCTTACAAACTGATCTGTCAAAATAAAGGGTGCATAAACCCTTGAAGTTCAGGTATTTGTTCTGTGTACCTAGGATCTCTGTGGAAAATATTGATCAATGCAGGGGGCACTCTATAAAGACTCAGAATTAGTTCATAACTTGTCTGTTTCACTCAGAAAGGCTACAGCCTTGCTGCTATTGTATATTCTTTAGAAAATTATTGATATATTGCCTAAAAGGGTAGACAGGCACTTTTTGCCAAAAGATAGGGAAATGCCTTGAATTTGCTTACAGTCTGGGAATAAATCTTAACACAAGATGGGTTGAAGTCAAAAGAAGTATTTGGTACTAAGCCACATGGAAAGACCACTTGGTCGTTTAGGGAGGCAAAAGGAACCTGAAGAAATGTGCATTCATAGCTTCTTACCCATGGATCTGAACCAAGGGTTTCATTTTTCATTTATCCAGTTGCCACATTTTTTAAAAATGCTTATTTAACTACATAGAGAAAATCTTTGATATAAAATCCCATTCTTCTGATCTTCCTCAGCATTCATTTGGGTTCATATCTCTTCCATTTCCCACCATCAACATAGCAATTATTGACACACAATTTGTATAGGAGCTGCATTGATGCAGACAGACTATGGTCTGATCTCCTCTGTGTGGGAATGGTGCTTTTCCTTGCCAAGACCATCCTCTGCCTTCACAAAAAATACAGTTAGATGGTAACATCCCTAGTAACTGATTATACTGTAAGTGTGTTTCCCACTGTGAGCTAAAACTCTCATCTTATAGAGCTCCCCAGGAGGCATTCTATATTCCTTGTGAACTGAGAGCCATATTTCAGGTGAATTACAAATAGAAGTAATGCAGGTGGTTCTGGTCTTGTTTGACACCAGACCCATAAAATCAGCTAAACAAGATGAGCTAAGACCTAAATGCACCTAATCTGTGAAAAAAAAAAAAAGAAAAAAAAAAAGGAGAAGGAAAAAAAAAGTGCTTTCTATTCAGCACTGTCTGCAAAACACACCTTGATGCTCTGCATTTGTGCCATAATGACTGGATGAAGTATGGCTTTCCATGCAATGGTTACCACTCGTCTCAGCCTTCCTGACATGAAATGGGCAAGTGGATGACTGTTTGCATGCAGGGGCTCTCCCATTCTCCAAAGCTTCTATCCTAGTCTTTTGAAGAAACATGACTCCAGTGACTAGTTTTGCTGGAGTTCTTCCTGGGATGGCCATGCAGCTGCTTCATTTGAGATGCCTAAATTGGGTTAATTTCAAGCTACCACTCTAGGATGGCTTGACTGTCCTACAGCCAATCTTCCAATCCTATGATAGTGTCTTGGTTATCTTAGAGTGGCACTTGAAGTGTTAGCAGGGGATATCTCATGCCATCCCAGAGATGAGGACAAAGTCCACACTTCTGCCCAGTGAAGAGAATTTGGACTTGTCAGCTGGAGAGAAGTAATTATTTGCCAATACTTTCCCCTTCAGATCCTCTCCAATGCAGGAAAAAAAATAATTTACTTTCCCTCTCTGTAGTGATGTTTCTGCCACGGGTAGCATAAAAGGGAAATAACAGGGTATATGGAGCCAAGAGGCAACAGAGTGTTGGTGCTGTGCCAGACAAACCAACCCAGTGCAATATATGAGGGAAGGGCTGGAGCCAAGAGCTCTCATTCACAGCAGCTGTGATGCACCACATCTCCAAAGACTTGCACAAAGCCTCCCATTCCCGGATCAGACCCCTCCTGTGAACAAAGCAAAACTCACAAGGCTCTCAGTATTTCCTGTGCATATCTCTCTCAGTGAGTAACTGTTGCTGTGAATGTTAAGTCTTGGAGCTAGCTGAATGTAGGGGAAAAAACAAGGTCATGGCCCTTTTATTCCCCCTCCCTCAGCCCTTCTAGTTGAGTGAAGTAGTGGAACTAGATGCTAATAAATCAGCAATCAGCTATGCCCTTCTGAATAATCTTCTGTTCTCTTCAATTATCTCTTCCATCTAATATTGGTGATTTCATATAATTAATGCTAGAGATGGAAAAGCTCTGAATTCATGGCCTATAGGAATGCAGGCTCTTGCTATACAAGTTTCCCCTGCATCTGAAATCTCTGCCTTAAGTAATTGTTGCCCTGATTTTAGGATTACTGACGGAATAAGATAAAACAAACTGTGTTGCCTAATATATGGCAGAGGATTCTAGGGACATAAGATCTCTGCTTTTGCATTTCTGAACTAATAATGTCTTACTCAGGCAAACTGTGTGTTCATCCAAAGTGGCTAGAAATCTCACTGGGAAGGACACTGCCTGTCACTCTTGTTTAATGGAGATGGAGCATTTAGACACACTCAGGCTTACATAATTTTCCTGACTAAGTGACTTCCTCTTTGATAATGTATAAATCAGATGTACCTTAAACTACCACTCTGTTTTCCTAAAAGCCTGGGCAAAGTTGTGCAAGATGGGAATAATGATTCCTTGATAAATGAAGGAACTTAATTTCCAAAGCAGGGGGAAAATGATGCAGGCAATATTCTCATGAAAGGCTCAAAGGAAGTCTGCTTTGCTGAGGCTTAACTGATGTCCCTGCTATTGATTTTGGATATAGAATGGCCTTCAGGTAGAGGAAGAACGCTTTTGGAGGGGAGGAGATGCATGTGCAGGGACTGGGAAGCAGCCATACTTGCTGAACCATGCCTCGGAGGCAGTTCTTTGGCCCCTTCAGTGAATTTCTGCTGGTTTCTGTCAAAGCTCTCATTCCTCTATAGGGATAGATTGGAAATCTGTTGGTGTATGGGTTCAGGGGAACGTTAACTGAGTTGATGAACATCTGGCAAAATGATACATGAGTGGAGATGCTACCATTTTCTACCCAGTGTCTCTGCACAAATGGTCGTACTTTATCCAAAGGGAATTGTGTTCAAGAGCCAGTAATGAGTTCATAGATCTCATGAATCCATCTGTACAACATGTTACCAGAAGTAATAAAAAGACTGAAAATTGAAACCATGCTGCTGCATGACTTCTCTGAGAAAATGGCACTTCTCACCAGCTTCATGAAGTTGTCTCCAGCATGGAACAAGTGGTTTTGGCAAAAATGGTGGCTTTTTTTTCTCTCTTCTGTCTCCTCTATTTTGCCTGTAATATTAACTCCCAGTGAGACAGGTAAAGTGATCTTCTGACTTGAGATTTCTCTGCCTTAATTTGGAAGGCTCATTGTGTCTGTTTTCGACCTGCTCGGATGTAAACTGTTTGTTTATCTCTTCATAGATGAGATAGAAAAAACAAGGCTTTATGGATGTGAAATCAGTTCTTTATAACTCCTTGGGTAGAAGGTATAATCGTCTCTTAAGGGTAAGGAAAGGCACACAGACAGAGTTTCAATGACTGACTGGGGGCCTAATTATGGGTCAGGAGTAGGCTTGAGATTAAAAATAAGGTTTGAATTCAGCCCCTTAATGAATGCTCCTAGATCTCACTGCCTCATTTTATGCAGATGTACAAGCAGCATATGTTTTACACAACAGACTCATCATGTTGACTCATCGTAGGGAATAGAAAAGGGAGTGTTCATGTATTACCCACTATCTGCCTTCTGTAATGAGTTTCTCTGTCTCTATACCTTACTTGCCTTCCTTGCTATGATCTCGGAGTGTGCGGGTGTTCATGAAGCATAGGCTACCTTGCCAGATGGGAGTCTGCCCTATCACACTTCAAAGGAAGAGGGAGAGGTGGACGGACAGGGAGGAGATTTTGAAAGGATAGAGCAAGTTGTGGAATCTGCCCTCTTGCCCTAGCAATGGTGCAGATGGGAAGTGCCATCTGCCAGCGTCTGGACTTCATGTTCTGGGAGGAGTAGGAAACCTACAAATTAGTTTCTCTTTTCTCTATTTTAACTTTTATTTATTTGTTCTTTCCTCTCTTCCCCTTCATCCTTCCCTACCATCAGCTGCAAAGCTAATGGCATCATGTCCAAATCTGTTAATGCATTTGCTGTGCAGGTTAGCTTATCAGAAATATTAGCTAAGACAGTCTAGGAACACCTGGGGAACATCTGTCTGCCATCATACAAAAGATTGAGGGTTCCAAGGAGAGTTAATAAAGCTAATTAGTTGTTAAATAGTATTAGGTATTGAATAATACCACCTTGGAATTCCTCCAGAGTCTCCAAAGCTGTTGCATGAACTTTTTTTCTGCATGGACCATGACAATGAGAGATCCGGGCGCTCGCTCGCACATCTCAAATATTCATTGTTGATGGCATTACTATAAAATTCTAGCTCTGTTATTGCACCTTCTTCTTTTAAAGCACTCCGGTGATGAAGATAATGAATAACTTTCTCCATCCCATGGGCATATGGAAATTGGTAGTGGGTTTAGTCCCAGTAAAGGACTATATGTGTGTATATATGTAGTAGCCATTTTAAACATCAGTGACAGCACTCTTGTTTTTCTGGGTAGCAGATGCTAACTGTGCCAGTATCAAATATCCTTTCCTCCCTTCTTCCTTGGGAAAGTAAACTATACTTATCTAGGCTATAAGTGGAGGATATATTAAGGAGGAAACCAAAGATGAAGGTGTTCTTATCAAATCAGTGGATTTCTGAAAAGTTGAGTAATGTATTGAAAACTCTTAAAGGATGTGTGGAAGGCCAGTAATACGAATCCATTCAATCCATCCATCAACCACTTGCATTAATTCAACCTCCTGACTTTTTAGAAAATCTCCCAGAACAAGAGAGGTTAAAATGACTTGCAGGAGTTATTTTCCCTGTGGAGAGTCAGACATGGTAACTGGGAATCTGCCCTCCAAAAAACTGTGTTGTTGACCAGGCTTTTATTGTTTTCTAATCTACATGAACCATGCCCCATACAGGGAAGAGTAGAATGTAAGTGGTATGAAAAGCAAGCATTGAGAGAGCAATGGTGAAGCATCGTTGAGGGAGCAGAACCTGTCCTGTGCTCCTGAACACTGAATCCTACTACCATATGCTGTTTTTAAATAACTGGATGAGCTAAGACTGGGCTTATTATTTATTATTTCCATTCAGAAGTATTTAACTACAAACCAAGACCGTTGGTTCTTGTGGTGGTTAGGAGGAAACAAATCTGCAGGGGAAATTGATTTTCCACATCTACAGCAGGCTGGGATCTCCTTACGAGGTCCTCCTATCCGTTCTAGATAGTTCTGTCCTAGGATTATTGTTCAGTTCCTCCTGCTGTTTCCTCTTTGTGGTCCCAAGCATCTTGTCTTAGTCCAAAAATCTGAGCAGAGGTGTTGAACAGCCTTGCTGTCTCCTGGATAGAGAACGAAATGCTCCTTTCCCAGCTTTGGCTCCCTACCAAGCCTGGGAGTGGAGGGACGCTCAGCAGGCTCAGCCCCATACCCGGCTCCCCTGGCAACTGAGCACCAGGAAGCAGTGCTGTCTCCTGGAGTGCTGTTGCTAGGGGACCCTGTGGGTTGCGTAGATACTGTTATGAGTTGTCTGATGATCCCACTTGTTCTCTTTGGATATCCAGTTCCAGATACGGCTTTCTTTCCCCCTGTCATAGGATGTGTGTGTTGCTGTCTGTCAAAAATTTCCAAAAGCACTCCCTTGCCTGGAAGTGTCTTAAAAGATGGAATAAAGGCAAATGGGGGGATGCTTTGGATCTGAGAAGGGAGAACTGCAAGATCCCCAGACTGCCTGTCCAGATGACTCCAGTAAGTAGGAGATTCTTCTTAACTGGGAAGACTCCACTGAGAAGAGGTCCCTGGGGTTCCTGCTGTTAGGATAAAAAATGCTGCTCTTGGATCTAGATAAGGTTGAAAGCTTGCTGTGAGCATCATTTTGGTGGATGATGCATGAGCATGCTTGTGTGCTAGACTACTTGCTATCTGAGAGGGACTTAGTCTTCACTAGACAGTCCTTTTCTGTCTGCTTTGCAGCCAAGATTTGTTTGTTTGTGATATTGCAAGAGCAGTACATGTGCCTTGCAACTGGAACTGCTCTTACTCCTTTCCCTCTGTGCTGGCCTGCAGGCTGGGAACGGTTCCATGCCACCTGGCAGCAATTTCTGTAGTCCCAGTACTCCCAGTCTCTTTGTCAGGCTGGGCACGTCAGGCTCTGTTCCTCTGGGTCGCTTTATTCCTTGCCCACCTGAGTGCTGATGCTATGG
Source organism: Crypturellus undulatus (assembly GCA_013389825.1). NCBI lineage: Eukaryota > Metazoa > Chordata > Aves > Tinamiformes > Tinamidae > Crypturellus > Crypturellus undulatus. The sequence continues at coordinate 361,385 of VWPW01018643.1, forward strand.
TAAAAATAACTCTGCACGGAAATGAGAGCACTGATTAGGATTTAAATAAAATTTACATAAAACTCTGCCTTGAGTACTAATTAATTAGGTGTTAAAAGCCCCTGAAAAAAGGCGGTGGGGGGGGAGGAGGGGGGAGAAGGAAGAAAGGGGAGGTCTCCTCTTCCTTGCCAAACTAGGGAAGCTACTAGGATTGATAGGCAAAGGCTTTTGGTGGCCTAGCTGCCGGTACCATGCTCCAGCCTGCAGGCAAGGTGGGAGATTGGCTGCTGCAGGCACAGCGAGGCCCCACTGCTGTGGTGGACAGTGCCACCTCAGTCCTATCACCTTGGTCCTTGAAAGGCAGCGGCGTTCCTGTGTGGAGGCTACCTGTGTGTCCATGGGTAATTGATGTACAGGATTTTGTGGGTTAAAGCAAGTCTGATTTTCCCCATCTTCCTCACCAAATGGCAAATGCATGAACTGTGGCCACTGCAGTGTTGAATGTGGGACAGCAGTTGCTGAATATGGATGAGCTCCTCTGCCTCCCAGCAGAGCCCTTTCAGGCTTCTTCTGTGGCGAGAGCAGGCCTGCAGCGACCTGCCAAATGCCATGTCGTGTGACCCTCTGCGGAGCTGCAGACCATATCTGTGGCTCTGTAAGGGAGCAAGGAGGACTTGGCCTCACCTGGGTTTGTCCCTAGGCCTCCTTCTCGATCAGACAGCACTCAGCCCTGGGCTGTGCAGGAGACAGGGATTTAGCTCTTGGTCTTCCCCACTTCCCAGGCCAGTAGGAGGCAAAAGCAGCATCACGAGGGAGGGGGGCTGTGTTAGTGCTTACATGCACTCCATGCATGGTTGCCCCCAGGGCAACTTTTCCCCAAGTATTACAAATATTACAAGGGACAGCTCTGCGGCTTGTGGTGACTTACTGGTTAATTAAGCAATGAGATGTACCAGTCCGGGTGACACCACCAATTAACTTGTTCCTCATACTGTCTATCTAATCTAATCTGTCCAGAATTTTATAGAGTGCTCATAGCCATGAAGAGGCTGAGGGTAGGGAGGTCCTTAAATTTTGCTACAGTTTATAGTGCTGTCTGAATCCCTTGGCCACCATTAGAAAATGGGTCATATAAATGGGCAAGCAGAGACATTCAGTGGCTTGTGACATTTCAAAATAGATTGAACAAACTTTCTGTGTCAGAGAGAACATTTAGCTTTCCCTGGAAAGGGCTGGGCTTCTCACACCCCAGTAGGTCTATGAATTTCAATGAGGTAGGTATGACATTTTTCCCCTAAACCGTTGCTTATTGCACATTGGAAAAAAAGTCCTGCTGCAGTCAGTAGGTTAGTTCAGAGGTAGGGCCTGGTAGGATTTTTATAACAGTTGGTGAAATCCTCCCATTTGGAATAGTAGGAAAAAATCAAACAGACCTTTTTTTTTTTTTTTTTTTAAACTTTCCTTTCAGGATCTTCCAGTTCAGGTGATCATAGAATGGTTTTGATCTTCATGGGTGGCTTGATGAAGACCACCTGTTATGCAGGACTCAGCATCTAACTAGTTCCTGGCTGCTCTGGGAAATGCTCCTGTCTCCTCCTCAACCCATCTGACTGGCAAATCACCTATAACGTGAGCAGAGACAGGCTTTCTGGGTCTTTAGGCAGCCTACCAGTTGGACTGCCCAAGCTAGGAAGACACCCCTGCCTGTGAAAACTGAGAGTTTGTTCCAAACTGGGAGGCAAAGCACAGTTCCAGATGCTGAAATCTTCCCCTGAGTGGAATTTCCTCTCCTTGCCAAGCTATACTCCCAAAGAGCTCAAAAGGTTGCTGTGAAAATCTGAAGTTGATATTTCCTGTGAGTCAAAATCCCTGTTCAGCTTTGATGTCCAATTTCTTTTGGCTGTTTTCATTTTTCAGAGATGTTTGGATGTCACAAGATGCACAGGCAATAAGAATCCCCTTATTGTGCCATTAATTTTTCTCCACAGCTGGCCATTAGATACATGAGTGTTTCAACAAGCCATGACCTATTCCATCTTTGCCATATACTATATTTTTACTTTGAAATGACAACAAATCCCAACATGGGAGTGTTTTCTTCTCTCTCCCTCTTTCTGCCCCTGACAACCACTATTTTTCTCTACAAATATATTGCCCCTATTTTCTTTTTCAGTCTTTCTCCCACAACAGTGTTCCCATACATCTTGAAACTTCTGGATATGTGGCAATAAGTTGTAGCTTTGTGACTCTGCATATACAATTGAGGGAGGCATAGCCACGTTACCATGGGTATGTACCATGTTACCATGGGTATGCTTGGGCAATCTGGAAGGGCATGAAAAGCGACTCAGGTGCTTTTTCCAGTGCCACAGAGGTTAATTTTAGCTCCTAAGCCAAATTCCAGGCGAAGTTATTACATACTACCTATCTAAGATAGTATTTGATATGGCACTTGACTATCGTTCTGTTGTTCAGAATTTTTACTGTAAGGGTAATGGACAAAGATCTGGGCAGTAAAGTCTAACAAACCAGATTAGAGTCCTGCAGTAGAGGATGCTTCCAAATATGGACAGAGAAACACAGCTGGAGAAAGAAATGTAGTTTTCTTATCACATTTTTTATCCTCTTTTCAGCCCCAATATTTGACATGTTTAAATTTCATCATTAGACAATTAAGAGCAGTTGGCCTAGCAGGACACACTTGAAAATATAGTTCTTGCTGGAGTCTCAGGTGCGCTTGGTTTTCATTTTCAAGTTACATATTCCAGTCTCCAAGTGTAAATGTGGAACAGGTCTGTTCTGCATGGATATTGAGGAGCTCCTGAAGTTTGCTTCGGGAAAAGCTTGCTCCTTTCTCACAGTCCAAGATCTCCTTACCTTATGATGCGCAGGAGACTGCCAGCCTGTGAAGGATTGCAGATAGCCTACAGGTCACTCTTGTAGGCTTGGAGACACCATTTGCAATATGTGCTTGAGATGGATTTTTGTGTATTCTGCAGACACGGGTGCCATAAAAGACATCTCCTTGTAACTGTATGGTATGTTCTGTACTAAAGGTGGGCATGACTGAAAGTAACTGCATCTTCATGCAATGTGCCGATTTTAAAGTGTTTAAACCATGTCTAGCTGTACGGGTCTCTGGCAAAGTATTGTGACCAGCTGGTATGCTCAATTTATCTCTAATTTCTAATGCTTCCTTCACCACAAAGTGCCTGAACTCCACCCAGCACTGAATTATGTTAGAAGCTTGATAAGCATATGTGTAACTAAACAGTCAGATTTCAGAAAAGGGGAAATAAATTTGAGATATGAGCATTTAAGTATCCGTTGGGCTGGCATTTCCAATGAGTTAGGAAGGAAACAATCTCTGTTTGCTTTCACTATATTTATCTTGTATCACAGGCTTATAGTTCAATGTTGTTGCAATTGTCATGGCTTAGAAAAGGCTTTATACCCTTCTGCCTTCTGAATTTTATTTCTTTCCCAGTTTTGTTTACAGTGCAGGAGACAGTCACAGCTCAGGACAGGATGCAGATTAGAGAGTGGTGGTAGATTCCCAAACACCTTTGGTGTAGCTTGCTTGCAGGTGATTGCTGAATTTATGAATTTTTTGGCTAAGTCAGCTTTGCAGGTTCTTGACCCTTTTTAGCCTTCCTCTGAAGGAGCAGGAATCCTGCTTCCTGGGAGCATCTGGGAGTTTTACTTAAGATAAGTTCCTCTTGATGCAGATACCTGCAACACTTACCATCTATCTAACCTTATTCCAGTGGTACATTATAATGGTGATGGTGTACAGTGGGTTTTAAGTTTTTAGAATGCTGTTGGAAGTGTCCTGTAAGCTGTAAGCTAAGCATTTCTTGTATGGTTACATATGGCCACCAGGTAGCAATCTCCACAGCATGACTAGTTTACTGAGATGTGGACAGAAGTTAGGGTGTTCAAGGCAAGGCCAGTTCTTCATTGCCACATTTTCCAGGAGAGGCTAGCCTTAAATATATTACCTCAGCGTTTTCATGCATATGTTCTATTTACTAATGTTACCCATCCCCTTTCACTGGAAAAGATCCAATCATTTTCTCTTAGTGATAAGGGAATGGAGAGAAAGGCATGTGTAGCTAGCTGGTAGAGGGATAAAGTTTCAAAGCCTCCAAAATGGCTGCATTTCATCTGAGACATTTCAGCTGATCCCTGTTATTCTAGTGTTCCAAGGGAGCTAATTCATTCAAAACCTTAAAATGTTCAAAACAAATTATGTTCCTGGATGGTGTTGTTTTGCATATATTTTTGCTTGCACATCCAAGTCTTTTTATATTACGTGCATTTCACTATATGTCTTCGGGTTAAAAAGTATTTTAACACCTTTTAAAAGTTTCTTGGGAATTACTAGGGGGAAAAAAGTCCCTTTTACACATATGCCATAATTTTATAGCTCAGTATCATAAACTGGAAACCTCTGTTGTGTTTTAGGGGCAAAATCGCAGATTCAAGTTGGAATAAACCTCAGAAGTCATTTAGACAGGACTCAAAGTAGGGTCGAAGTCTTGATTTAGACCACCTTGCTGTCTTACACACATTCTAAACTTAACTCTGAACCCAGATGTCAATTACTGGAGGAAAAAAACAGCAACATTATTATAGCATTATGAAGCACAGCTACAAATTCTGACTTTTACCTCTCCTACAGTATAAGCAATCTCTTCTGCTAACAGTCAACCACAACAGCTCCATCTGATAGAACAATTCTTCAGAAATTTGTCACATACAACTGCCATTCATTTCAATGCAGACCTGTTTCTGTATTGTGAGTTGCTAGGAAGTGCCAGGGGCTGAATACAGTGAGTTCTGTGTTCAGGGAGAGTGGCTGTGTGCAGCAGATGACAGGTCTGGGTCAGGTAGTGTACACAAAGGTGACATCATATGTAAGGCTTTACATCCCAAATACAACTGAAGAAAATTTGGCCCAGATGTCCTGATATTTTAAGCATCTATCATAAGGAGTGGAAGAGAAAAAGTCATCTTTTCTGAAGTGGTCTCATATTTTCATTATCATGCTGGTACCAGTGAAGACCACAGATTATTTGATGCGATCTAGATCTAGAATGAGGCTGTGGTGATCTCAACTCTGTTCTAAGAGGCTTGTGCATATAGGATAAACCCCACACTCCCTGGGAGAAGAGTTACAAAACTACACAGGTGCCTTCAAGGAGGGTCCTACTTCTGAAACAATAAGGCACTCCAGTACATCAGCACCTGGTTCAGTTCCTACAAGCAGGATGCTGGATCAATAAAGCAGGTAATCTTGGGTGTGAATAAGACTAAGATTGGGCTTTATGAAGCAAATGATCTTTTAGGGTCCAATAAGTTCATGTCAAGGCTGTAAGATGTGAGGCTATATCCAGTGCTTGCATGGCTTTTCTAATGTTGTTTGATAGTAAAAGTGGTTACACAGCAGTAGATATTTTTAAAAAATATTAGGCTGTATCCAGTGCCTGCCTGGCATTTCTAATGTTCTTGGATTGTAGAAGTGGTTACACAGCAGTGGATGTTTTTTTTAATGAAGCCCAGGTTTTGGGATGCTTATCTACAGAGAGAGGTATGGGCAGCCTGTTGCTGGGTCTATGATCTTGTGATGTACCAAGTGCTCTTCACTTTCATTCACACTGGGAAATAGGGCTCCGCTTGAGCTTGAGAACGCTGAATGACAAATAACAGAAATGATGCAGTACTAGGAAATTGAACTTGACAGAAATCTTTCCCAGCCTCACTAGTAAGCTGTCTCACTGTCTCCCTCACCCAGGACTCAGCCCAACTTTCTAACTAAGGAACTAGCTACAAGCAGACATCTTTAAAAAGAAAAAAGGAGGAAAAATCAGCCTGCCAGACAGTTTTTTCTTCACTCAGACGTGTTTTTCTCCTTAATTACTTTGTCCTATCATCCAGAATTGGCAGTGTTCAGCCAAGTTTTCTTTTTTTTTGTTTGTTTTTTAAACGCATCCATATGTTTTTTGGTGACCAAAGTCCTGCTGATGAACTCTCTGCATCAGGTTACTATCTAATCAAATGCGCTTGCTACAGACACAAGAAGTCTGTAGCAAGCAGTCACCAGTAAGTGCAATACCATTTCTTTAGCTAAATATGCCATATATTTGAGAAGTCTGTCCTCTGCTACAAGATCTTCCAGCAATAATAATGGATAGTGTGTAGGCTGCGGCTGTCCTTTAGCCAGAGATACTGTAGAGATTTGTAGTAGAAATGTTGACAGTGGTATGAATGGGCATGAAAGGCACCAGAGGAAATAGCAGGAGGACAGGAATGGCAGGTGTTGATGGCACCTAGTCTAGAAAGTTATCAAGATCACAGCACATCTTCCAACTTCTCAAAACACCTAGATTTGGAAAACAAGGCAAAAGACAGACTGAAGCCATTAAGAAGTAATGGTGGAAAGATAAGAAAGCGGGTGGAAGCCATTAAAAGACTGTGTAGGAAGACTAAAGATAATGAGTAGTCCTGGCTACTGGTGCCTGAGAACATGTGGGTATGAAAGAATGAGCATGAATGAAATCAGTGTAGTTTAGAATAAAATGATCTCCCCCTCCTATAAGGTCTCACTGAATTTTGCTGCATCAGTTGAAGTTTGTGCAACCACCTGCTCCTAGCCATGCAGTCAAAATTCAATAAATCTTAAAGGATGATTTTCTGCATCAGAAATGTGGAATATTTAGAATGTTTACCCTATGTGTGCTTCAGTGTGGGTGGTTAACTTAATTCTCAAAACTCCTCAGTTTGACATAGCTTTGCCTCTCCGTACAGTATATAACTGAAGGAAGGATAAATTTCTCTCCTTCTCTGCTTCTTTCTTTCTCTACCACCTGTTCACACATATGATGTCTTCTATCACCAGCGACTATATGTGCTATCCTGAATGAACAAACGCTGATGCACAGTTGTGGTCCTGAGGCAAAGGTGTGTTGAGAATATTAAAAAAGCAAGCGGTGAATGAGGGAGGAGACACTCTATGGATTATACATGTTCTTCCTCATCTTCTTTCTCTGTGTAGCTCTGTCTCTAGCTCATGTGTCAGGTGCAAGAGAACTGTCAGACTGAGCACTGTTTATTGAATACAGCTATCCACGAACTGAGGATTTGCTGTTGCAATGAAAAGCAAACCTTTCATTCCCAGATAGCAAATAGGAAAGAGTTTGGCTCCTGGCTGGACCCTCTGCTCACCCTTCCAGGATGGCTGGAAGTGACTGAGATTAGTTGTCCTTCTCTCTGTCTCTAAGCGACTGGCTAGGCCTTGAACTGCACAGATAACACAAGCATCTGCAGCCTCTCCCCTGCTCCCATTTTCTCTCACAGACTGAGGAGGCCCATGCTCACTGCAGGAATGCAAAATGGCTTCTTTATTTCTTCTGCTCAGTCACAGCCCTCTGACTTCAAGCACAAGCCCTGCTGTGAGAGGCTACAGGAGCAGATAATGGAGGCCCTTTGGTGCATGTGTAGATGACTCAGTGCTTGGAGGGGTGTCTGGGGTCTGCCTGTCCAGCAGTCTGTCTGTGCAGACTGCTGCAGTGAGGTGTGACTGAGTGAGGGACAAGAGCTGGCTGGTGCTTGTTTATCTGCTCAAACTACAGTGGTGCAGGTTTTTATTTGTAGGATATACCTCTGTACTCTGTCCTAGCTATTTTGGTATGCCCTTCCAAGGCAGCTGCTCCATCTTCCTAACCATTTTAGCTGCTTTTCTCTGCCTCCACTGTGCCTTCCTAGAGAGGCCAAGATTGGAACTGTGCACTGTCCCTAAAGGTAAGTGCATCCTGGTGTTATGTAGCAGCAAAATGATACACAGGAAAGGAACTGAATAGGGGCATCCTGTTGCATTCAGGAGGCATCAGCTTTGAGCAACATTGCCTGTGACCTCTCCTCCCATTCATCTACAGAATTCAGCAAAGCCATTTCGCCTATCCATGTAGCTGTGATGCTTCCCAATCATTTCTGTCCTTGCAAATGCAACACAAAGCAGAGAAACCTGCACAGGGTATATGTAAAAAGAGTTGGATCTGTCTTTCTGCAGTGTGGGTACAGCTCAAGTCAGAGTTCAGCCTCACTTGCAAGCAATGCTGGGAAGGAAGCACCACCACCAGCAGCATTCTCTTGGCTAGGACTACACTACTCTGCAGCCATCACTTCTAGAGCACCTGGGAACAGGGTGTGCTTCACCTCTCACCTATTCTTCAGTCAGCTGGTTACAGCACTGTCTGCTATCTATCCAAGAAGGCAGATAATAATTTATGGCACACAGATAATACCCTTCAATTACTAGAGGCAGCAGTTGAGGTGTGCAGCAACTGGCTAATTATGGAAATGCAGCCACCTCTGAGCAGGAACAGGGAAGCTAGTAGAAATATGATGGTCCTGAGGGGAAGATGAGTGTTGCTGTTGATGAAAAAGGCTTGAGGAAATTTTGAGGCAGGCTGACTGGCTGAGTTAGCAATCATCTAATGGAGAACACATCGTAAACAAATCTTCCAGAGTGTAGATCAGCTGGTATTTCTCATAACCTTGCTGACAAGTCCACTGTGAGGCAGAAGAGCAAGAATGAAGGAAGGAGCAAGCATTTTCCTGGAAATTCTCCTGTGTAAAAACTGCTGAACTTCCAGATAACTTTGAATTTAGATGGAGAAGAACAACCAAGACAGAAAGCAAAGAAAGCACAGATGGTTTCTGGAGATAGAACCTTTTAGTGTCTTACAGTGGCTAAAACAGGAATGTGTCTACAGGAAGGACCGATGCTGTCTTAAAAAAAAAAAAAAAAAAAAAACTGTAGCACAGAGAAACTGCATGTACTCTCCTGCAATTGATAATTTGATCATGACTGGGCTTCAGAGCATCACTTTCTGCTAATAACATGGCTTCTAGCACAGCTAGCATGGACTTTGGCCATTTCATTCAACATTTTTTCATGCCCTGAAACAAATGAGCAAATGGGAGAAATGGAGCAGACAGTGTCTAGTTTTGCCTAACTCTGTAGCGCCTGGAAACCTCCTTAGGTCCTAGTGGCATTGCAAATCCCAGTTGGATGCTCTGGGGAGAGAGTCAGTGCGTCAGGGCAGCAGTAGCCTTGGGAAAGTCAAGCACAGCACAGGCATTGCTGGGGGTGGGCTGTGACACAGCAGGACAGAGCCATCCTGACTTTGGCTCCTGAGGCATGGCTGAGGCAAATACTGTGCAAGAGGCCAAAATGTCTCCCAGGATGGTGAAGTGGCCTAGAAAAGATATTTTCCCATATGCACTTTGGTCTTTCTGCTGAACTCAGCTCCCAAGCTGAGATAAGTAACTTGGGCCTTCTGTGTCTTAGTGTTGTCAGCTAAAAAATGGTGTTAATATCAAGCTTACCTACTTTCCAGTAAGTTGCTGCTAAGGACGGTTAGTGTTAATTAATATTTGCAGAGCTCTATGATGTGAAAGCAGCAATACCATGCTAAGTATTGCGCCACTATCTAGGCGCCATTCCTGGTGCCTAGATAGTGACTCTTCATAACCAGAACAGTCAATTAAACTAGCTGAAAGATGAAGATGCAGGAATGAGGAAGGTGGAGGAGAAATGCAAACATAATACTGTACTTATTATGTATGATGGCCTGCAGAAAGCTCTGCTCCTGCTATTTAGGGAGCTGAAGGGAGATGCTGCTGTTTGTGTATGTGAGCAGGCATTTCTCAGCTGCCATGGCTGTTGCTGCAACAAGCCACAGGCTGAGGAAGGGAAAGAACAGTTCCTTATAGAAGTATTCTGTCATCACGGACGCTGCTTACATCTCACATGGGCCTTGCTCACATGGACCTTGCTCTGTGGAGAACACTGATTCCCTATAAGGCCTTTTCAGCTAAGGCCCTAGAAGAAGCTCCTAAGCAACCTGTAGACTAGGGGAGCAGTAGCTTCTTGATTGTAAGTCAACCAGAAATGGTAGCAAGTTGGTTGAGCTATGGGACAAAACTGAGCAGCACTTCCCAGAGACTGAAGGCCAAGCCTGTCTCCTGTCCATCAACTAGCACCATCCACAGCAGGGACCAAGCAAAAATTGTCACTGGGAGATGAGCATGGCAGTGTCTCACCAGCCATAGTGTAAGGCAGCTGAGCATAATACAGCCTAGGAGGTTTGCTAGCTTCAACAAGAGAGTCATCTCACCCATAGCTTCCATGGAGCTGTAGCTAAAGACCAGCTATGCAGGGAGAGCATAGGAGAAGCAGGGCAAGAGTGGAGTCATCTTTCCCTGGGTAGTCATTCTGTTCTTGGCAAACTACTGATCTGAAAGGAATAGAAAAACTGGACCTTTGTTGACCCAAAAGGGGGATTTCGGACTTTGTAATGCCACTTTCCAAAGCTGGATTTTTCCCAAGACTCTTGGATCAACACCCTGTTTCTTTGGCAATTGATCTGGAATTATACATCAGGAACTTTGCTTGTAGCCTCTTTCAGGAGATTTCTCCAACAATGCTGAGGTCTGACCCTTTGGAAGCACATGATTCACTAGAGTGTCAGAAAGAAGAAAGCCACACTCTGAATCACCAGTGCTGTTTCTTATAGTTTCCCTATGCTAACCTACATATTAGCAGATGACTTGACTACAGCTTCTGGCCAGTTTCCTTCTTCTGTATCCGAATTCTGTTGCCCTCAAAATCCTCTTCTCACACAGATGCACACGTGTACCCCATGATTTCAGAGGCAAACAGAGGCAGCCTCTGTTTTCAGTGCTAAACTCCTGCACAGTAGTGGAATTGCCTCATCCTTCTCAGAAGCAGACTCCATTTCACTACCACAAAACATGAATTATGTGTCTGGCAGGGTTATAAAAACTCTTTGGGACCCTTTGGAAGGAAGATGCAATCTTGAGAGGTAAAATGGTATTAAAATGTCAACTGTTCTGACTGCTGGTGAGATCAGGACCTGTGCCTTTGACAATGGAGAGGTTTCCTTGTGATGCTGTAAGGCAAAGATTGCTGACACTAAGCATATTCCATTTATGAAGTCATAAAGGTGTCTGTACTGGCTAACTGATTTAGGATTTTGTTCCTCTTTCATCTTCCTCTCCTTGTCCTGTGTTTTTTCTTCAGACTCCTCATCCCCTTCAGTCTCTTCTCCCAGTAAATATCTTCTGCTTTCAGAATGATAATTCTCCTCTGTACTAGGATGAATGATTAGTCTCTATCTGGTTACCTCCTCAGTTAAGTGGTGCATGAAAGAATGTTCTCGTAAGTAACCAAAGAAGTCATTCCCTCTGGGGCTGTTAGGATGTCTTCTGCAATGCTAACCTTGCTGGTTCGCTTTGCACTTTGTGTTCATCTCTTCCTGCATGTGCTTGCCCATCCAAACTCAATCCTACCTATTTCCCTGGGCTTTTCTGGCCCCCTGTTGCATTAATGGAAGTGGCTGAGTTTGGTGTGCTGTTTTCAGAAGAGGACTGTCCTGAGAGCAGAGTTTGTCCCAAGAACGTGATACAGCTCTCCCCTATACAGTACAAAAAGCTGACCACTCTGTAAACTTATACATGGGTAGGCTGGTGCCTCATGTTGACATGTGTCCACATTTAGCATCTCATGCAGATACCACATGCATGGGCTGCAGTGCTTATAGGTAAAGCATGTACATCCCCACGTGTGCACTCCATGATTGCTGCATTCACTTGTGGGCTGCTGGGACACACCCAGCCCTCCCCTGAGAGGTACCTGGCTCTCTGCAGGCCTGGACACCTGAAATGTGGAGTCTCCACCTACCTCCAGCTCATCCTTTTCTCCAATCCCTTTCTCATTTCCCTGACTCAAAACCACCAACCAGACTAGGTCAGTCCTGCCTCAGTGTAGTTGCTGGATAATTTCTACATCGAGAGCAGGCTATCTAGGGTGAGTGGAGACATGCGGGTGGAGAATAGATATTCAACAGCAGTAAAGTGCAAAGAAGATGCCACCCTTCCTATAAATATCCTTTCAGCTCCCTTGCTTCATAGCAGCCCTAATGAGGCTCAACAGAAGTGATGGAAGGTGACAAAGGAATCTCTGATGAACAATCAGAGATGGTGCTCAGATGGTAATGGGACTAATGAACTGCTTTGCATAAGCTAAGTGGGAGGGAGAAAGAGGAGCAGTCAGGCTCCAGGAGGGAATGCCAGTTGCAGCAGGAGCCCAGGGGTCTTGTCAGGGAAGCCATACTCAGAGGAGTGCCTTACTGAGTGGCAGTGCTTGCTGTTGTCCCGTTGCTCCTTAGCAAGCGAGAGGTACTGACCATAGCTAAGAACAGGCACTAGGCAGCTCTCCTGGAGCACCTCAGGCATGAATATTCTTACAATATGAACCAAACCTTATCACATCATGCTTCAGCCCACAAGACTGGTCTTGTAGCCCTTACAGGCAGTGCTTCAGAAAGTTAATGCTCTCTTCTACAGAGGAAGAGCATGTCTGTTCTAACTTCAGTAGCCCAGAAATGGACATTTGGACTTCAAGAAGTCAATGCACCCAGCTCTTACAGAGATACCCATGTTTGAGCAGAGATCGTATCTAAGTGTGTAGCACTCTGCAGCGGGGCTAGCGTGACTAGCTGATACCGCAGTATTGACTGTTGGAGAGATGAACCCACTCCGACTCTTTGGCTTTATCACAGTAGACTGGATGCAGTCTTGACTTTCATCTCCCTGAAATGGCAGCATGTATTATCAGGCACATACCTTTGAGGTTAATATCCTGCTCTGAGGGGAATTAGCATCTTACTCCCTGTCTTTTGGCAGAAGATCCCCTCATTGGGGATTCCACTAGGGGAACTTCTGTGGGCGAGAAACTCAAGTTTTGTAGGCAGCTGTGTTATAGTTGAGGAAGAAACATGCAAGAGAAAGAACAAGAGACAGAGGCATATCCTGCAAAGGAAAAAAGCTAATTTGTGCCTCTGTCAACCAGGTATAGGCAAGGGGAGAGTCTAATTCCAGCCCACACCGCTACAGTTTAGGAAGGATTTTGTGACTTAAAAACAGGGGTGGTCTGATATACGCCAGCAATACACACAAAATGGTTACCCGGTTTGGGAATATGACACAGGCAAGCCAGATTTGGGTCATCTTTACTTGGTACAGTAATACCACTTCTCCTCTGAACGACAGTGCCCTGTTTTGCCCCTTACATCTGACTGCTCACCTTTTCAACACTCCTCAGCACTGCCTCCTGGGAAAAAATAAGAATACTGTCTCGGTCACCCTGTTTTAGTCTTTGACCCTTTGCTGAGGCTACAGGCAAATAAACCAGCTATGATCTCTATTACAATTTGCACAAGAATCTGCTAATAGTCAGCCCGAGGTCCATTAATGCATTTCCCTTTCCCTTTAAATAGCCAGAAGATGGTGATGACTGTGCAGCAAGAGCAGCAGGTTGGAAAGGCTGCAGCATTGCTTTCGTTTGAATTCAGAGGCAGATGCTATAAATTATCTTACAAATGGAGCTGTGGGAATGATTTTTTACCTCACCTCCATAATTTGTTGGCAATTTATCTAGGTGCACACCTGCAGTTCAGGTGTCCTTGGACAAAGGAGAAGGCAGTCAGTTCTCTGGCTACTTATTAACCTGTGTCATGAGAGCTTATGAGCTGGGTGCACCTCCAGTGGCAGAGAGGGGCTTAGGAAATCCCTATATTCCCCTATTGCAGGGTGTGGGCACTCTATACTCACTTCCACTCCTGATAGAGTGCACAGCTTAGGGGGCATCTCTGGTATGAGATGGACATAAGGAACCAGTCCTACATGCAGAGAAGCAGTTGCCAGGCCAGGAGAAACTCAATGCCCAGGGGTGTTCACGGGAAGCTGAACTCTGAGGCTTTGCAGACCTTTTAAAGCTGCTAGATCTTCCCTTCCTGGACATGTTGACCTCTCAGCATTGGGCCCTGGAGGATCTACACCTAGATATGGATATGTGAGGTGACCTCTGAGACAGACTTGCAGGACCTTTGTGTTGCTTGTAGGACACTCAGTCCGCAAGTACAGCACACAGCGCCTTGCTGTGAGTATCCTTATGTCACTGTCCTGCTCTGCAAGGATTAGCGAAAATTCTAGTGCAGGATTACCCTCCTGCAATTTTGTATACAAAATAAAATGTAGAATGGAGAATCTTCCAATGAGAAGAAATAAAACAAGATATGACTGGCTAAAATCCCAGTCTCCATCTTTTGATATGGCCACCACACTATTCTGATGCCTTAGAGAAAGACAGATAATATAACTCTTTGGTAATGTGATGATCTCCTTAATTATGGTAGTGATAGGAAGCCTTGGGCCCTTGACACACAGATGTAGAAGTGTAGACTTTGTCTGCCCCAAGAATTTGCAGACAAGAGAAACCTATGACACCAGACAGAACATGGAAACAGGATGAACGAGGTGCCACATGAGTTTGCTCTTACAGTTTGTTGCTGTCATTGCTGGTGAGGGGGGCTAGCGGTGAGAGAGGATCACTTTAGGGTAGGAGGAAAGAAAGAGGGGTACAACCCAGCTACAGCATTAGAAGGGAAACTCTGTGAGGGAAAGCTACAGAGAGCAGAGGGAAGATGTTATCTATGACCATCCATCTCTGCCTGGTCTGCTTTCTGTAACTGCCTTGACAGCTTTAGGCTCTGACTGGCATTTACTGTCAGCTCCTTTTCCAGACAAGGGGGCTGCCATGTATGTCCTAGTGCTTGCATACAGTAGTCCTTTCAGCACCTGGAGGTGCTAAGATTGCTCATTTGAAGGACTATTTTGCAACCTGCTTGCCTCCTGCTGATCCTGGCACCGGTACTTGCGCGTACATGTACTTGCTTTCTGTAGCTATTGGCACACTTCAGTCTCTATTTGCATCCCTGTCCCCCAACCCTCCCCCCACCCCCAAAAAAAGTTCCTTTCCCAAAGGTTAGAGAAGTAGAGGCAACAGAGGAGGAAGGATAATTGGATAGACAGGCACAATATATTTTTCTTTTTCCCAGCATGTCCTTTCAGGGTTTGTCCCTTAAAATACAGGAGGAGTGTCTGCTGCTGCTATAAATAGCTATATTGCAAGTGATCAGTGTAGAGAATATCTTCCTTCTAGCTAGTAAACACTCTCTTGTTCTACGTAACATGTAACTATGGCTGATTTTTTTTTTTTTTTTAATGTTCAGATGGTAATGTTTCTGGTTTGGGAAGAAATAATGAAACCATGATAGGCAGAGGAATGTCTGTCAACTTCCTGTGGTCGCTGTACTATCTATGTTTACTCCATCGGCACAATTATGCTGGATCTCAGCAGCTGAGCTGCGTCTGCTAATTACTTCAGCTGGACACCTGGGGATATTATTCTAGAGATATTAATATAATTAGACATTTCAATAGATTTTACAAGCTGTAGGTTCAATCAATTCTATTATAATTTTTCCATGTAATTTAGATAAGATGCTTTAACCTCTTACACCTTTTACCCTCCATCTGCCAGATATAGATATCTAGATCTTTTCTATCTTATTCACTTGGATTTTAAATTCTTTGGAGCAAAGGTTTTCTTTTACAAGCATGACAGTTGCTCTGTGGGCTTCTAAGCATCACCATGCAATAGACACATAGTTTCAGTTAGTTTTAAAGTTGATGGCCTATACACTGTCCGTAAGTAATGATCTAACGATGCTTGCAAGAGGATGGAAGCTGTGCTTGAAATACTGTTCCAGTTCTTCTGACATGAATATCTTTTGTATCTCTAAGATCCCCCTACTGTTTCATATTCCATTTTTTCCCTTGAATCATTTCACATTGTGCTACTGGGGCAAAAGAGCTATCACAGACTACCTCAGTATTTGGGAAATGGGAGGTGATAAATGGGAATCAAATTCCCTGATCTTGGAAGAGAATTGGAATTTCATAAACTAAAATCAACAGTCAAGAATGACTTTAACTATTAAGCTGCTACTGATATCCCAGACTGCACTAATTCACAGAACAAACACAGCAGAAGGCCAAAAAAGCAGTAAGCACCCAAGCCTTCACAGACATCAGGCCTATGCATGCCCGGGAGCTCATCTTCTTCTATTTATGGAAAAATACCATTCTGGGGACAATATAAGATCTAAAAACTTGAGAAAATGAAATCTTTACAAATGCACCAAATTAAGGGAAGAGGTTTCTGTAATTATTTTTTTCTATTCACTGGCACCTCTAACAGGGGTTGGGTGGTAAGAGGACAAGCCCTCTTTCTCTGGTAGATTGCTCAAGCATCAGCACCATAGGCCCTGTTACCATGGAAACAAACCCTTTTCTCTCTCATATATTAGTAATACGTTGAAGGTTTTCAGGGCCTTTTCCTCTTTTCCTTCTGCTTGGCCTTTCAGGATTTACTCTGCATCATACGATGGAAGTGCAATGCTTTTATTCTTTAAAAACAAAGCACAACCTCAACTTTCCTTCTCTCTCTGCTATCTTTCCCTCTATTTTTTGTCGCTGTCATACCTTAGGCTTTCTATGTCAAACTCAGAAAGAGCAATTTGCTTTGCATATTACAAAATCCTTTGCCCTTCCCCAAAACTTGTGTGAAGCAAAAGGTAAAGGAGAAACCCTCTTTCCATGAAATTACCTGTAACAAGTTTTTGCCTGTTACCTGGTGCAGTTACAGGTCTTCTGGGGTATTGGGAAATGAGGTTTAAGTCATTCTTTGTCTCTCCAATAAACAAATGAATAAAAAAGGAAGCCATCTTCCTTAAAGATGGCCTTCTGTAGTGCCTTAAAAAAGGCACTACAGATGGCAAAGGGTTACCATGTTTACCTGACAACAAGAAGAATGTGAGCTGGATTTCAATCTATAGCTGAGATATTGAGATGGGATGACAACCTCTGGTCTTAATGGGTGTCAGGCTTGCTATAGAGAGAAAAATGAAAGAAAGGTATTTTTGTGATTCAACATGCTCCTCTTTAGTAGGACTGGAACATATGTCCTAAATCAGTCATCAACCATCATTACTAATTTCCCATCATCTACAACAATTCCCCCTTGGCTGACACCAGGAAAGAGGTCAGAAGGGGCCATTATCAGGTCCTGATGTGTGCTCTGAAAGAAGGATTAAGTCTGCAATAGCACAGTGTGTGTGTGTGTGTGTGTGTGAATTACTCCCAGGAACGTTTGTCTGTACTGTGTTCTTATTTGTGCTCTCAAATGGCTCCAGGCTGAGCTAAGTTGTTATTTGGTCAGGAGACCTGTATAGCCTGGGCAAGAAAACAGTTTTCATGGATTCTGCATTGACGAAATTCCTGCAGAATCCAAGGAGTGCTCACAAGCGAAAGGGGTGCATTTGGCTTTAGGAAGTGCTCCTTTGCTGAGAGGGAGAACCACTACATGAAGCACTTGAAGTCGTGTGACACTGCTCTGCAGGTCCACATGGCACAGGGAGGCAGAGGGAGGGACCAGATTCTGCTAAACCCCACTGAGTTCACAGCCTAAAAACAGAATTATCTGCTGCCTAGGAAAGTATTTGAGACTGAACGATTATGTAATTGCACTGTAAACTCATAATTACTTATTGTGTTTCCTTCCAAAGATGCAGGACTGAACAGAGTGTCTCTTTTATTGTAGCAATTACTGATAACAAATGGTTTAGTTAAAGTTTAGTAAAGCTACTTTTGGTCAAAGCTTCTATTTTCCAGTGTAGGCTAGAACTTAATATTCTGGCCACAGCCCAAAGAGGTGACATTTTAAAGTATGAATAAAGCTAGCATAACAATTTGGAATCATGCAAGGACAACTAAGATCTACATTTCCTGTAATTCCTTCTGTTGTCTGATGTTTTTTCTCATGATAGGGACCATCTGAGTTTGGTTAAACAGCCAAACAGAAAGGCAAGAGACATGTTTCTGCTTTCTCAAATATCTTGCACAATAGCAGTTGAGCACTGCTGCTCGGGGTTGCGCACCACCAGCAGAGAGGAAACTACCGTACCATAAAGTGAGCAGAGATGGCCCACACAGAGCTAGATGGAGTGGTCTCACGGGACACATATTTGTCATGCGGGTGCCAGTCACAGTTAGTGGAACTGGAGCTTAAATCCCCTTTGTCAGGTTTATCAGGGAGTGATCAGTGCTGGCAGGAAAAGGGGAACAGTTTAAGCAGATGGGATATCTCTAATCTTCCTAGTAGTTGTTTGTGCATCCGTGCCATGAGGGAGAGTAATCTGGACATCTAAATCCCTTGTCTACACTTGGAGTGCAGCCAAATGGACGTCAAGGTAAACAATCACAAATCCTGGCTTTGACTGTCTACCCCGGAGGCCTCTAGCGATGCCACCAGGCTGGGTGGCTATCTATGGACGGCTGGGACCATACTCCCCGCCAAATGTACACAAGGCTTGCTCTGAATATGTAACTTAGGGGAGAGTTGCCTTCCAGACATTGCTTTTAGGAGCTATCTCATGCATTGGTGTCCAGAACTGGTGAGGTTCCACTTTCCTTTTCCAGTTTGTAGCCTCATCTTGCTGAAAAAGAGCAGAAGGAAAAATGAGGCTGCTGGGAGTGGGTAGGTGACAACCTCTCCCAGCAGATTCTGTGGGCACACTGCTTCCCCCAGGTAAGGGTCTGTGTTTTAGAGTGCAGCAAGGTAAGGCAGTGGGGTCCTGGCTGGGCCTTCATGCTTTGGTCAGAACTGCTTTGCTTCAAGGGAAGAAAAGAGCAGTACAGGCCGAGTAGAGCAGTGTCAAATTGGGAAAGAAGCTATTCTGGGGAAGAGGGAGGCCACTGTGAGGGTGGTGTGACTGATGTAGGAGCAGACTATGGAGAAGCCTCTAACCACCAAACAGGAGCCCTCGTTAGACATGCCTGGGGACATCCCCCAGCCACCGTCCAATCATCTCTGCACTACTGACCACTTGCATCACAGAGCCTCCAGTTTCATGCTGCTGCCTTGGAGTTCAAATGTTTCCCACTTCCCTACCAGAGCTTCCCTACCAGTCCTCAGGCTGCTTCCTATCCCTTCCCTGCAAACCAGCCCTAGGCCACCTTGCTTCTGTGGCCCCCAGCCCTTCCCCTCCTAGTCCAGCCTCAAGTCACTATTAAGTTAAGTCTGCCATGATTCCCTCAATACCTTTTACAAATGTGTCCCTCCCATCTTCATTCTTGTCAGCTGCAATTTCTCCTTGGATAGCCCAGCCATCCTCTTGCCTGTCTCCCCCAGGGAATGACAGCACCAGCTCCTCCTGAAGCATACAAGCAGCTGCACACAGACAGCATTGTCAAAATTCCTCCACTGATGAATCAAACATCACAAAAAAAATGTGTCTCTGAAAGGCTGGACCAATGTTAATGCTGTTGCAGCTGAGTTCTGATAGCAGCTCCTTGATTTTTTTTTCAACTAGATCATGTATTTGTTTAGAAAAGGGGACCTGGGGGTTGGATAGCAAACATGGTAAACAAATCACTTGAGAATTCGGGCCAAATTTGTAAGACTATCTTGGAATTTTGAAACTTAATTTTAGACATGATTAAATATTTAATTTGGGTGGTTTTGAAATAAGATTTAAAATACCGGATATCTTTTGTTTTAAAAAGGTGACTTCCCTGAAAATGAGATGAGAAGAGATGAGAAGAATGGTTCATTGAAACAGTAATCTTGGAAGGAATGAATGAAGGAGTCTGACTGGATCCATCAGAAATTACTTTGTTTAAAATCTGTTTAAAAATAGGCAGTTGGGTTGAATCTTATTGTGAGGCTTTTGGTCTTAAATAAATAAATAGCTTCTCTCCAGCTCTAGATGTACAACACTAAAGATGAACTTAAACAGTTTTAGATGAAGACAATCCTGTTTATATGCAGTGCAGAAAGAAATAGTCAAGCTTAGCAGAATGCACAACCTCAAAAGAAAAGAACAGAGGGAAGATGGAATACAGGAAAAAAGATAACTTTGTCAGCAAAAAGGATACCATGATAATAGGTATTTGTTTTATGATCATATATTTTATTAATGACTTTTTAAACACTGTTTGGGCTTGTTTAAACACAAATTTTATTCTGATTTAACAAAATCAGTTTACAAAACAATTGAATTAAGTCAGTGCAATCTCCTATAGCACAGGCACCTCTATTAGTTTAAGTGTTTATATTGGCTTAGCTCATGTCAGTAAATCATCTTTCCTTGGCTGCCCAGTCTACAGCTGTTTCCCACTGCAACTCTGATTGTATTGCAGTGGCTTTGCCTCCCTCTCTGCCCCTGGAATATGACCCATCTTTCTACAACAAGGGAGCAGTTAGTTTGGAAAGGGATGGGTCAAGCGATCCTGAGAAGAACAGACTTGTCCCCTGGGTGGGCTTTTTACAAAACGGGTCCTGAGGAGGAAGAGGGGAGGGTTAGTGGTTCTGCAGATGCAATGCCTGCATCTGCTCAGATATGCAGCTTGCAGCTGACAGCAGTGCAGTACTGGCTCTCAACGGCCATTTAATTGCAGGAGCTGAGGCTCAAAGAAAATCTTTTTTCTTTATTTCCAGAAAAGGAGTGGTGTGCTTGAAGACACTGCTTCGTTATGTTTTGTATCCCTGCTATTTTTCCCTGCTCCATCTTGAAGGGTTTACAATTGGACTCGATGATTTTGAAGATCTTTTCCAACTACAATGATTCTATGATTCTGTGATTCTATAATCTATCTTTCTCTGCTCCATTTGTAAAATGCCTTTTTGCCACCGCTGCGGTGATACTGTTGTATCTGTAAAGCTGCAGCTGTAGCTGTAAAAACTATATGGTAGTCTTTAACTCCCACTGAAGAGAGACTCTTAGTTGGGTTTTGCTAGGTGGATCCTCGACGTATGAGCAAGCGTGCTGAGAGGTCCTTTCACATCCAGCTCTGCAGATGACGTCCCTCACGGTTTTGCGCTGTCCCAGGCAGCATGTGGTATTTCAGCTTCAGCCTATGACCAATGAGCAAAAGGAAGAGATGCTGCGGCCAGTGTAATCAGTAGAGCCATTCAGATCCCATACTCAGAGCACTGGCCACTTCATGCACAGGATGTTTTGGATTTATCAGCTCCAGGCACCGCACAAACCCAGACCTCCCCAGGTAACATAATTCTGTGGAAAAACGGGAAGTATGTCAGCATGGACTGGAGCTGTCCTACAATATAGCGTATATACTACATACGAGCACATCCTTTATGGATGAAAGCCATTATGTAAGTCTTTAATCAGAAAGGAGGAAAATGTCATGCTTTTAACCCACTTCCTGGCAGTGTTATTCTTGCCCGAGATCCTGCCACGTGTGCAGGCCAGGAGGGTGTCTCTGCAGCTGTGGTGGCGCAGGCATCCCTGCGCACGTGCCCTCAGCGCAGGTCACCTTGGCTGTGGCCACATCCTTGTTTGGGAAGTGTCCTGCACCACGCCATAGCTTGGCATGGCCGGTTCCCTGGACAAGGGTCAGGCAGGAGCCCACAACCATTTCCCAAGCGGTCGGTTTTGTCCGTGCAGGGCACTGCAGGCCTGCTCCTCCATGGACAGCACGAAACCAGCTTCTGGGGCCCCAGCGGTTTTGCGGGGGGTGGTGGCAATGAGGAGGGCAAGGGGGGCAGTTGGGCGAACCCTCTTTCATCAGAGCAAGGCTGGCATTAAACAAGGAAAACCTGGAAAACGAGGAGTGGAGTGAAGGGGGTAAGGGCCGCCGAGGTGACCGGGGCGGGCTGAGGCGTCCCCGCACCCGGGGGCGCAGCGAGGCCCGGCCCAGGCCGCGCCGCGGGGCGGCGGCCTCAG